>VXAB01010064.1:0-39805 GCA_013399175.1 Odontophorus gujanensis | reverse complement strand
TTTCCTTTGGGATGGACTCAGCAGTGGGTGCTCGCTGCCGTCTCGCCTTCAGCGTTAGCGTAAGGCCTTCGGTTTATCGGGCACTCTCTCTTGCTCATTTTATTTGATTTATTAGCTTTAATTCCAATTATATTGTATTATAGTGTGTTATTTTGCTTTCCGATATCTATTCAGTAAATTAGCTTTCCTCCTCAGATCGTTGCCGCTGTTTTGTTTCTAGGCCCATCTCCCTTTTCCCTTTTCCCTTTCCCCTTCCCCTTTCCTGGGGCGTGGGTCCTTCCTGGGGCGTGGGTCCGTGGGCCCCCCACACCAATCGTCACGGAACCGGGCTGAACCTGCCCGTAAACCGTTGACAAGGTCCTGTCCTGGTAGCTGTTAAAGCCATGCTATTTGAGCTCTGCTCTTCATTGTTTTCCTGGAAAATAATATCACCAAGCTATGCAGATTAGCTGGCTCAGAAAACTGAGTTTATCTTTAAGACAGTAAGTAATCCCAAGAAAAGTATAAAGAAGAAGCTAGCGAAGCAGACAAATGGGAATTAGGCAAACTGATATTTAAATATCCCAGTCCTTTCCTTGACCCAGAACTGAATCAGCTGTCCTCAAAACAGGAAAAAAAATTGCCTTGTATTCTGATATATGAAAACACGAATATTCCACATACTTCACAACATACTTCACTGGGCTCTGGGAAGGCTCTCCACAAACGACCTGCATAATTAAAACCTTCATTGGCTTTTTAACCCAGGAGCGGTTAATGGAAAAACAGCTGCTAGCAGTCAATAACTTTATTTAAGTGTTGCTTATAGAGAGAGACTTAGGTGGCTTTTGTGTGCTGAAAATTAAGATATAAATTCATGTTAGCCATTATCAACATGCATATTTGCATCAAGCTGCCTTCAGGGATTGAAAGCAACAGTTACATATTTCAGATGCCACTGATAAGAAGAATATGTGTTAAGAAAGCAGCCTATCGTAGGAAAGGTATTAGAGAAAATGCTTCTGTATTTGTATGAGAAATAAACTGCTTTCTATTTAATGATGAAGTTCTTTGACGTTTCAGTTTAGCCGCATCAATATAAAAATATTAAATTATTTTCATTTCTAGGCATTCAANTAAATAAATAAATAAACCCAAAACTAGGCTACCTGTAAAACACATGCTTCAAACTGAGTACAGTGCTCACCAGGGCTGAACAAAACTTCATAGACTTTCTGGAGCTCAGAGTGACCAAGTTGTAAATGCTGTCATATGACTGAAAAATGCTCATCACGTGAGGGATGCACATCTGAGCTTGTGACAGAGGGGCCTGCATGGATAACCAGTGGTGTCACTCTCTGGGTTAAAGCCTCCACACTGTGCCACAGCTGTGGGGAGCCTATGCTACTCACCTGCTGTTACAGCTCTGACCTGGTGCTCAGTGGATCCTAGGCCTGCCCCTTGGACACTGCTCCTCTCAACCTGTCTATGAAGGTCTGTGCGGCCCTTGGAGTTCTCTACTACCTAGCCGTCCTCCACCAGCTTAGTTGAGCTTGGTCATGCTTTACTCTACAGAGCTCCTAGATGTCAGATAGCTATTCTGTGCTGTGAGGGGATGATACAGCTCTTTGCACCAGTCCAGAGGTGCAGACCACAAGGAGGAACTGAGGAGTCTCAGTGACCCAATGATTTGGGATGAAGTTGAACCAACGTGGAGGTGCAGATGAGACCAAGTGAGTGAAAAAGTAGTACGTGAGGCATCACTGACTGATCAACTCTGCAGCAGGCAGAAATTAAGTCTAAATAATACACTCTGTGATGCTCAAGTGCACTCAGACTGTACAGATAAATCACTTATACCCAGGAATTTTTTTTTTTTTCTCTGCCTGTGCAGCATCAGAGAGAGAGACACCTGAGAGAGAACCATTGCGCATACAGTCTGCTTTCTCAAAAAACATTTATTGGTAGGAGTCATGCCAGCTCACTCAGGGCAGTGTTTTTTGTGCTTTTTTTTTTTTTTTTTTTTGACAACATATTGCTGGAGATTTTGCTTTCACAAAACACGGAGTTCTGTCACAGGCAGTCTGAAGCATCTATTTCAGTCACCTGAAACTACGTTTTGGCATATAGTGAGGTTAGCTGAGACAGTGGGGGAAATTTCATGCAGGTCTGTCATGGTTTTGTGATTTTTGGTACTGGTATTCCACATCATAACATCATGTAGTGCATTTAGAGTTAGGGTGTTGGGGTTCTAGCTNCCAAGCTATGCAGATTAGCTGGCTCAGAAAACTGAGTTTATCTTTAAGACAGTAAGTAATCCCAAGAAAAGTATAAAGAAGAAGCTAGCGAAGCAGACAAATGGGAATTAGGCAAACTGATATTTAAATATCCCAGTCCTTTCCTTGACCCAGAACTGAATCAGCTGTCCTCAAAACAGGAAAAAAAATTGCCTTGTATTCTGATATATGAAAACACGAATATTCCACATACTTCACAACATACTTCACTGGGCTCTGGGAAGGCTCTCCACAAACGACCTGCATAATTAAAACCTTCATTGGCTTTTTAACCCAGGAGCGGTTAATGGAAAAACAGCTGCTAGCAGCCAATAACTTTATTTAAGTGTTGCTTATAGAGAGAGACTTAGGTGGCTTTTGTGTGCTGAAAATTAAGATATAAATTCATGTTAGCCATTATCAACATGCATATTTGCATCAAGCTGCCTTCAGGGATTGAAAGCAACAGTTACATATTTCAGATGCCACTGATAAGAAGAATATGTGTTAAGAAAGCAGCCTATCGTAGGAAAGGTATTAGAGAAAATGCTTCTGTATTTGTATGAGAAATAAACTGCTTTCTATTTAATGATGAAGTTCTTTGACGTTTCAGTTTAGCCGCATCAATATAAAAATATTAAATTATTTTCATTTCTAGGCATTCAAATGGACCTTTTAATTTACTTTTTTTTTCTTCACTACCATTATGTTTGGGAATTAAATATTTTTATTCTCCTCTTTCTCCTAGAAATCTTATCCTTTTCCTAGCCTGAAAAAAGGATGTTGTGAGCTTACTTTTTTTCTAAGTCTGCTTTCACAAACACCGATTGCTTTTGAAAAAGTTACATCAGTTACAGATTTTCATGCTTCCTTCTTCCATTTGGAAACTTGTCCTTGGCTAGGGGGAGTTTCAGCTAACTATGAATAGAGAAAGAAAGGAAACTTGAGAAAAGAGAACATCATGTGCCTTTCATTTTGGTAATACATTTAAGGATAAAAAGCAAAGAAGTATGATGAAAAGGGGAAAAGCAGTTCTGTAAGCTCTAGATTTAGTGTGGCTGTTTTCCTGTGGGTTTGAATGCGTGGTTGTTTAGAGCTCTGATGGAAAGTCTCTAAATGCCGGAACATTTATAATGTCCGTTTCTCATGTGAGCTCTTTGATGTATAATGGGAGAACTCACACTACTGCCTCTTCCCAGAAGCACTGACAGGGTCTTACTCTTTTTACAAGCTATCCGGGGCTCTTTTGCAGATAGTCAAAAAATCTGTGGAGGCTTCCTTATTTCTATGGACTGTATCTTTGTCAAATTTGGCTGAGCTCAGGCTAGAGATTCAAAATTTCAGAAAAGAAGTGTAAGCAGACACAAACCGATATGGATGCAGCATGACTATAAATCTTATTTCCTCAAGAAACAAAGCTCTAAGTATTTTTCAAAGTCTTTTTCAAAAGTAAAACCAAAATAGATTCATAGATTCATAGATGCATTAGGTTGGAAAGGACCCACAAGATCATATAGTCCAACCATCCTCCTATCACCATCCCTACCCACTAAACTACTAAATCAAATCCCTTAGCACCTCATCTAAACGCTTCTTGAACAGCGCTAGGGATGGTGCCTCAACCACCTCCCTAGGCAGGCCATTCCAGTGCCTGACCACTCTTTCAGAGAAAAAGTTTCTCCTCAAATCTAATCTAAATCTTCCTTGGCGCAACTTGTGGCCATTCCCTCTCGTCCTGTCACTAGTAATCTGGGAGAAGAGGCTGACCCCCTCCGCACCACAATCCCCCTTCAGGAAGTGGTAGAGTGCAATAAGGTCCCCTCTGAGCCTCCTTTTCTCCAGACTAAACAATCCCAGCTCCCTCAGCCGCTCCTCATAAGACTTGTGCTCCAGACCCCTCACCAGTTTTGTTGCCCTTCTCTGAACACGCTCCAGGGCCTCAATGTCTTTCTTGTAGTGAGGGGCCCAAAACTGAACACAGTACTCGAGGTGCGGCCGCACCAGAGCTGAGTACAGGGGGATGATCACCTCCCTGCTCCTGCTGGCTACACTATTTCTAATACAGGCCAGGATGCCGTTGGCCTTCTTGGCCACCTGGGCACACTGCCGGCTCATGTTAAGCCGAGCATCAACCAACACCCCCAGGTCCTTTTCCTCTATGCAGTCTTCAAGCCACTCCACCCCAAGCCTATAGCATTGCATGGGGTTATTGTGGCCAAAGTGCAGGACCCGGCACTTGGCCTTATTGAACCTCATCCCATTGATCTCAGCCCAGCTATTCAGCCTATCCAAATCCCTCTGAAGGGCCTCCCTACCCTCTGGCAGATCAACACATCCTCCCAGCTTGGTGTCATCTGCAAACTTACTGAGGGTACACTCAATCCCCTCATCTAGGTCATCAATAAAGATATTAAACAAGATGGGCCCCAATACCGACCCCTGGGGGACACCACTCGTAACAGGACGCCAGCTGGACTTAACTCCATTAACCACTACCCGCTGGGCACGGCCCTCTAGCCAGTTCCCCACCCAGAGGAGAGTGAACCTGTCCACACCACGGGCTGCCAGTTTCCCCAGGAGAATACTGTGGGAGACCGTGTCAAAGGCCTTGCTGAAGTCCAGGTAGACTACATCAACAGCCTTTCCCTCATCTACCAGTCTGGTCACCCAGTCATAGAAGGAGATGAGGTTGGACAAGCACGACCTGCCCTTTGTGAACCCGTGCTGACTGGGTCTGATCCCCTGGTTGCCGTGCACGTGCCGTGTGATCTCCCTCAAGATCATCTGCTCCATAACTTTCCCTGACACTGAGGTCAGGCTGACAGGCCTGTAGTTCCCCGGATCTTCCTTACGGCCTTTCTTGTAGATGGGAGTCACATCAGCCAGCCTCCAATCTTGTGGGACCTCTCCAGATAACCAGGAATGCTGATAGATGGTAGAAAGCGGCTTGGCAATCACCTCTGCCAGCTCCCTCAGCACCCTTGGGTGGATCCCATCTGGTCCCATGGACTTGTGGCAGTTCAGATGGAGAAGCAGGTCTCTGACTGTCTCTGCTTGGATCACAGGGGGTGCATTATGCACTCCGTCCCAAACTTCCAGGTCAGTGCAAAAAGTACCCCGAGGATAACTGCTCTGTCTATTAAAGACAGATGTGAAGAAGGCATTGAGAACCTCAGCCTTTTCCTTATCCTCCCTGGAAGTTCCTCCCTGAAATGTAAATGCAAGTTTACATTTGAGATGACGAGTTTCTTACGAAACTGTAGCAAAAAATGTAGTTGTAGGTCAAACTATAGTAATTTTTTTTATTTTTTTTAAGGTTAGGAACATTTTCTTCTGTCAAAAATTTCAGTTTGCTCTTTCAAAACAAGGACAGACAAAGACATGTTCTCTCCACATCCAAACCCAGTGCAGACCTTTTGTTCAGCCTTGTCTGAGGTGACTTGGCATGGGCTAGTGGGAAACTCCATCTGCATCAGTGCTTCTGTTGATGGTGGATGAAATGTTCTTCTGTTGTTCATCACAGAGATCAAAATTGCTCCTGGACTTTGTGCTGGTCTGAAAGTACAGAAGAGAATTAATTTTTTACTGTAGAGTAGCATCTGATATTCAGATATAGTGAATACCATTTTTTTTTGCCTGTCACTGATGAAAATTTTGTGCATTTTTAATCCAATTGTACTTTGTAAGCCATCCTTTTCACCATGCTCCTTCTCAGTGGTGTAGACAAAACAGATAACTCCTCTGAGGTTAATTCCTATGCCCACCTCTTTACAAGTAAGTGCTCTCCTTGCTTCTATCCTCTTGATAGCATTGAAAATTGCTCTGCCAAGAATGCAGACTGTGGCAGGTTTTACATGACAATCAACCCACAGAGAAAGACAAAACAAAGAGCTTCTTTACTTATTGGTGCTATCACCTCTTATGAAGCAGTAAATCACTGCATAGACCAGATGATAAGCAAGTGCATCTAAGACATAGGAATCAGACAAGTATAAAAGTCTTATTTCTTGTGAAAGATCCAAGAAGACCTGGCATCTGCTTCAGTATCTAAATCAAAGGACTTTCTGCAGACACAGATGTCAAGCAGTAGATTTTCGATGGTGTCTTAGTAGTTGGACACAGTGCTTCAATCTGCTGACTCTAAGTTGTTGCTTTTGCTAATTTACTTGTTAGCTTTAGCTCTGAAGAAAAGCAGCCTGGTTTACCTGGTACACTTAGTACAGAAGTTTCTGCTGAGGTTCCTGCCAACGGGATATGAAAGATCAACACTCACGAGAGGGAGGTCACAGGTGAGCTGGGAAGAGGAGGAAGAATGATGCCACTGTTGGGTTGGCATGGGCTGCTTTGGAATTGCTGTCTTCATAGGCAAGGATGTTAGTGGGTGGGCAGGCATGTGTTCTTTGCTTTGGTAGACTACAGTTATCCTCCTTCACTGTACTGCAGCTGTTCTAGTTTTTACAGAGGCTGCCAACTTTTGTTTCTCAGTTATGCCAAGGAATGATATCATTAGCTACAAAAGCGAAGAAGCCAGCCTGAGGTTTCACTAAATTTTAGTATTACTTTTTCCCTCAATGGAAACTACATGTGAAACTATATCACTGTATAGAGGTGCAAATTTAAAAATATATATGTATGTACATATATAGGAAAAATTACTTTTTGAGTAAATCTTCCACTTTAGAAGTGAATTGGCACATGGAAGAAATAAACAGGACACATGAGCTGCAGAACATAAACCATTTTAGCATAAGCATGGGCTTTTCTGAGCTGTGGAGCTACTCTCACCCCAGCCGTGCCCCAGCCACGAAGGATGATAGCTACTGTCGTCATTTTCCAAGGGGGCTGTGGGATCCTGCTGGGGTCTGGGCTCAGTCCTGGGTGGTATGGAGGCCTCCTCTTCCCTCCTTGGTAAAGGCGGAGGAGGGCCTGATGCTGCTAAGGGCCAAGACTGCTCTTGGGGACAGGAAGGGGACTGTGAAACAAACCAACTTTTGAGCCTGTAAAATACAACCATAGCTTCAATCTAGAAAAGCTATGGCCTCTAACAACTCAGTTGATTATTCAGTCTGGAGGAGGCTCAGGGGAGACCTCATCGTTCTCAACAACCACCTGAAAGGCCTCTTCTCCCAGGTAACAGTGATAAGACAAGAGATAATAGCCTCAAGTAGTGTTAGGGGAGGTTCAGGCTGGATATTAGAAAACATTTCTTCCCAGAAAGAGTGGTAAGACACTGGAACAGGCTGCTGATGTTCAAGAACAAAACGGATGTGGCACTGAAAAACATGATTAGTGGGTATGGTGGACAAGGGCTGGTTTTTGAACTAGGTGGTCTTAGGTATCTTTTCCAACCTTTTTCATTCTGGGATTCTAGGATTCCTTGCAAAGAGGAGGTGGCTGTGGGTGAGTTCTCATCCTTATGCTCTCATAGGCTACAGGATAGAACTGACCTTCCTCAGCAAATTCAGAGCCTTGGAGCAATAGGGTCCCTGCCAGCCCACCAGGATTGTGACATCTATGCTCCTGCATGCCCGGGTTTGGGAAAGAAACATGAGATCTGACATCCAGCACAGCCAGAAAACAGCCCGATCAAGATAACTTGGAAGGATGAGAAACTCCAGATCTATAGAGTAAGTAGCCTTAGTTGTTCCAGGTACAAACGGCTAACCTCCTTGTTAAGGAAGACGCTGAAGGTTGAAAGAAAACAAAAAACAAACAAACAAAAAATCCCAGTGTACAAGTACATTCTCCCATGTGCTATATGAACATACAGTGGGACTGCTTGGGATTGGTCTCCCTGGAGGCATTCAAAGCTAGGTTGGATGTGGCCTGCCCACAGCAGGGGTTTGGAGCTCAGTAACCTTTAAGGTCTCTTCTAACAGAAGCTATTCTATGGTTCTAGGTAAATCATGCTATTTTGCATAAGTGTGTTTTTTCACTTTTCATAGGGAAAATTCCATGTATTGTTTTCATAATGATGAAGCATTTCATTTTGATGAGTTGCTGAAGGTATTGTAAATGAATGCTATGTACTATCTGTGTGTGAAATTTGATATATTAAAGATGTACTATCACAACACAGAAGGTCATATAAAATCAAAGTGAAATAGCTCAGAGCAAAATATTTTAAATGATCTTTCACTTATTTTTGTGTTTTTCTTCCTCTCTTATTTTTTTAAGAATTTACAATTGCAGAAAATGATTATTCCAGGAGTAGTTTTTATTTTAACTAGGAACTAGAATTCTTGAAATGTTGAACGGCCTGCAAACAATTATTTCAGTTCCCAGGTGGTTCTGTCCACTGGCTTATCAACATATTTTTGGACTCCACTGAAACAATCCATGGTGAGGGCAATAAATAGCCCTAGGAATTTGTGCAGGCTATTGAGTCTTTCAGCTGTGGGCTGCTGATTCAAATCCTAGAGGGCCTGTAGGGGAACAAGGAAAAGCTGATACCATGATTTTAGCTGTGTGGTGTGAGTTTACCTCCCTGGGCATAGGTGGCATCAACAGAATTACCATTAATTAGTCCACTTTAGACATCTCAGCCAAGGTTTGACATGGCAAAGTAGGGAAGCCTACTGTGCTGCAGGCTGAGCTGCACTTGCTCTGTGGATGAAAATATAGCTTCCCTTTTTCTCCAATCCAGGTATTTTTCATTAGTACTGTCACTGTGAAGCCATAGGGAAAGCTAAGAGAGCTGCTTAATAGCTAGCAAGAACAGTAAGAGAGTATCATCAGACTAGGTAATTGGTTAGAGACAGTACCCTGGGAAGAGAGGGACTAAAGGCAATGAACTGCAGCCAGCCACACAATCCAAGGTAACAGGCAGTGAGCTCTGGATTAGCAACCAAGGTAACTTTAATAATTGAACTGTAACATTCACAGTAATTTAACTATGCTGTCCAGAACACAAGGCTAATGGTGATATAGTGAATGAAGGTAATATTCAGAAAGTTTGTTAAATCACAGTACATAAAAGAGTCTTCATGGAGAAGGCTAATATTCAAATTTGTTGCTCTTGTTTTCTCTCTTTTTTTTTTTCCTCACATAACTTAAAAAACAAGCATTTAGTTTTCGGTAGTTATTTGCGAGCAAGGGAAGATGGACTGTTTCAGAAGTTCATGGAAAGAGTCCAGCAGAGGGCCACAAAAATGATAAATGACCTGGAGCACCTCTTATGAGGAAAGGCTGAGCAACCTGGGTCTTTTCAGCCTTGAGAAAATTAGTCTCAGAGGGTATCTGATCAAGTCTATCTGTCTATAACTGTCAAAGGTGTGGGAGGCAAAGGGATGAGGCCAGACTTTTCAGCAGTGCATGGTAATAGGACAAGTGGAAATGGCCACAAAGTGAAGCACAGGAAGTGCCACACAAATGTGCATAAGAACTTCTTCACAGCGAGGGTGACAGAGCACTGGCACAGGCTGTCCAGAGAGATCATGGAGTCTCCTTCTCTGGAGATGCTCAAGACCTGGCTGGACGCCTACCTGTGCAACCTCAGCTAGGGAGCAGCTGTGGCAGGGGGGCTAGACTAGATGATCTCTAGAGATTCCTTTCAACTCCCACAATTCTGTGGTTCCTGTCAGCTCACAGAGTGTAGCAGGCTGTCTTTGAAAACTGAATAACAAATGGTTTTGCTATTTACAAGTCAGAAATGGATTGGTGGAATTACAGAGCACACTCCCAAAATGTACAATTTTCCATGTTCACATCTTGCAAACTCTGCTTTCATCCAAATTAACATCAGATAGTAACTCATCCTAGTTTGTGGAGGCTGAAAAAAAAGAGTGAAGTGAGAATACAGGATTGTTATAGCTCAAAACAGACTCTCAAAATTTATTTTATAGCTTGCCTACACACAGAGTTCTACCACTCCACTGCTGAGAATAAAATGGTAGAACCTCTCTCTAAGGATTACACCCACCACTTTATTGCTGAAGATGCTAGCCTGAATAAAATTCGTGATCATGCTTTGTTGCATTCTCTCACTCTGGGAAGTCAAATTCTTTTCCAGAAGTGACGGTGTAAAATGTATGCTTCTTTTACAACAATGGTGCTTTGTGTACATATTCATAGGCAGAGCTTTTGCTTTAATGACAAAAAATGGATTTTTACAATCCTTTACTCCCACTAGTATTCAGGAGTCCATACAGTTAGGAAAAAAATGAATTAGATTCGATTGTGGCTCACATGTCCTGATTGAACCACTGCTGCAAACTCCTACTGCAGCAACAAATCCTGCTAATTGTGTTGTGCAAACTAGCTACACATCCTGAGCTGAAGGAAAATTTAAACTCCCAAATAATACACATATTTTTGAATAGATACTGAGTGCTGCTCTCAAGTTCATATTGTGGTGGCTCACTAAATCAGTTCTGGCACAGATTTGGAGGCTTGTGAATTCCCTCTGAACTAGAAACTATACAGATCCCGTGTGTTCATAAGCTGCTGGAGTTATTTGTTAAGCACTCTTCAATACTAGTGGTAGTGAAAAGACTGCAAAAATCTATTTAGTACTTGGCTAACTGTAGTTGAAGCACATGCTGAACAAAATAGTTTTCATTCCCACTGAAAGTTTTGAAGAAATATATCTATGAAGCCCACCAGAATCATTAAAGTGGTGGTGATGATGGTGAATGAAGGTGAGAGAGGTATGCTCAGTTTATATGAAAAGAACCATGTCAGGACAGATTTTTGTCTGTGGGAAATAAATGAGAAAGGATGTAAAGGAAAAAAAAAAAAAATCTCCATGACATTCCTCTTTCCAGGGACTTTGACACTCAGTAGAGCCCAAGTCAAAGTGGAGTCACTGGAGACAAAGTCACTGGAGGCAAAGTCATACTATGTCTTCGCGCAGCTTGAAGAGCCTTCACAGCTTTCATCATTCTTTGAGCATGAAGCCATCAACCTGCCTGTAAAGGAGGTTGCACCTCACAGTGTGCTCTACAACCACGCCACAGCTGAGCTTCACAGCTGGATCTTACTATTTTACTTAGGTTGCTAAATACACATGAATGTTTCTGCTAAACTTATGTTGGCCACAGCATACACAAAAGGCAACCCCAAGCATCCTGTATCTAAAAGACAAAAATAGTCAGCCCTGTAGTGGGGCTAAAAGCAAGGCTAGATTGGTCATTGTTCCACAAAGTGTAGCATAAACTGCACAACTTGTCTTCTTGGTGTGAAGCTTTATTTGCACGACAACGAAGCACAGTTATTGATAATAGCAGTCCAAGGCATCTTTTCCAAGTTGACAAAAATATTAGGTATGCTATTTATACCACCTATTGCACACACTGAAGTGAGAAACAACTGTCAGTACAACATCCCTCCAGTGTTCTTTTATATTCTGTTCCAATCTGTATATAAGTGAAACCTCTATATAAGTGAAACCCAATCTGTATATAAGTGAACATTTCCTGCACTGACCTCATACCTTTGTGCAGATGGACCTTAGATCAGATCCGAGGAAGAGATGAATAATCATATCAGCCACAAGAATAAGTTCATGGTTGAGCACTGTGATTCATCATGTTGTGATATGTGATCACTGAGCACACAGTGGAGAAGAGGAGGCTTAGGGGAGACCTTATTGCTCTCTACAACTGCCTGAAAGGAGGTTGTAGTGAGCTGGAGGTCAGCTTATTCTCCTGTGTAAATATTTGTAGGACTAGATGGAATGGCCTAAAGTTGCACCACGGGAGGTTCAGGTTGGTTAATTAGGAAAAATTTCTTCTCAAAAAGAGTGGTCAGGCACTGAAACAGAGTACTCAGAGAGCTGGTGGAGTCACAGACCTTGGAGATGCGCAAAAAACATTTAGATGTGTTACTGAGAGACGCTGAGGAAGAGTAAGTGACGGGTGGTTGGACTATATGATCTTGGAGGCCTCTTCCAATCTTGGTGATTCTGTGATTCTATTCTAACTTCCCCATGGATGTGCCTGGATGATTTTTCCTTCTCATTATTGTTTGTCTTATCCTCTCTTCTCATTACTTACCTTTGTGGAGCAGAACTAGTCTTGGCATGCTACTGAGAAAACTAGGTATAAAGAGATGCCTTCTACATTTCCCTCTGAGAATCTCTTCTCACAGTCGGAGAAATTGGCTCAAAATTGCCACAACAGAGTATCTTGAGCCATGAGTTCTATCCAACCTCAGTAGGCATTGATAGGCAAAAAGTCATTCAATAGATGAAGCCACTGAGGAAACTGCTGCAGAAGTGATGTTGGCGGGTGACTAGAAAGCCCAAATATCTTTGGATCAGGGTAGAACCATGTGCTAAAACACTCAATCTTTGGGTTATGGGGAAAATTATGATTCTTTCCAAGATCCCTTGATTGTTTCAGGCAAATTGGATTAGTTAGAAGGACTTTTCATTGTTATGGGTCATATTTAGTTTTGAAGATTTTTGTCTGAAAATATGAACCACCTTTGCTGTCAGTTTGATGTATGCAATTTTGTTGTGCACATATTTTCCTGACGAATTGGGTACCACATTGCTTTGGTCGATGAATCAAAACTTCTCTGGAATTTGAACATATTACAGTATATCTAGCTTCAGGATGGTTCTCAATGATAGAAATAATAGTGCCTGTGATGAACACATTGCAATGATTTTTAAAATATATTCACTGGTTTTGGTAGACCTTCAAGAACTTTCCAAAGTTTACAAAATAACTTAGGATCCTTAAAAGAAACCTACTACAAAACGAAAGGATTACTAATGCAGAATACTTCAGGATCCCATAGAAGAAACAGTCACATTCAGAACACATATAATAGTGCACAAGTGAATTTAGGATTCAGCAGTGAGCAAGTTAAAGTGCCTATTAGTCAGATGTAATAGCCAGTGCCGGCTGCACCGGGAGCTGTTTTCCTGTTTGTTAAATGGACAGGGGGAAGACCTATATTTAGATTCACCAGAAGAGTCCAGCATTATTATCGTATCAACTTCTGTCATTTACATGTCCCTGAAATATGTAGTGATATCTCCATTAAGTATAAGTAGTTAAGAACTTTCTCTGATCCTGTTATAGCTCAATGGCATAGGCTGGGGATGAGGAAAAAAAAAAAAAAAGAGAGAGAGAGAGATTAAAGGAGAGTTTTACCTAATTAAAGAAAAAGCAGTTTTGTAAAATTTAAAACATCCTTTTTAGAGGGGGGTACTCCTATAGGCCTACTTTTATTTTTTTTTCTTCACTTTTAACTACTAATCTCTCAGTTGCTCCACGTGACAGGACATCATTCTTTCCAACACAGAGGGGAAAGACTGAAGCTCCTCTTTGACTATCTCAGTGCTTTCTGACAGCTGAATGTACTGCTAACTTATTTATAATTTTATTTTATTTTTTTCCCTTGGAGCTTTTCTGCCCTGAAGCCCATCAGTGATGTGTCCGGGACATGGTTTCTCCTTGGTTACTGGGGTATTGCTTGTAATAGGTGAGGATGAGCTGGTAGACATGCAACCAACAGCAAGCTGTGCGTAGTAGTAATTCTATCGGCTTTGGAGACCCTTCTGTCAGAGGACCTCACTCTTGGGACATATGAAAGAGAGGATATTAAACTGATGTCCTGAAAGGAAGTAAGGAAGAAGACTTCTGAGCTGGTGCTGAACTGCAGAGAAATCAAAGTGAGTGCCTAAATGTCCCATCATTATCCTTTCCTGATACTTCTTGGAGCACAATGAGAGAGCAGTCCTCCTGAGGGCCTCTAGGGGCTACTGCAGTTCAATAAATAACAGTAAGTATAATGCAAAATCGGTTTTGTGTCTGATAAGGGCTGTGTTAATTTCTGGTGTAATATCTTTGACTTCAGAGGAGTTACACGGAATGGGATTTGGCCCACTGAGTCTTTGCTGTCTGATCTCACATTACCATGGAGGATAACGGATGGCAGCAATTCCTGAGTATTCTCACACAATGTCTTGTCTTTTTCCTGGGGGAGGAATTAGTCTTTCAGTACTCTTTCTTGATTTGTTCCCTGCTTTCTGCTAATATTATAGAAGTATCATCTTTCACTCTGCAGAGAACACACATTTTTTTTGTGTAAGTAGCAGTTATTTTACTCTTTGTTAATGCCTTCATGAAATCTGATTTTATTCATGTTAATAAAAAACAATGTTTTACTAATTTGCTATTGAAATATACCACATACCCTCGAGAATTCTTTCCCACCACATGCAGTTTGGTTGTGAAGTGTTGTATGCAATGCATGAGGCAAGAATGTGCACATATATAGTAGAATGGACAAGCTCATGCCCTGTGAGCACAGTATATTTAAGAAACTCAGAATAGGAGAAAATCTCTACAGGATATCAAAGCAAATTTCAATCCAAGAATGTTTCTTTGTGTCAATAGATGTAGCACAAGGACTGCCTGTTGTTTCACAAACAATGAATCTTCCCCAGCCTATAAATAATGTAAAGACAAGTCTCAGGATTTTTAAAAATTTCTGCTAGCTTGAGGCTACCTACCCTGCATGCCTCTTTGTTTACAACTTCCAGTACAAATGTATATCATGTTTGTTTTCAGACAAAACATTAGCTTTCCTGGCTTCTGGAATTAACCTCTAATTCATATTAGCAGCAGCCTTTTACGCAGTTTTTGCATACATGTTCTTTCAGCAACATGACCATGCAGAGCTGTGCTCTGACACAGCCAAGAGGTGAGCTCCTTGGTGTTAGGCATGTGGTGCTAACGAGATGTCACAAGCAGTTGCCTGGCACTAGCCAAGCATCTGCTGCTCAGGTAGGCACTTTAAAAGCCATTTACAAATATGAGACGTAACATCAGTACACATAGCTTTGGGCATGTGTAAGGGGCTACACAAAAGGCTGGATTCATGAAATTCAATGTTTGTTTTTTTTTTTACAGGTAGCAGGTCTGTTGTCATCCGTGGCATGTGAGAGCCTGAACTCCCAGCATCTCCCGAGAGTGCAGGTGAGTGTCCTGGCTGACTGAGCCCTCCTCCTATGCTACTTGTCTCTCATCAAGTAATTTTGGTATTCTTTCAGTACAGATACAATATGCCCAGTGGAGAGAGCCTCTGCTTGGTATAGCTTGTTTTGTTCAGGCAGATGTCTGAACCTGTCTGTATACCCCAGGTGTACTCTAAGACCAATATTCATCTGTGTAGCTTTTAGATTTTTATTAGATTGGAGATGCTCATGGAGAGAGTGGTCATACACTGGCGTGGGCTGCCCAGGGAAATTCTGGAATGTTTGTTCTTGGCAAGAGATGAATCGATGTGGCACTAAGGACTTGGTTTAGTGATAAGACTGGGTAGGCAATGTTGATGGTTGGATTCTGTGCTCAAATTGAAGGTGTTTTGTACAGTCAGGAAAATACAGAATCTTGTGTATCTCCAAAATGTAAGGAAAGGAAAACAAGATGGAAGATACTGATGGAGTGTAGGCGCAAAGGGAGATTTTGACAGCAATTATGGAGTTAAGAATTTAAAATCCTTTTTTTTTTTTTCCAATTTCAGGCACTTTCAATCTTTATTAGAAGTCCTCTAAAACATATTGTTTCAAAACAGTGGTACATATAACTAGATAAAATTTGGATAGAGGACAAATTAGGTTATGGCTCTGTCTCCAATAGTTTACATGACAAAATTATAATGAGGAAAGTCTGATTTTTGCCTACATTTTAATGTCCCCAGAGCTTTTTATTTGGTATTAGTCTCTCAGTTTTCCTAGAGGATTCTTTTTAAACGAACCCAAGGCTTTCAAACTTGAATGCAAATTACTTAAAAGCACATTTTGGAGGATCAAATGGATCTCTTCAGTACAACCTGATAGACCAGGAGTATGTCAGAGTATGATGAACACCAGAGAACTTGATCAAGTCAGGGTTGGCTGAGGAACAATTGCAGGTTATAACTGCCTGTTAGCTTTGTAATGCTCTATGGGAAGTAGTATCCACCCAGCTCTTAGAAGTCTTTGAATTCTGGATGACAGATGTCAATTTCATGAAAGAAGCATAGCAAACTGCTCAGCCAAATTCGGTGACTGAGCACAGAGGACTAAGTCTCCTCTTCACTGCTTTCTGCTGATTCATTTGGGAGAGAAGAGCAGCTGTTTCTTGGGCAAACTATGGCTCTAACTGTTATGCCAGTGAAACCCATTTGGAGCTTCCACAATTATGAAGTGTACCTGCAAAATGTAAACAGAAAAAACTTTAAGTAATATGAATTTAAGAAAGCAACAAAGGGGAGGGAAGGGTCACAAAGTCAGTTGTTATTACTGCTGGTCCCTCAGGAGGTGATCTATTCTTGGGATTTCATTAGATCTAAAAGGTATTCCAGGTACTCATCTACCTCAAGACCCTACATATCCAGCTGAGGTATTGCTTCCTTATTGCCCAAGTCAGGTTTTGTGCTCTACAAATGCTCTACAGGAATATCATTATAAATCCATAGCTGAAAGAGCCTGTGCATCTTAAGTGCTCTTTCGTTTGCCACCTCTGAATATTCTGCCAGCAGAGATTTAGAACATTGGCTCGGTAAATGCTTTCATGTCAAGACTAAAGGCAACACTTGTTTAATTCATTCTTTGACCCAACAGTAGCTTTATCTTAGGTTATCACTTGTTAAGCTCTCCAGAATGTTTTAAACATGAAGAGGTCTTCTGTGGATATACAGGCACTGTACTGTATTTTACTTGTACAAATTTGACAGTAGTGATTCATAAACATCAAAACCATTTCCTTTCTATGCTGCAAATTATGCTTTAGCTCCATTTGCAGATTCATATACACAATGTGTAGAAAAAGGAAAAGGAAAAAAAGAGAAAATTGCATTTATTCTCTATCCAATTCGTAATTTATTATTGTAGGTCACAAGAGCTCAGAGCTGTTTATATTATATACACTTGTGTGTACGAGAGAGAGTCTTTGTGTGCATATATAAATATCTATATATATATATGTCCGTGTTTGAGTGCACATGTATTTATAAATAAAAATATGCACAGAATTGCAGCAATGATGTAGTGCTGTGATATAAATGGAGGACTGGATTTATACATCAGGCATACTGGAACCTGATTAGAATATCAGGTAAAGGGGCACAGTGGTTTGCTCTACATCATTCATTGGCAGTTCAAAACCAAAATAATTTACATTATTCTGTGTAAACCCATCTGTTCTGCCAGCATGGGATTTATCCCTAAGTTGTCAAACAACTGCAGTTGTATTTAAAATCAGCAGCTGACTGTGACCCCCCAGAACAGAGGTCAAGAGAATCATTTTGGATTTGCATTACAGAACAAGTGTCAGAAATTCAACAGTTTTGTGTTATAAGGACTTACAGGACTCACTTGGTAATAGGCTGTGTATCCACTTGCAGTAACAATGGTGTCTACACTAGAACAGATGATTTTTCACCCAAACTCCACATTACTGTGTTATAGCCTGATCCCTCCCTTTGTGACAAGACCTGAGTACCTGTTGCCTCACTATGACTTTTGTCTTGGAAAAAAATTGGGCAGGGGTAGAAGGGAGCCACAACATCCTGTACAAGGTTGCCCAGTCCAGACAGACATGGCGCCAAGGACTGTAACACATTTAGAGCACCTCAGCCCTGTGCAGAGTGGTAGGTACTATTACTAGTAGTTCAGTCTCAAGATCCATCTTATCTTCTTGTTACTTGCTGTGGAACCCAGGCCAAAATATTTAACAAGCACAGAATATACCAGAATGAAACTACAGACCTCAGTGTCGGTTTAGGAAATGTGCCACCTGCTAGCTGGTAATACCAGCTTCAAAAAATATATGCACCAATACCTGGCATACCCATGACTAATGATCCAGGGAGCCCTTATCTCCTGGTGGCTGTGCTGTGCTGCAGAAGCTCACGTAGCTCTCATAGCCCAGTGCCAGGCAGGTGGGGCTGAGGCACTGAAAGCAGCAGATCTTTCTCAGATGCCTCACCCTTAAGTGATTTCTCAAAAAGATATGTTAACAGGAATAGCGTGAAGAAGAAAAAGAACCTGAGTAGAAGAATGGAACAGCTAAAGGTCTGTTGGGAAGGAGATGGTTTAGAAATTTGACCAGGTTTGTATGATCTGATTTGTCACAGCATGTAATAGTTGCCAGCAGCAAGAGGATACTTAAAAAACAGTTTTCTTCTTGATACTTGCTTGTTTTCAAGCACTTGAAGTTTTTAATAGTTTTTGGCTAGTTCAGGCAACAAAGGCTAGTTATGAAAATACTAAACTGTAGAGAGCACAAGCCACGCAGAGTTAACCCTAACAACATATATTTTTGCGATAAAGAGTAAGAAGAAGAGAACAGTGGAATACACACAGGTGCAGTTTCTAAGAGTGAGGACATGGTTTTGAAGTTCTAGGGTCTGAAGTTCTTGTAAGAGTCTTGGCTGTGTTTGGGGTCTGGGGCAAAACAAGAGGGTGAGCAAGAACAGAATTGTTTGGAACTGTCCCTGACTGATAAAAAGAACAGAGGCTGTTACCTACAGTGGGATTCATCTTCTCTAGTTGCAGCTGTCAAAAAGTTGGGTGTCTGGTCTACAGTAATCTCTCAGGCTCCTGTAATGATGAGGCACCAGCACAAAAGGCAGCTGCAGAGGTTAATGAATACTTGCTACTAGGAAAAAAAAAAACAAAAAAAACCTTAAAACAGAAAAATATTCCTTCCCAAGTGAGGAAAACCAGATGGCATGGATGAGGTATTCTGACTTTTTCCACAGCTCCAGTAACATGAAAAGAATCCCACACAATCCAGGCTGATGTTCATTAAAGAAAAAGCATTCTGAAACTAAGAGCATTCTGGAACAGCCAAAATTATCCATTATCTGTGTGTGCTTGTGACAGGGTGGACAACCAAGCATAAAACACTTTGTCTTTTGTAAAATACCATAACACTTGTTGCTGAAGCAAGTGGAAGACAGACAGTGATAAGTTTTTCTGATAAAACTCTAGTTCTGTGCTGTTAAATGTAAGGGGTTTTAACCACTGAATTAAGTGAGACAAATATAAGCCTTGGGCTTTCAGTTGGGCTGAGGTCGCTGAGGCACCTCAAATCAGAAAAACATTCAACTGATATCATTTAAATTCTGTTTGAGTTCAGAAATGCTTCTATTTAAATTTGCTGCTGTAACCTGTGACAAAGGAAAGTCATAGCTCACAATGAACAACAAAAGCAGTTTTTTTCTCTTAAAATAGTGCACATATTTTTAGGGAGAGTAAACAGCTAGAAAGCCCTAAGGCCATGCGATGATAATGCTTTTCTGTTCAGTGCATGGAATTGTCTCAGGTAAATAAGTCAGCTGTCAATCCTGTGTCTATAGTTGCATTAAAGTCAAACCTGAGAAAAGGGTATGTAACATAGCATGCTCCACTAGCACTGAGGCAAAGATATCTTTTTAAGAGTGTGAGTAGGAGAAATTATTTCAGCTATATATTTTGAATATCTGTTTGAAGTTATCACTTTGCAGTGAGTAAAATGTACTTTATCCTTGCTAAGTCTGCAATCAAGTCTAGCAACTGTGGCTTAGCTGGCTAATGTTCTCGTTGCTTCAACTTTCCTGCTTGGCAGGGGATCTGCCTCTCTTTGATGTTCATATTTAGCAGATAGACTTGCAGATTTCAATCCTCCTGGCATGTGTTTCTAAAATAGATGGGCTATAATGTACCTTTTGGCTTGACAAGAAGACTGAGAAGCTGGGAGCATTCCTCTCAGCCTCTGTAGGACGTTAGAGAGGGGCTGATATTCCATCACCATCAATGTCATTATAAACAATGTGGTTCTTCAGCAAAATGCTTGAAACACATGCAGAGAACTAAATTAGCCATGGCAAGAACAACAACAAAATGCAGCCTACAGCCCCTCATAAAAATATTCACATGAAAGCCGCTGGACTAAATAACTTGAACTTGAATGGAATTATCTGTGTTGTTTTTTGTTTTTTGTTTTTTTTTTCTATTTCCTTGCAGGTCATATATGAATGGAAAACAGTGCTGCACCTCTGATGTAGTTTCAGTAAATATTCAAAGCTCTTTCAATAACTGTCTGAGTAATTAGTATGGATACAAATCAAATGTGGAACAGCAGAATGATTTTCCAGTCTTCTTCAGAGGACTGTACTTCGGAAGTAGTAGCACCAAGTTCTGTGTCATGCAACTTAGAAAAGAGAGGAAAGGATAAAGTAGGCAGTGGAAGCCTTCCAAACATGCTGTATTGCTAGATGTGCACACAAGAAAATCTACATTAGCACTGCAACCTTCATCTGCTGTGATTTACCAGTCACAGTTCTGTAAATGATGCTTCCTTGCTCTTTATGCCCTAAGGGAAGTCTCTGCGCATTACGCTGCTTGAGTGAATCCTTTATAGCAGAATAAACTTGACCATGAGAAGCAAAGAATGTTTTCAAGCCAAACACCCATGAAGAGACTTGTGTTTGTTGCAAGAGTTTAATTTCAGAGATCCCATGCTCCCCTTCTTATAACCAGCAGTTACTCTGTTGTTAACAGTGTTTTTCAAAGTTAGCCCAGAGTCCTTCTCGAGATTCCACACAGTACTTCAGGACAAAAGGCACAACTTTGTTGTGGCTGCTTTTAAGCCACTATTGTTGATAAAACTATTTCGAACTGTGTTGGTAAAGAACTAATCAGGGTCTATATGCTATTTTGAGTGTCAGTTGGTAGATACCTCCAAGCCCTTGTATCAGTCATTGAGTTTTCTCCGAAGTCCCAGAAAGCCTTTCAGACATAGCGAAGAAGAGATATATATCATATCTCACTTCATCTCTCAAGCTACTAGTGGGAAATCATGAAATCTCAGCCATGGCACAGTGGTGAGGTCCTACTCTCATTTTGTCCTCTCTTTAGCTTGAAATGTCATTGGAGTTATCACTTGACTGTGCTTGCAGTGGACTCAATAGCCTGAAAATTTTCTCAGGATTGTTACACCCACATGTGATGTGGATCTGTGCTGTCAGAGTCAACGTTGAGCAGCAATGACTACAGCATCTTGCAGATATGCAGTCATCTCCTGTGATGCCACAGTTACCCAGGGAATCTGAAATGTGCTAGAAATGTTTTCCTAAAATTTAAAAATGGTGCAAATTGTCTAAGTATTACATGGTTCAGTCAAACCAGCTAGAAGACTGAGGATTGCTGGATGAGGAATAAATGCCCTGGAAATCAGAACACGGATGTCAGAGTTCTGTTCTCTGCCAGAGTTCTGCCTTTCTCTGTTTTGGTTTTCAGAGCACTGTGCTTCCTCTGCTCCTATTTGCATAAGTTAAGACAGTGTCTGCTACTGCTTCTGGATATTCATGTTTCTGGTTTGGAGGATGCAGACCACATCAGTCAAACCTTGTGAATAACAGGGAAATTTGCACAGGAAACAGAAACCCTTTGTTCTGCCAGTTGTAGTTTGACCTGAAGGTGGCTAAGCACCACACGGTCATTTGCTCACTCCCCTCTTCCCAGTGGAATGGGGGAGAGAATCAGGAAAAAAAAAAAATAGAACTTTGGATTGAGATGTAACTATTTACTAAGATAGAGAAAAGGAAAAGGATAATAGGTATGACTATATGACCATATATATGTGTGTGTGTGTATATATATATATGAATGTATATATATGTATATAACAAGTGATGCAGCAGCAATTCTCACCACTCCCTGATTGATGCCCAGCTAGACCCCAAGCAGTGGATAAAAGGTAGAGATAACTTTCACCTCATTCAAAACTCCTTCCATTTGATGTCATATGGTATGGAATATCCCTTTGGCCTGTTTAAGACTGCTGTACTAATTCTGTTCCCTTCCAGCTCTTTAGGCTCTTCACTAAGAATGGCCTCGACTCTATGCAAAATACTGCTTAGCAGCAACTATAAACATTGGTGTGTTATCAACATCGTTTGTCTCCTAGAATCAAAACATATCAGACACTCCCCTTCAGAAGACTCCCCTTTTAATTGTCTTTCCAGTGGTTATCAGCTTTCTGAGTAAATAAGGGGCTGTATTTATCACCATAGAATCATAAGTCATAGAATGATCAAGGTTGGAAAAGACCTACAAGATCATCCAGTCCAACCGTTCACCTGTCACCAATTGCTCTCATTAAACCATGTTCCTCAACACAATGTCTAAACGTTCCTTGAACACCTCCAGGTAAGTGACTTCACCACCTCCCCAGGCAGCCCATTCCAGTGCCTGACAACTCTTACAGGGAAGAAGTATTTACTAACATCCAGACTGAATCTCCCCTGGCACAACCTGAGGCCATTCCCTCTCGTCCTGTCACTAGTTACATGAGGGAAGAGGCCAACCCCAAGCTCACTACAGCCTCTCTTCAGGCAGTTACAGAGAGCAATAAGGTCTCCCCTGAGCTTCCTCTTCTCCAGACTGAGCAATCCCAGCTCCCTCAGCCATTCCTCGTGAGGCCTGTGCTCCAGACCCCTCACCAGCTTTGTTGCCCTTCTCTGGACACACTCCAGGGCCTCGATGTCTTTCTTGCAGTGAGGAGCCCAAAACTGGACACAGTACTCGAGGTGCGGTCTCACCAGTGCTGAGTACAGGGGGACAATTACGTCCCTGTTCCTGCTGGCAGCACTATTTTTCATACAAGCGAAGATGCCACTGGCCTTCTTGGCCACCTGAGCACACTGCTGGCTCATGTTCAGGCAAGCATCAACCAATACCCCCAGGTCCATTTCCTCTACACGGTCTTCCAACCAGTCTGCTTCAAGCCTGAAGCATTGCCTGGGGTTGTGGCCAATGTGCAGGACCCAGCACTTGGTCATGTTGAACTTCATCCCATTGCCTTCAGCCCAGTGATACAGCCTGTCCAGATCCCTCTGTAGGGTCTTGCTACCCCCAGGCATATTGACACTTCCAGCCAACTTGGTGTCATCTGCAAACTTACTGAGGGTACACTCAATGCCCTTGTCCAGGTCATTAATAAAGATTCTGAAGAGGACAGGCCCAAGTACTGACCCCTGGGGAACACCACTCATGAGCAGTCGTCAGCTGGATTTAACTCCATTCTCCATCACTCTCTGGGCCTGGCCCTCCAACCAGTTCCTTGCCCAGTGAAGGGTGTACCACTCCAAGCCACGGTCTGCCAGTTTCTGCAGGAGAGTACTGTGGGAGACAGCGTCAAAGGCTTTGCTGAATTCTAGGTAGACTACATCAACAGCCTTTCCCTCATCCACCAGCTGGCTCACTAACTTATAGAAGGAGATCAGGTTGGTCAAGCAGGACCTACCCTTCATGAACCCATGCTGGCTAGGCCTGATCCCTAAGTTGTCCCCCACATGCCGCATATTCTCCCTCAAGACAATCTGCTCCATAACCTTCTCTGACACTGAGATAAGGCTAACAGGTCTATAGCTCCCCAGATCCTCCTTACTACCCTTCTCATAGATGGGAATCACCTTGGCAAGCCTCCAGACTTCTGGGACCACACCAGTCAACCAGGAGCACCAATAGATGATGGAAAGCATCTCAGCTATCACCTCCGCCAATTCTCTCCACACTCTTGTGTTAATCTCATCCATTCCTATGGACTTGTGTCAGTCCAGTTAGAGTGGTAGGCCTCTGCTTCCTCCTGAATTGTTGGGGGGTTATTCTGCTCCCCATCGAAGACTTCCAGATCAGAGAGGAAGTCTGAGGATAACTGGTCTGACTTTTAAAAGCAGATGTAAAGAAAGCATTGAGAATATAATTTGCCTTCTTCTGTGACTCAGCATCAACCAGGCTGAGATTCACAAACAAAAGTAAACTGACATCATTACTTATCAGATACAGAACAAAACAAAACAAAACAAAACAAACAAAAAAAAAAAGCAAAGCTGACAATGGCATTTTGCTTTAATGCTTCTAATCAGGCATTGCAAATAGTGGTGTACACACCCACGTACACTCTCAGAGGAGTACCCAGTGTGGAATTTCATAACACTAGTTAGCATTTGCATCTCCGAGAAAGGAAAGTCACTGCCTGGCTCAATAGCAACTTGTATTTTAAGTTTATCTGATCAAAGATAAGCATAGCAGTGGCTGCAGGCAGCTGTAGCAGCTGAGCTAGTGAGCTCCTGCACTGGGATGGAGCCAACAGGTGGCAGCTGGGCAGGTGGCACTGACTTGTGGCCTCAACATTTTAAAGGATCTCAACAGCCCATGGGTGCTGTATGTAATCCCAGCCATGCTAGGCACTTCTCTGCTGTCTCTGCTAACTTCTCAATACTGAGGGAGCAGGAACCAGTTAAGGCTGGGTGGCCACAGATCTCCAGCTGCCCTATGCTGTTTATGGTCACAGAGGCCCTACCAATGACTGAGCCACCCATGTTATGTGCATATGAGATTGCCCAGTGATGATAAACTTCTTAGTGGGGACCATGAGGACCATAAGTCAAGCTTTTCTGGAGCAGCACTAGAAGCACTGCTGAGCATACTACCCTGAAAAATCCTTGGTACAGTAAAATAAAAAAAATATCAGTACGTTCCTCACAAGTGCCTTATGTTGTATTGTTTTTTTCTCCTCTTTTCAGTGTGACTCAGAAAATCAAGAGGCTAATTCTTCCCAAAGATTGGTTTTCTGCTATAATCCGGTTCTTTATTAGGCATTTCCTTATCTGGTCAGCTCACCAATTATTTTCCCTTGTACAGAAAATGGGTAAATGAGGACAACTCAGATGAGAATTGATCAGTTTGTTCCACAAACAGAACGTAAATCAAACCTCTTCCTGAGGCTCAATGGATATTACTCAGCATTAAAAGACAGGTACTCATATACCTCTGTCCTTTTCTCTCCTCCAGCTCTAACGAGAAAGAAAATAGCCCTGAAATACAGCGAGAAAAACTTTTCACTATGGGCTTATATTCCTTCACCTCTTCTTTTTCTGCCTCTTCTAGATTCCCTTGATCAAGAGTCTCTTGATCTTTTGGTACTGAAAGTCATCTCACTAAGTTTCAAACATACCCAATCATTCATAACTTCTCCCTTCAAGAAATGTGTCAAGCTCCTTTTCCATGTTTATTTCTGCTCCTCTTTGCAGATACCTTCAAGAGCTTCTCTACATTAACAACTTCGCTCTTTACTTTGCTTCAGAAGATTCCCTTTTCTTTTCAAAAATAAATGCCAGATTTATTTTTGATCTTTGAAGTGAAAGTGGCTTCTTACCTCTGTTTTTGCATAGCTGGGAGTAAGCATTGTCAGTTTTAAAGCCTCGAGCTCACCATATTTTCTGCTTGATCAGAAGATGAAGCAAAGCCAGAGCATGTATTTTTCACCTTAGATAACATGCCAGTTCTCTAAGGGCAAGAATCTCAACAGGTAAATTGACATGGATTTTACAGAAATCAGCTATATAAGTAAGTTACACCAGCTGAGAATCTAGTTGGAGAAAGCAAAAGCAATCCTCTCTGGAAAGTAAGTACAATCATCAACTGACTTTAAGTTGTTTCTCATGTCAGCACATCCTTTCAGCTTGAGACTGCATCTTCTCCATATTTTATGTGGTCCTTTTTGCATTGTTTGTGTGCAAATTCTCCAACACAGTCACTTCCTTTGCACCTTGACTCAGACTGCGTGCAAGGCACATCTCTATATGAAAACTGGCTGACACATCCTATGGCTGTCACTAAGCAAGACCGATTGGACTCCTTTTCTGCTCAGTTGGTTTTTCATACTTGAGTAGTTGTCCTGTTCGTTTTTGGAGGGCCCTCCAGCACTGCCTCGTTGCCTACACAAAATAGCTGCTGCAGTTGACCAGGCTGAAAGGATCCATGCCCATTTCTATTCCAGTTTGCCCTATACTCACGCTTTTTTCTTTCTTCCTCCCTGCTCCTTCAACAATGAGTGAATTGGGTGATAGGGAATTGTATGTTCCAACAAATGAACATGAAGTGCTGACTCCTTGAATACATCACATCTTACATGAAGAACAACATTATCCTCTTGTACAGGTAAGATGTATATCAGTGTGGCTGCCTGTCCACAACTTTGCTGGGAAATTTAGTTTGGCTGAGGGACCAAGTCTCTGGTTAAGAACAAGAACAGGACGAACTTGAGGCTTCTAGAATTACCCTTCAGAATATTTCATTTACTTTCTTGGTTTTCTAGCTTTGTTTTTCAATGAAAATTTGAGATGTCCTGTGAAAAGCGGAACTCTTTCATGTAAAATTCACTGCCAGTGCAAGCTCCACTCCGTTACAAAACAGTTCAATGTAAAAAAAAATTTCCATTGGTTCCAATTAGGAACAGTGTAGAGCTGTCTCTGTGCTGAGCCAGGGCTCAGAAGGCAACCTAGGTGTTCTGTATCTACAGTACAAATTAATGTCAGACTGGCTTGTGTGCTCAGGATATAGGTTTCACTGGGTAAACAAGGCCTAGTTTGATGAAAGCTCACTTTAATTCTCCACAGAAATGTTATTTGTTAAATCAAGGATGAAGTTTTTTCTTCTTGCTTGATTCTTCCTTAGCTGTTTATGTTGTGCAAAGTCCTGTGTTGGTTCACTCATTTGTTTTGAAGGTGTTGGGACTTATTTCCAATTTTGACATTGCACTAGACATATAACTTGTTTGTTTAAAGGGATATTTTTCACTGAGATGCATTAAAGTATGAAAATGCCTTTAAGCTTATGTATCTCTAAATGAAATGCTGTAATAATTAATGAGCATAGAATCACAGAATCCTTAGAGTTGGAAGGGACCTTTAAAGGTCATCTAGTCCAGCTCTCCTGCAATGAACAGGGACATGCACAGCTAAATCAGGTTGCTCAGGACTTGACCCAACCTCACCCTGAAAGTGTTCCACCACATCTCTGGGAAACCTGTTCCAGTGTTCACTGCCCTTACTGCAAAATACTTTTTCCTTATCTATAACCCACATCTACTCTCTTTAAACATTAAACCATTTCTCCTTGTTCTATCACCACAGTCCCTGCTAAAGTCTGTCACCTTCTTCCCTGTAGTTCTTTTGATACTGAAAGGCCACTATCAGGTCACCTCGGAGCCTTCCATTCTCCGGGCTGAGCAGATATGCTGTAAAAATAATAATCACCAATCTTGATACAAGAGAGAAAACTAAGACAGCCACTTGCTACATGGACAACCTCAGACAAAATGTTAATTTCAAGGTTTCCGCTAGCTGGTCTGGGCAGTTTTAATTACACACACATTAGTCCTTCTTGTGGCAGACTATGTTCCTTTTTATCTCCGGGACTTCCAGACTCAGTGGGCACCTTATCCCTATTCATCTCCCTTGTTTTCTGCCTGATTACTGGGATGTGGGCAACATTTGGTGGAGGTGGCACATAAACTCTGTGGCTGCTTTCATCATTCTGTCAAAGGCAGGGAAATAATCGAAGAGCTGCAGCATGAAAACAAATGGCCAAATAACTGTTAAAGCAGGAAGTTCCAGCTCGTTGGAGCTCAGCTTATTACAGGCCATATGCCTGAGTGGCTTCTCTCACTGAGTGCTGTACCCAACTACGGAAACAAGTGTGCAAGTGCCTGTGGTTTGTGAGGCCTGATTTGCTGTAACTGTGTGCAACTGCTGAGAGCAAAGAGAATATGAACCCGAAGAGGCTGTGGGACTAATTGAAGAGAGAATCCTTTGCAAAATAAATTAAAAAAACACCAATTCCCCAAATATTTATGCAAAGATGTTAACAAGCAATAATAATTTGTTTTCCAAACTCACAGCAAATGCCGTTCTTTTAGTACACAGACTGTATTCCTAAATGTTGCAGCTTAACATAAGTGGCGAAACAAATTGATATTCTCTTCTACTTTAAGTATCATGGGGTTGAATTAATAGTTGCGCTTGACAAATAACGCTGTCTAACACCCTTTCTGCTATGTTCAATGTTTGCAGGGCATGCTCTGTAAATGAGGGACCTTGGCACATGAATCAGTTTCTGCATGATGGGTGTATTAAAGAGACTGAATGACAGAGTTGGCAGAAAACAGAAGGAGTGGAATAAGTCTGGTTTTAATCTGATACTTCATTTCTCTTTACTCAGCAGAGTTTCTTCCAGGAGCGTTGAAGGTGCAGGTCCCAGCCAACCACTCAATTTAGGTATTATGAAATTGGAATAATCTAAAAAATGCGACTGTCAGCAAAAAGAGACTACACTATTCTACAGCTGTCTTACTGCCCACCTTCCCTGCAGTGTCCTTTGTTTCTCACAGGACTTACCTGGCTTATTCTGAAGGATGTATTCCTCCTAAAGTGCCTTTGCTAATTCTGTTGTCTCTGTTTTTACAGAGTTTTTCCCTGTACTCTGCTGTAAATTCATACCCTGTCCCTAATTCAGATGGATTTCTCTCAAGAAACTATTGCTTCTCTCATCACCTCTTCTGTATTTCTTTGGCCAGGTTATACAGTTGTATGGTCTTTTTCTCCTCCAGACTGGTGTTATCTCATCTGTGTAGTGGTTCTTTGCACACAAAATTCACAACATCATCCATAATTCAGTACAGCTACATTAGTCAAGCCTCATTTCCTAAAAAGGATGATGAAAAGTTCTGTTTCATTTCAGTTATACTCTCCCTCCATGTGAGAGCCTCCTTTCCTACCTTTGAAACCTTTCACCTTTATTTTTCATTTTGGTTGACTCTTGCCTTCACCTTTTATGTTTGCCAATTTAAACATTCTTTACTTTTGTTGAGTGTCTTGCTTCACTTTCCTAGCAGCACATCAAGTGAGGGTGCACTTTATAACTAGAACGGGCTATGATGACAGCTCTGGTGTCTCTCTGGTTTGGTTTGAAATGCTGCTACATGAAATGCTAGGAAGGTGCATTAACCTGCACGGGATGCTTTTAACAGCCTTTCTCTCCTTATAACAGTAAGTAAAACTAGACATGTAAATCTGTTTCTTAAAATTTAAAAAACGCATCTTACCAATTTTATTAAAATTTGTCATTCTTTGCCTCTGTACCACACAAAGGTCCATTAATTATCTTGCTGCCTCTGAACATGGCTTCAAAGAACAGAGTGACCACTTTTTTAAATAAAATTGCAGATTTACAATTTTCCAGCTCAGTGAATTGCTTGTTTAAATATATTGAGAGGCCAGCGTCAAGCTGCTCTGCATCCCTGTGCAGCATTTTACTGAGAAGGGGGTAGGAGAAAGGTGTGTGAGAACAGAAGGAAAACTGGTAAGGAAGCATAACCAGGGTGAACAGACACAATGCTGGAAAAATTCCTCAAAAAGAGAAGTCATTAGAGTATGTGGAATGTCCTGAAGTTCAGAAGTGGCCCACAGCACCTCAACCATCCTCTTGCTCCTAGAAGAGAGGAATAAACACTACAGAGATCCCAGAGGGGGTGAGGCTGGTCTCTCCTGCAAGGGATGGCCCTTCACACTAGCTGTGAGGTGAGCATCAAGTTGATCTAACAGCTTTCAGCCTCTTCACCCACTGACTTGCTGGGGGAAAGGAGAACAAGACACAAACTCTGTACCGTGTCTCAAATGCAGGTAGGTTTGACACAACTGTGCAGAGGTGCAGGATGATTCATGCTTCCTGTCAGCTCTGCTTGGTTGAGAAGGGGAAAGATGAGCCCACACAGGATTTTTCTGCTGCTCTCTGCGATTGAAAATTTGTGGACTTTTTTTCATCTGCAATATTGTAAGTCATTCTGGCAATGGGGAAGAATAGATAGGAAGAAAAAAAAAAAGTGAGAGACAAGGTATTGTGTCTAAAAAGACAAAATTAATGATGATCTAAATAAAAAATATCGGAAGAAAAAAGCAAGACAGACACTCGTGACAAAAGCTAAGCTGGGGTTTGCATTTTTGTGCCTGTAGCTTGTGATCCTGACATATAACTAAGCAGCCTCTTGTGGCAGCTTTGCTTGAGTATGACAAACAACCTTTCTTACAGACACAAAATAATAAAATATCCAGCTCCTAAAACTCAGCATCTCTTCTCAGTGTTTACAGTAATGCTCAGGCTCCTGAGGGCACCTGGGGACTGCTGGCATTGGATACTGTTGGCAGAGCGAGCAGCACTGCATTCTTCTGTTTACTGCTTCAGCTGAGGTTGAGGAGACCAAGTTAAAGATGAGAAAGTACTTTAGGTATGTGGATCATGCTGACAACAGTGTTAGTTTTATGTATGGTTTTACACATAGGTGGATTGACCCTGGCGCTCTCCACTTGCCTGGCCATGATGCTAAGGGTAGCAGGGATGTGCACAGTGCAAGCTTACTGCTGCAAATTCTCCCCACCATTTTCTAAATGGGTCTGCAGGGGCAGCCAAGGCCCAAAGGCCTTTAAATATCAGCTCTCTGGTTTCCTTTGGCTCCCTGTTTTTGAAACAACTACAGTTGCTGCAACAGCAGCCAGGAGTTTTTTTGTGGGTCCAGAGTCCAGACCAGGCCTTAAGACTGGTCTTGGTTGCAGCTTGTGCGTGTGACTCACCGACAGGAATAAGAGAGAAAGATGTAAGTCTCACTTGGGATACAAACCTTCTGTAAGGGATTGGCATGTAAGGTGGAAACCATGTCCTCTCGACATAAATGATTACACTTTACCTCCAAGCTGATCACTTCTAGAAGACAAAAATGAAGAGAAATGGACATTTCAAGACAGCAGTGCACTAGACCTACTTCATTCCTATGTTAGGATGAGATAAGTAACCCCCCAGAGGGAACTGCTTCTTTCTGTTGACTGGAAAGAGAGGCCCAGGGTGGCCACATTTGCAGTAGGCATGTATGGTATAGATAGCCATGTTTAGCCAAATAATACTGGGAATAATACTGAGAAATCATTATCAATGGAAAGCAAATGTGATTAAAAAAATTAATTCCTTTTTATTGAAATCATGTCTCTTTTGATTTGCCTCTACTTCTATCACACAACAAAAAGTGTTAGGCAATATTATGCATATTTTCAGATAGTGTTTTTAGTGGAAGGCTTTAGTTTTGCCAAAAAGCAATGTGTTTACTGAAAAGCAATTTTTAAAATGTTTCTTGTCCTGATATGTGGAAACTGGTGAAAATCTTTTCTGTAACATGGTGCATTAAGGAATGAATTTTGCTGTTTGTCTTGGTGGGATCAGGAGACATGACTGTGTTTCTTTGATTATTATATTAAAATCGTGCTCATGAAACACATTCAATTGAAAATATTTGATACTCTTAAGGCTCTAACCTTATTGTTTCTAATTTTTGCAATTTTTAATCAGTCACAGTTCCTTGTTCTCACATTCTCGGTATAAACGTGACACTAAATTATTACTTACAAGGCAAAAAATGTGTCATAAAAATTAGTGCAAGTCTGGGGCTGTGCTGATGTTGACTTACATTACTCTGGGAGAATATGCTTGCTTATTATGAAAACTTACCATCAGAAAAAGATAACTATTGAAACTTGCAGGTACAGTGCCAAATTTATTTCTTCAATCCATCTTAGTATATTTACAAAATGCACAAACCAAGCTTCACTCCTGAATTACACAAGTAGATGTGAGAAAATGTTTTTCCTCTCTCCTCTTCCCATAGGCATGCACCCAAAAGCACATGCACATTCATTGATGGGCACATACAGACACATGTGTACATGCATGTGCATCAGTGCAAGTCTGCAGATCCATCAAACATTTCAATATTAGTGTTAGCCTTCATAGCTCAAAGTAATTGTTTTTTGTGTTAGGAGATTAGGACTTTGACAGCCTTTCTAGAACATGTGGTGAATGCAAAGTATAATAAATTATGCTTAAGACTAGAAACCAGATAAAAGTGTGAGTAGATAATTATTATGTATGTCATACAGTTGCAAATGAAACACAGCAAGGGATGTCAACTTAGCCCACTACATGGGATTGCAGTGATGTCTGTGAATAAAATTGGAAATTCAGACCTCAAAAAATACAAAACAACAAAAAAAAATGAAAATTTGGAAGTTTCATGGAGTTTTAAATTTTTTGCAGCTGGAAGAATCTCGCTATAATTCTTTCCCATGGCAGAGCTGCAACTCTAATTCTGCCTCAGGTTGAATACAAAGACCTGATTTCCCAACTAGTTGAGCAGCATCACTAAATGATTACCGCCTTCAGAGTCCTCCACAACTTTTCATAGCTTCCATTAATCAGGAAACTTCAAAGTGGATGGAAGTAGAAGCTGGGCATAGAGCAGGGAACAGGGCACAGAGAGGATCTGCGTAAGTATGTCTTTCAAGCAGTCAGAGTGCCAGCTCCATTGTGTTTGTCTGTACATGGAGGATGCTGTCACCCACAGTTCACCTAAGTGGCAGGAGAGATAACAGTGCGGGAGCCCTTAGGGCTACACACAGACAGGTGCTGTAGGGAAGCCCCATCCTTCTTTCAGAGATGGCTGCAGCTCTTCTTAAATCTTGTTTTACTTCTCTGATGTCTGCAGAGTCCATTTATCAAACTTCTGGGCACTTGGACTCCATCCAAATGGTGGCTCCATCTTGCTCAGCTAAAGGAGGTTACTTGTTTCATTTAAAATATGTGTAAGGACCTGCTATAATCTGATTTCTTGCAGAGGTTAGGTGCATGTGTCTTTAGGCAAAGTGAAGATAATCTCTAAACAGTGGTATTAGTACACAGAGAAATGGAAGTAATACTCACTGATTTCTACAATGCACTTGAAGGCAGAGTGGGCCGAGTCTTCTCATGTGGGAAGATAGATAGTACAGAAACTCTTCAAAGAATTTTTCAAATAAACCACTATGTGACTTTTCTGAGGATGACTAATACTGAAGATGGGTGGCTGTCAAAGAGAGAGACACATTTACTTTTTCATTTTGCCAAATATACAATTGACAATAGTGCCATTTTAGTGTGGTATTCTGTTGGATTCCCCCCCCGCCTCTCCCCCCACGCCCAGTATATAAAAGTTATTTGTTGCAAATGTGGCAACAGAAGCTATTTTCAGTCCCTGATCTCCTTTGCACATACAGTAAAATATACTGAGTTCCCAAACAGGAGGAATATTCAGTATTCTAAAAACGAACTCTACATTATTTTGAAAAATACAGAGGCCTGCAGCTTTGCTGAGATATGTGTACTGTTTCTGGCAGTGCCTTGTTCAGAATTACAAGCACCTTATAGATAGTATCAGAGGGATAAATAACCTTTCTGTTTAGAAGATCACTCATATTGAAAATATTTTCAGTCCCCACTAGGTATAGAAACTGAGGCTAATTGAACAAAACAGTTTTTAACCCACACTCAAAAGCTAGGAGCATAAAACATAACCCATTTTTGTTTTGCCTCCTAAAGCTGTTGGCACGCTGCACTGTCCTTTTTTACAGTGCAGCCTCATGTGGCCACAGCCCACAGGCCTCCACAGTTCAGACTCTGCAATCAGACCTTGAGCAAAAAGTACATCCTCTGCACGTGCTGGTGCTCATGTGGCTGGGTGCTTAGGTCCCAAGCCCATACCAGGATGTAATAATGCCAGACTTCTGCAAACAGTGCTCCAGAGGATGCAGGTGGTTATTCACAGATGCGCTATTGGAGGTAACGATGGATGGCAGAACTGACTGTAAGTACCAGCCACTGAGCTACAAATCGATGTACACATAGTATAGACCAGGAGGGACCAACAGGTGCTATAAATTCCTTATATGGCTTTGAAATAACTGATACTACATTGAATACTACCTGCTTAGGGCAAGTGGGATTTTAATCTGCATCCAATTTGGCATATATAAATCTGCATGCATTAAGGAACAAGAAGTTATAAATGTCACTTCCCAGCTCCTGTGGATAAAATTCGAAAATAAACAACATAAATAAAAAATTTGAGCTTGTTGTTTTTTTGCTTGTGTTTTTGTCTTGCCTTTTTTCGCCCAGTACAAATGTGGCTCACTGTTTCTGGCCTCTCGGCAGGCAGCTTTTTGATGGCTACAAGTTAAATTTTGTGTCCCTCTGGAGTAAGAAGGCAATTTCATTGCAGTTGTGTCTTGTGCAGACAAGGAGACTGTAAAAATTGTCACTCGTTCATGTTAGTCACAGAAGTTATAACTGCATTACTGGAAGACTGAACAGAGGCAGATTACTGATGTTTTGGATAATGTTATCTCCTCTTCGTATTTATTGCTAGTATCAGATCAGGTTTTATCGGTATCACATACACATTTGCTAATAACATGCAAAAGCTTTTCCTTCTGTGAGATTCTGGGTTTAGATCAACTTGAATTTCTCTTTTTGTTTTCCTGTTGCATCTTATTAAATAACTCTCTATAACACATCTCGCTCTAGCATATTAATAATTATATTTTCTTCTTTTACCACATTGAACTTCTGTATGTGTAATTGATATAGGAGTTGGGAAAGTCACCTGACATGAGCATAAGGAAAAAGTTAAGCTCTCTTAGCTTCTAGCACATGCTTTTTAAGACATTTTAATCCCTCTCTTTCACATATGGATTTACTTGGAAAGTCAAGGGAGCACTAATACTTCCCCTTCTCCATTGCCATTTACACTGGCCAGCCCAGAAAGGACTGGTGTCATTGATGGCTGTGATTTCTTTCAAGCACACACTTGCATATGTATTTTTTCCCATTCAGACAATTTTTGATCCTCCTATTTCTTGAACAATATTTAAAGATTACAAATTATCCCTCATCTAAATACAATCAGTTCAAAACCCCAGTAAGAGATCTCACTGTTTCCAGGCTACATGAAGGTGCTAGGGGGAAGAAAGGACACTTTTCCACTATCATCTTATGTCCTATTGCAGGGACCAAAGCCTCAATGGAGAATCTGTTTCACTCTGGTGTGGCAATTGTTCTATATTACTCTGTGAGAACAAGACAGTGGCAAGGTCAGAATTAGGCAAGCTCTTGATGTAGATAACAGAACAGATGAAACTAAACTGAATGAGCTGGCATCATCTCAAAACATGGTAAGGCAAGGATGTTTACTCTGCCTGTGGTAAAGCCAGAAAAATATTCTCACTAAATAGCTCTCTTAAAAAGTCATCCAAGGCTGCACAGATTGAGGAAGCTAAGTATCCTTGTGTAGGCAAGTAAGTTCATTTTTTCCAGTGTTATTTCATGGCTACAAGTAGGAAGGTGGACAGATATGATACATTTTCCATGAGACACAAAATCAAAGATAGCAAAGAGCCTGAGTAAATCTCCTATTTGGGTATTCTTCTCTCCTTTCTTAAGGATGAGCTTGCTGACCTTATAGACTAAAGAAAAGGGTTTCAGAGGCCTTCTGGGCATAGTGAATCTCACATTGTCTGAAAAAGTAAAATAAATAAATAAATAAAAATAGAAGACACAATGCATGTACACTGAATAGATCAAATCATAAAGGAGGTATCTCCTGCTAAGTACTTCAATGCAACAGAAGCTGAAATGATTACCATATGATGAGTGTAGTGATACAAGAGAAAATGGCACATCACTTCAGCATTCATTACTTAGTGACACAGAGTTGATGATATAAAAATTGCTATTGGTGGTCAAAGTTGAGTATAGTCAGGGTAGCATAGTACTCTGAACTCCAAATATCTATTTGACATTCTGCCTCAAGTTAAATTCTTTTTTCTCCCTTCCTTCCTGAGACTGTCTGGTTTATTTTTTATTCTTATTGTTTGCTTCCTTCATTGTGCCCTGTTTTTCCCCAGTCTAGCCCTCCCGGGATGGACTAAGCTGGAAAAACTTCAGTTTCCTGATATTTTACTCTGCTTTACTTAGCCTCATAAAGTTGCTTCAGAGACAGTCACTTTCTGGCATATGAGGACAAGATGTTATGAGGCACACAGTAGAAGAGTAAACCCAAGCTTTGGTTATTTTCCAGAGATGGGGAAAGAGGAAATGAGGGGAAGGGTAAAAATATAGATACATACCAGGGAAAGGAAAAGCAAAAGATACTAATTCTTACAACAAATTTAATAACTGAGGTCAGCTGAAACCTCCCAGAGACTCCTCTGGACAGTAGTAGTCCTCATCCCCCTGACTCAGCCAAGGAAACTAACTGCCAGCCCTGTATAGTGAAACACAGAAATTAAAACCTTCCCTGTGATCGTTATGCACACCCACAGCCAGAGTTACCTCACCTTCTGTGTTTCTGCAGGCCAATTCCATATGATCTCATCTCCACAGCAAAATTGGTGAGTGCTCAGCTCTTCATCTCCCCAAAAATCTTGTCCTCAGCAGTCAGCTTGGAGAAAAAGCTGCCTTAGCATAGCAGATCTGTTGAGCCATGACGACTGCCAACTGAGTGTCCAACTCTGCTCCTTGCTCATGTCTCACAAGAGGACCACTGAAGTCCCTTCTTCACTCAAAGGCAATCATAAGTAAGAACATGCATGTTTTTTCTTTTTGTCTTTTAAATGTGAGCTCTTGTCTCCTGCTCAGGCTTATTTATACACACTGACACATCAGAAAAGTGACTGGCTACATAAAGTACTGTGCTTTCATTTTAGTGGTTTGTGCAGTGTCCAAAAAACATGAATAAAGGACATTAAAAATACGCTGGAAATTGACTTTACATTTATGTTGATGCACACTGCAGTTGCCAAGAAAAGAGCAGTTTGGCTAAAGGATCTGGCAAAATCCACTTAGTGGGTCTTCCTTGGTGAGTGCCCACACAGCAGGCTGCTTTCATACACTGCTCCCTTAATCACTGCAAAGAGGCTTCAGAGAGATTAATAACAACCAGAGCAGCATTACACCCACACAGAGTGACTCAGACATACCAGCAAGACCCAGAAGAGCCATTACCTGTGTGGGCCACACAGACACATGCCAATATTTAGTCCAATAAAGTTGTCTTTCCTGCAGCATGAATGATAATCTCAGAGGCTGATGATGACAGGGCCTGTCAGGCAGGCCCCTATGCTGAGGTGTGGTCCAATAGATAATAGCACCTTGCTGCAGCCACGTCAAAACCTTGCTCTTTCCTGCGCTCTCAAATATCGGTGTTGTTGATTGAAACTCAGTAATATGTAGACCTGGAGCCTCACTGTGCTGAATCCAGAGAGGATCCTGGGAGTAATGAGCATACATTTGGAGTAAAGGGAATTTTGGTGGCCTTTCTCAAACATATTGCTGAGGCAGTAGATGCAATGTGGGTAGGAGGTGATGGAGGCAGTGGTGGAGGAATTGTGAGTCATTGCCACCACTGCTCAGGGCAAATTCTGGACTGTGGATAGCTCTGGTGCTGATGACACTATAGCAGCAGGGTAGGCACCTAGCATTAGCTATCAGTGGTTTTTGTTCTTTTGACCTTTTGTTTAGCTTATATTTTATGATTTTATGCCATTCCGTTCTCTCCTTCTCATGTAAAAGAGGAGCAACTGTCATTTCATTAACCTCTCTAGGAAGGGGGGATTGCACAGGAACACAATGGCCAAGAGCGTTTAGTGAAATGCAGATTAGCAGAGAATAATAAGGCAGTGGTTGTTACAGAGCAAGTTGCATCCAGCAATCAAAGTTGACTAATTATGGATTGCCTCCTGCTTCTAGCTCATTTGATGGCAAAACTCCTATTGGCTTCAATGGCACAGGATCAAGCTTGATGTGCCCAGTGGACTGCGGAAGCCTTGGACAAGGATGCATAGCAGAAGTGAGCCAATTGTAACATTAGCTATGGAAAAAAAAGCCTTCCAACAAGATAGCTAGTGCCAAATCGGGGACAATTAAAGGAAGTGCTTGAGCTCTTCTTCCTACCTGCAATTCAGCAAAAGGCCAGACTCTGAACAAATTAATTTTGTGGTCAAAACCAAGTAAAGCAAGAACACGCTTCAGAGAGGAAGATAAAAGCGCAAGGAATTCCTCCTTTTCTACCTGTTGAGGCTTCTTCCTGTGCAGAAAGGGCACAGAGTTGAATTCAGTGAGGCAGCATCTATGCTGGATGGCCTACTGAATGCTTTCTTTGCATGTTATTTAGCAACACACTGCGTGACCTGAAGTCACACAGTTGGGAACTGGACTAAGACATGCTGTTTATGTTTTTGTCCTTTTATTTTTTTCCCCCGCATTCCATTTTTGCAGGAAAGGACAAATACTTTCAATTGTCACAATAAAGTTCAGAACATAAGTTGCAACATCAAACTCATGATAACAAAGGAAGCTACCAGATTTGTGCTATCCATTCCTAAATTGTATCAGTAGTAATTTATAAGACAGAGATAATAATGTAACTATGTATAAGCTGAATAAGGTCAGAGAAAAACACTTAAAATGCTTATATGTTACAGAAGAGGGCAAGGACATGGCAAGGGAAACAGAAAACTGGCTGTGAGTCCAAATATTAGAAGGATAATCAAATAACGCAACAGGACTGATGGGATTGGGGTATGCATAGCAGAGAGTGTACACTGTTCAGAAAAGCTATGAATAAATGTAAGGACAGTGTGACATAATAATGATATGGCAATTTAATGATAACGTGTTGAAAAAGAATCTTCACTAAAATGTTTCTTTTCCAGTACTAGCTGCTTTCATTTGCACCATCACTTTTCTATTGCATATATGTATTCTATTATATATATTTTTTCTCTATAATATATATATATTTTAAAATAGAATCTCTCTTGTAAACACTACGAACAAATTTTTTGAAACATCTATAGTATGGGAACATGAGTATTACACAGATGTGCAGCTGCAAGTAGACTTGAATAAGTTTCCATAAAGAAAGCAATCCAATTCATTATTTCCTGTCCACGAATTCCCTTGAACAGTCTATGAAGTTACTTACTTAATTCTTCTTTTTAGCTTAATCTAAGAATAATTTCCAAAACCAATTTTGCTACTGCAGGTTCTTTGTGAGCAGCTTATTGCAGTTTTACAACAACAAATATAAAAATCAAAGTGTTTTGAGTTGTTAGTCACATGGTATTTCTTGCCTCAACCAGATAATTTTAGCTCTGAGAATAAGGTGTTTGGTGTAAATTTCAGGGATTCTAAGTTTGCCAGCAGTAAATGCTTACAAAATTGGCTGTTTTGAAGCCTTTTCTTGCTAGGAAATCCTTCTATCAGAATATTCATAGGAAGCAAGTGTGAAATGGACACAAAGCATATTTATTTAAAACACTAAAGAAATCTTTACTAGTTCTTTACAGAGAATTTCAAAAGCTTGTGATCCTCTTTAGCTAATCAGAGCAGTATCATAACTCTAGTAGTTGAGTTGTTGTTTGTTTTTCTTTTCTTTGAGGATATCAATCGTAGCCATAGCCTAATTATCATTGTAAATCACTGTAGCACTTACTTAATTTTCTGCTTGATATTTATCTCTGTGTATAGAAAGCAATAGAGGGCAGTTTCCAGTTAGTCCCACTCTTCCACACCTAGCAGAGATTAACTGAAGATGTAAGAATCGAAGTCCATGTGCTTCCCTATCCTTTCTCCCTCCACCAGAGGACGATGAATACCCCATATGACAGCACTGATTGAAGAGGAACAGAGGACCCCGTACCAGTGCAAACCTCTGACAACTAGAAGTAGAGCAGAACAGGAAATAGGAAGGGGAAACACAAAACAGGTCCCTGTTTTCTGCAACCAAAAAGAAACGTACACCCATATTCTGTCATCTTGCCCTTCTGCCTTTGAGAGTTGGTGGCTGTAGGATTAAGGATCTCAA
>VXAB01010063.1:0-14478 GCA_013399175.1 Odontophorus gujanensis | reverse complement strand
CCCCCCGCCCCTCTCCCCAGACTTGTACGTGTCCTTACTTATAGACCCCAATGCCTGGACTTCCAGAGCCTTCTCTTGCCCCAGTTCCAGGACTGGTTGAGACACCATTCAAATCAATAGAAGTGACATGAGGAACTCTCCTGTGCCTTTAGAGTCTCTCAGTACAGTCACTTGTGCTCATCTCTCACACTGAGGTGAACAGTTTTCAGTGTCAGCCACTAAGGGGACAAAGTACCTCTCATCAGTAAAGAAGACCAAGCCTGAGGCCACCTGAAGAGCCTGGGACACATCCCTGGGATCCAATGAGATTCATTCCAGAGTCCTCAAGGAACTGGAAGATGTAGTTGATAAGCCATCTCTATCAGACTTGAAAAGTAATGGCAGTCAGGATGTCCCCACTGACAAGAAAAGGGAAGATTGCATGCATTTTTAAAAAGTTTATTAAGGACAGTGACCAGAACCCCTACTCCTGACCCCTGACAGTGTGGTTAGCATCACCAACAAGAAGGTGGATATCCATAATGTGTAAGCAATTGATGTGTACCTCTGTCTCCTTCTTCACCCTCTCCCCAACTCTGGCACAGGGTATGCGGATACTCATGGTCAGGAGGATAAAGGGCATTTGTGTTATCAAGACCCAAACACTGAGTCAGCAAGAGGGTATGGGGAGCATTGGTTGACAGAGTGGTTAAACCCTGTTCTCATGGAGGAAAAAGGTCAGCATTTACCAGGAGGTGGTGACACCTGTCCTGGAACAGAGAGGGAAGTGTAACAGCACAGGGAACATTGTCCCTAAAACTGGGTAGCTGGCTGAGCCTAACTGGGGCTCAGATTGCAACAGCTGCTGTCTGACAGAACACATGATATCCCAGTGGCCAGGGATGCCTCCGTAATCATCCTCTTTTCTGCAAAATCTGAGTCTGAGTTATGACCGTATCACTGTATCATGACCTGATCTGCAGTAACGCTCCAGGTCACCATTGGCCTTCTTGGCCACATGAGCCTACTACTGTCTCACGATCACCCTATTTTCCACCAGGACATCTTAGGTGTTTCTGCACAGAGTTCCTTTCCAACAATTCAGCCCCTAAACTCTACTGATACATGCAGTTATTACTTCCCAAGGACTCTACACCTGCCCTGTTGAATCTCCCAGTTTTCCTCCCAGCTCTCCAGTACAGGCTGTCCTGGTCTCACTGAATGGCAACACAACCTCTGGTGTGTCAGCCACTCCTCCCAGCTTTGTATCATCAGCAGACTTGCGGAGCGTGTACTCTACCCCTTCATCCAGGGCATTAATGAATATGTTAAACAAGAGTGGATGCAGTACTGACCCATGGGGAACACTGCTAGCTGCAGCTCTCTATCTAGGCTCTGCACCTGTGATCACAGCCCTGTGAGCTCTGCCAGTCAGCCAGTTCCCAATTCACCTCACTGTCCACTCCTCTGTTCCACATTTACTAAGCTCAGCTATGAAGAAGTCATGAAAGACAGTGTCAAAAGCTTTTCTGATGTCAAGGTAGACAGCATCCACTGCTCTAATTTCATCTACCGAGCTGGTCGTGACATAGAATTACAGAATCATATAATTGAGCTGTGGGCGGTGGAGTTATGTCCACTTGGCAGCCAGTCATGAGTGGTGTCTCCCAGGGCTCAGTACTAGGGTCACTCCTATTTCACATCTTTATCGATGATCTTGATGAGGGGATTGAGTGCAACCTCAGTAAGATTTACTACCTAGTGGTGGCAAGTAGGTGGGGTTTACAGTTCTGGATTTGTGAGATGCCTTTTTCTGCCTGGTTTTTGCCCAAGAAAGTTTAAAGTTATTTGCCTTTGAGTAGGAAAGCCCCAGTACTGGGACAAAAGACTCAATTAACCTGGACAGTATTACCCAGGGTTGTAACAACAGCCCAATGGTTTTGAGAACCAGTCAGCTTGTGAACTTGAGACTTGTCTTCCTCCATTCCAAAGTAGAACTTTACTGCAGTATGTGGATACCACAGTAACAAAGGAGAACTGTGTACAATGGACTGTGAGTTTGCTGAATTTCTTGGTTTAAATGGTTAAAGCCATGTTAAGTTTCTCAACAGAAAACTCAACTGATCAAAGAGAAGGAAGGAAGCAATTTGCCAAATGCAGAGAACCCTGGTGCAGAGCTACCTTTGAGCCAGCAGTGCATGACTGCTTGGAGACTGTCTATGCCAGTCAGCCAGACCTAAGGAGGAACCATTGGATGATGCTGAGGATTCCTGGATTCATCAACGGAAGCAGTTTTGTGAGACAAGCAAACCGTAAGGCAGCATATGCAGTAACTACTACTGACAAGGTAATTGAAGCAAAACCATTACCAGTGGGAACTTCTGCTCAGAAGACTGAAATAACTGCCTTGACAAGATCCTTAAATATATGGACATATTCTAAGAATGTATTTGGGCTGGTACACGCTTATAGTATCATCTGGAAGGAGTGAGGATTGCTCACACACAAGGAAAACAAGTTCAGCATGGTGCAAATCTACCAAAGAGAGTGGCTAATATACATAGTAAAGGACATCAGAAAGGTAACACTGTACAGGAAACTGGAAATAAGATGGTGGATCAGGTGGCAAAACAAGCAGCTGAAGGAAAAGGAGCTGGTGATCTGGCTTTAATTCCACATGGCAAACTTCAAATCTCTGAACCTGAGTTAGAACCTGTAAAGTATTCTAGAGAGGGTAGGAATTTAATTAATGATTTTGGAGGAAAGAGATCAAGCTGTCAGATGAGTGCATACCCAGAAGGACCTATTGATGTGCCTTCAGTATCTTAAGGAAATTTATTCTAAGGGAACGTAATAAAACATATTAGGGGGATAGACACTCTTAATAAGTATTTGAACAAAGTAATAGTACAATGCTAATTCCAGGAACAGGGAACAAGTGGGGCCTATTGGGAAAGGGAAACTTACAGGACAGCAATGGGAAATAGGTCGGGGTTCCCTAGAAAAGGAGGGGTATTGGTATGTACTCGTACTGACAGACACTTTTTCAGGTTAGCCAGCAGCCTTTCCTTGAAGAACAAATAAGACAATGGAGGTTTCATAGATATTATTGAATGAAATAATACCTAGCTTTGGTGTACCTGACATCATATCAGAAGATAAAGGAACTCATTTTTGTTAATGGGTATAACAACAGCTCCTGATAATCAATTGGCAACTACACTCCCCTTATAGACCCTAAAAATACAGTCAGGTAGAGAAGGTGAACCATCTACTTAAAGAACAGATAGCCCTCCTGCAAAAAAGCCTCAGACTTGAGGTAGGGGACTGGATCATCCAATACATTCTATTAATCCAGGGGTTTGGGGTATATGTCAAGAATTTTTCAGGTGATCCACTGGAAGTGTTAAGAATCCGTTAACTGAAAGACCAATGCCTTTCCAAAGTTTTGTGAGTTGTTATATACCTACCCTTGGGAGTAGCGAATTGGAGAAGGTGATTGTCAAAATTTTGGCCACCATGGAACAAATACAGAACGCAACAGCAAGAGCCCTAGAAAATCTGCAAGCAGAAGTTTCATCCCTAAGCAAGGTAGTCCGTATGGAACTGAGTAGTCCTAGACATACTAGCAGCTAAGGGAGGAGCTGTATGTGCACTAATGAGTACTAGCTGTTGTGCCTATATCAATAAAGAAAAAGAGGTAGAGATGGATATAAAAGCAATCTGGGAAAAGAGCAGCCTATTGCATCAGGTCATTTGGATTTAAAGAACCACGAAATAAACTCACTAGCTGGCTCCCTAACTTTGCTTGGCTAAAGCAACTGTTTGTAACAACAGTTATACTAACTATCCTAATGTTAAATTGCATAACTGTACAATGCTCTCCCTGGTGCTGTCAAAAAGGCCTAGATGATTATACCACCAGGAAGAGATATCATATGAACCACCAGGTGGAAACAAGAAAATACTTCAAGAATGGACAGTGGAGTACTGTAGGCAAAAGAATTTGCCTAGGATATAAAAAGGAGGGGACTGAATCATGAGAAGATTGTGAGAACAAGTTGAGCAGATATAAGTCGAAGGACAGGAGGCTTGTGTAAACGTGAGGTCAAAGAACAAAATGAGGAGGCTGCAAAACTTGTTGTCAAGTGACGATAAGAAAGTAGAATGGATGTCCTGTTTTTGAGGATAAGATGGCAAAACAGATGTCCCAGATCAATGTAACATTGGTGGGAACCAGTTTGGGCTATTCCCCTTGGAATGTAATGAATATGTATGTGTTATGCCTTTAAATATTTAGTTGTTTCTCTCTTTGGTGTGCATGTTTGGTGGGTGATCCCCATGCACCCAGCACTGTAAATAAAGGGAATACCTGCTAGACACTGGCGTGTCAAGTTACTTTGTCGGTTTTTTTGGCTTTTGTGTCTGCTGAGTGGAGCTGAAGGGCAGGGCTGGGGCAACTGTGACCTGCAAAATGAGGTGGAAAAATGTCACATCACCTGGGAGAAGATACTCTTCAGCCATCCATTTCCAGAAAGCCAGAGGAACACTTATGTGGCAAGTGGAAGTTTGGGAACTGCAAGAGCAGTCTGTGAAACACCTCTAAATAATGGCCTAGTTTTTGCTGCAGCAACAAGCAGAGCAGGAGGAAACCTTTGCTCAGGCACCTTTGCTGTCCTCCACTGCCTCCTCCTAGGAACATGTCTGTGCAGAGACAATCTGCAAACTTCAGTCTGGTGAGGGCTACAAAGGTAATTGCTGGGTGTCAGCACCTTGCTCCTTTCTTTGACACGGCACATCAAAGGGGCCACTTCATTAAAGTGTTTATTCCTTTCTTTCTTTGCCTCTAAACATGCCTTGATTTTCTACTTCCAATTAGTTTCTCTCCAGGGAACCACTCAGATCTCCTTCAACAGTTTCATCTCTAATAGTCTCAGAAGGCCCCATTAAAACACCAGGAAACTTCAATTCTGAGTTTTCCCTTCACGTTATAATTCCAACCTTGTTAGGCTTGTTAGACCAAGCAAAGTATAACAAGATTTTTAAAAAAAAATATATAAATTTTTATTTATTGCTGCTAATTTTTTGTATCATCATGAGGGAGTTAACAGGCAAACTCATCTCTGAGGATAAGTGTTGCTAGTCTTAAGGCTTTTAATAAGCTCATGTTGCAACACAGTACTTCTTCTGCATTTAAGACTAATAATGTTAAAATTAATGAGTTCCAAGTGAACTTTCTTGAGCTAGAGACTTTTCATATCTATACACATAATTTACCACTTATGTACACCACTTATGATTGGGAATGAATCAAATGTTATAACAAAGACACCCACTTTTCAAATATTCCTGTACTTAGTCAGGTTTATTTAGTTGCTTGCAAGGCCAGAGGTAAAATCACAATAATTTATTCTGATATGCTCAGTAGAAAGGGCCTGATATTGTATGGCACATCTTTTTGAAAGACATTTAACTTCTTTGAAACATATCTGTTAAAATTATTCACTAGAGAAACATTTTTTTCCCGTGCAGCTATAAGGAACTCATCATGCGGACTGAGAAAAGATCATCTGCTTCCTAAGTAGACTCTTGTTGATGCATTCCCTTTGACTTTGATTGACTTTCTGATTCCTTGAGCTATAGATGAAAGGGTTGATCATAGGGGAAACAACTGTGTAAGAGAGGGAAACCATTTTCTTCATATTGCTAGAGTCTGGACTTAGGACGTAAGTGAATGATACCTGTTGTGCTGCAGAAAAGAGCTACTAATACTGGGTGAGCTGCACATGTGGAAAAGTCCTGCCTCTGGCCCACAGCTGAGGCTATCTGAAGAGCAGCATGAATAATGAGAAGGTAAGAAATAATTATCAGTGAAAAAGGGATCACAGAATCACAGAATCACAGAATTGTAGGGGTTGGAAGGGACCTCTAGAGATCATCGAGTCCACCCCCCCTGCCAAAGCAGGTTCCCTACACCAGGTCGCACAGGTAGGCATCCAGGCGGGGCTTGAATATCTCCAGAGAAGGAGATTCCACAACCCCCCTGGGCAGCCTGTGCCAGTGCTCCGTCACCCTCACCGTACAGAAGTTCTTGCGCACATTCGTGCGGAACTTTCTGTGCTGCAGTTTCTGGTCGTTTCCCCTTATCCTGTCTCCACACACTGCTGAAAAGAGTATGGCCTCACCACTTTGCCCCTCACACCTAATCATCACTATTATGACATAGCAATAAAAATCAGTAGATCAAACAATGCTGTATCTGCACATACCAGCTTCAACATTGGAGAAACAACAAAAAAGAAATGATTCATCTTGTTTCTCCCACAGAAAGGTAAGGTAAACAGCCATGTGGGGAAGAGCGGAGCAACAGGTATCCCAGAGAGCCGACTCAAAAGACATCTTGAAACAGAGGTCCCTGTTCGTCGTGGTGCCATAATGCAGAGGGTGGCATATTACCACTTGTCTGTCATAAGCCATTACACCTGAGAGAAAGCACTCACAGGTGACAAAAAGTGTAGTACAATTGAGTTGCGAGGCACAAGCTGTGAAGGAAATAATGTTTTTCTCCCCCAGCAGAATCAAGAGCGTCAAGCTTTAGCAGATCTCTTTTAAGGTAAGATTCTTTAGGAAATAGTACATGGGAGTATGTGGGAATACGTAGGGCAGAGTCAATTAGAGAGTTACCTATCATGGTGACCAGGAACATGACAGAAATAACTACAGAAAATAATAGTTGCATCTTTGCCATGTAGGCTAAAACCCCAGAGCAAGAAGTGAGTAACAATGGTCTGGTTTCCTGGTTTTGTTTCCTCAAGAATTCCCATCCAAAAAGAGAGAGAAAAAAAAAATCAAACACACACACTAAAAAAGGATTAGTAGATGGGGACAGACTTGTGGTCTCAAAAATAGTTACAGTTGCAAGTAAAATGGGGTATAAAAAATGAGGTGAGGCTTAAGATTGGATATGATTGTGACCCCAGAGTAAAAGTTCCCACTGGGAAACCTGTACAAGATCCTTACGGTCACAAGCCGAGAATCACCTGTAACTTTGGTGCAAAGGAGATAAACCTACAAAATTCCATTAACAGTTCTGTGCTTAAGTTCTACATAAAGAAGTAGATACCTCCAAAGTTCAGGTCATCTTATTGTGTGAGTGAGATCTATGATCAGAGAGAATAATTTCAGTTTGGATGGGCTGGGATGGGCCCCTTTGTCTCCTGCTCCTTAGATATTTATAGATGTGGATCAGATCCCCTCTGAGTCTTCTTTTCTCAAGGTTGAACAGACCCAGGTCTCCCAGCCTTTCCTTGTAAGGGAGGTGCTCCAGGCCCTTTATCATCTTTGTGGCCCTCTGCTGGACTCTTTCCAGCAGATCTCTGTATTTTTTTTACAAGGGAGCCCAGAACTGGACACGGTACTCCAGGTGAGGCCTCACCAGGGCAGAGGGGGAGGATCACCTCCCTTGACCTGCTGGCCACGCTCTTTTTATTGTACCCCAGGATGCCAGAACCCCCAGATCCCTCTCTACAGAGCTCCTCTCCAGTAGGTCACCAAACCTGGAGGTATTTTAGGAACGTTTACACATTGTATTGAGGGACATGGTTTAGTGAGAATTATTGGTGATAGGTGGATGGTTGGACTGGGTGATCTTGTAGATCTTTTTCAACCTTGGTGATTCTATGATTATATGATTTATGACTCATGGTGGGTGGAAATGGTTTATCAGGCTGCAACTGGCAATGAAGGGGTAAACCTATTTTTGCTGCTGAACTGTGGAGAGACATTGCTGCCCAAATAAAGACTATGGTTGTAATGGTGCACTGTGTAGATGCTCATGTGCCCATAAGTTGGGCTACTGAAGAGCAACAAAATAGCCATCTCCTCCCCATCTCTATCTTTCAGCAAAAGGGGATGTGTGCCCAGGGAGCAACTAGTGTTACTATTAAAGACTGAGGCAAAGAAGGCATTAAGTACCTCTACCTTGTCCTGATCCTTGTCCAAATGAGGATTCCCTAATTGTCCAAAAGATGGCAGCAAAAGAGCATCCATGGAGCTTGCAGTTTTTTCTATCTAGGTTGTTGACTCTGCAGATGCTCTGAAGAACTGTTCCTCCAGATGGTCGGCAGAAAAAAATGCAGCTGTACTCCACAGAACAGAAAGAAATCTCAACCTGTGCTTCCTGAGGCTTGCTAAACCTCCATAGAAAAAGCAGAAGAAAAAGGAGATGTGGTTGATAGGGAGGGAAAAAAATTGTATTGGTCAAAATTGTTTGTCCAGAGCAATTTCTTGTCATTGACAAAAGAACTTCAGTTTCTGACTGGGTGCAGAAAACTTCCCTCATAACTAATTTCTTGTCCTCATGTTGCTTCAGTAAATCTGGGGGAGCAACCTCACCTCTCTACCAAATATTGGCCTAAATAACACACACACACTCATACACACATTAATTAGCAACGCTCATTAATCAGACAAGGCTCCTCTCTGCAGAATTTAGAAAGCAAAGACATCCTTTTTGAACTTCAATATTCAATGACAGTACTTCCCAACTAGCTACACATCAGTCTTGTACCCCTAATGCAACATGGGAACAAATGTGGGAAGTGATTGCCAGTGCGAGACTGAAGAGCAAAAGTGTACTGAGGAAGTGGAAGGAGAAAGCTGCAGAATTTATAATTTATAAAAGTAGGAGATCATAATCACAGGTCTATTGGTAGTATCATGGTAAGTATAGCTGCTTTCCAAGCAGCTGACTGGGGTTTGATTCCCAAATATCACAACCTAACCTTTCTTCTACCAAACTCTAAGGAGTACCTTGTCTCTTCGGTAGGCAGCATGTCCTGCTTCAAATCCACCCAGCTTCTCCCACAAACACCAGTAGCATTAGGGTATTAAGCCACTCATCTCATCTCATACATGGCCTGGATCTATGGCCATGGGATATCTCCCAGCAGACAAAGGTCAACCTTGGTAAAATCAGAGTGGAGAGACTGAAGAGGAAGAATTACTAATTTGAGCTTTGCTCTCTAGGAGGAGGAGAAGCATAAAGCAGCTGCTTGGTCAGCAGCCCTTCTTGTCACTGTCAAAGCTGTGCTCACAGACACAGAGCTGTGTCCTGCTCCTCCTAGTGCCTGCCGCAACCCTCCCTACTTCTCCCTCCATGCAGCCTCTGGCAGTCATCTCTGAGCCCTCTAATGCAAATACCTGTGTCTGTTCCCAAGCCTGCAAGAAATGCCCCAGCCGTACTCCTGGGTACTATGAGTTATCCCCAGGTTCTGTGAGTCCTCATTGTAAATCCTCACTAGAAGATCCCAGACGGAGGGTGCTGTTCATGTAACCCCATAAGTGTTAAGAGTCATCAGCCCCTGTTCTGTCCACCTCTTATCTCCTAGGACATCTCTTGCTTTCCTCAAGCAAAGTCTACCCAGAGGCTTTCTTTTCATCCATAGAGAGCCTTAGTTTCCCTCCCAGGGCCTCCAGATGAGGTTGCTGGTTAGAAGTGCTTGATGCAGTGTCAGCTGCCCCCAGGACAGTGCTGAGGCCAGCATCTTTCTGGCTACTGGAACATTTCCAGACCAGGCTTCTCAGTGTAGTGCTAGTACAGGAGCCAGAGGAGACAGCTTATTGACTTGATCCAGAGCTAAATCTTCTGCTGATGGCGTTCGTGGTTTCTCAAAAGCAGATTATTTGACATTTTTTTCTGGCTGAGGAATTTTGCTCAAAGTGGAGGTTCTTCTTTAAGTTCCAGACACCCTGCTTACCTAGGATAAACAAACTTCCAGAGATGGAATGTTTCTCAGGATGGACTTAAATAAGAAACGAGGACAGTTATCCATGAGATGAGGCACAAGCCCAAAACAGCAACAAATCAGAAGAGATTAAGTGCCCTTGTACACAAATTTGTATAAAGAAAGGAGTGGGATACCTCCCCAAACAGCAAACGAAGACCCCTACACAAGAGAAGTGAAGAAGATTCAAATATGTTATGTAACCATGTGCTTACATAATGCTATGAATATGTAGTGGGTCAGTGTGACTTATGAGTTAAATGGGCAAGTAGTGAAATCTTTTTGAACTATAAATAAAAGCCCATTGTAGAGATTCAGCTGGGAGAGCCACTGGATACCTGAGGTGTCCAGTACATCAGCTCCTTCTCAGGTGATAGCATTTCTATTTGGTGGATACATACCTCAGCTCATAAAAGCATCCAATAGCAGAGGAAATTAATGTAATAGTACATTAATGTTAAGAACAAGACTCACCTCAGATCTCCTTATAGTAGACAGAATCTAGAAAAGGTGATGTTTCCCTACTGAGAAATCTCATCTTGGTGTGCCTATAACACACAGGGAGTTGATCAATTTCATGGATCCTTACCAGGCCAACACAAGCAACACAGGCTCTGCACTAGTCACATGGTGACCGTACCTTCGAAGGAAGCAGCACAAGAATTTGTAAAAGTACCACTTGTATCAGAAATGACACTGAGCCCTTTAATAATGTCCTTTGACGAGGAAAGCAGCATTCTGGGAGGAATGACTCTGAGAGCTCTGCTATTTCTGGCATACCTGAGGCCAGGACACCATTTCCACTGCTTTCCACAGCTGCGTGACCTTGTGTGCTTGCAGTTCAGGGATTTTCCCACATTATGATGGCAGACAGGTGCTCTGGGAGGCTGATGCCACTTTGTACTCTAAAATGCATGGAAAGAGCCACTCCATCCCTAGCACAGGGAAAAGAGCATTCGGGTTTCAGTTCCCTGTCTTCAGCTTCTCCTCAAAAGCAGGCCATCCAGACCTCTGTCCAGTGGGATGATATGCCGATCCAAACAGGTCAGTCTGAGAGTGGATCACCTTCAGGGAAGGATGGCACCATCTCTTTGATCATAGTCCTGTGCCTTTATTTTCTACTTGTCTGTGACAACAGAGGGAAAATTGTCATTGATTTAGAAACAACTTGATAGAGAACTGCATTAATCTCAGGTGTACCCTTCCTCATGATGAATCTAAATTCACTGCCTTGTCTTTGGGCAAAGAAAAGGTCTTTTTCTAATATCCTGCCCCTCAACTTTGTGCCATGAGACCTCACCTGGAGTGCTGAATCCAGATGTGGAGTGCTCAGTACAGGAGAGAAATAGATCTGCTGGAACACATCCAGAGGAGGGACACAAAAATCCTCCAAGGAGTGGAATACCTTTCCTATGAGGACAAGCTGAGAGAGTGGGTCTGTTCAGCCTGGAGAGGAGAAGACTTCTGGGAGACCTGAAAATGGTCTGGCAGCATCTAAATGGAAGCTACATGAAAGAATGGGATAGATTCTTTAGCAGGGTCTGTGGTGATAGGAAAAGGGGAAAAGGTTTCGAACTTAAAGAAGGGAGATTTTGGTTGGATATAAGAAAAAACTTCTAACCTAAGCCTATTGCCTGGCTGTGAGATCAGTTATATCATGCATTCTAGTCTTGCTTCCTACTTTCATTACTCCCTCCCTTGTGGTTTTCTCTTGTCTGGGGATGGGCTTGAAGCCATAGGACAAGAAAGGCGCTCCATCCTCTGTTTCCAGAGATAGGAGATAAGCTCAGGATGGCAGGCACCGCTTCTTCTGCAGAGCAGGTGAACATGGATACAAGAGGAATACAAAGCACAAGTCCCCAGCTATGCTGCACAAGGTCTTTAATGAGAATTAAAAAATGTAGTGACTCAGTACAGACAGGAAGACCGATGTTTTCAGTCTTCAGGGAGAACAGACCTCTGCATCCCAGATAAGGGCCTGCTGATAATGAACCTCCTTTGACACTAGTTCAAAGGCCTCCCACCAGTCAGCAGAGCTGCTACGGACTGGATGAGAGAAGGCAAGGGGTCTAGAGGACTTCCACTGTGTACCCCACCATACATAGTGTCTGCTGCTGGCAGGAGGTACTGAAGGGTACTGGTCCATCCTGTTCTGGTGAACTCAGTGCAGAGCTTTATCAGAAATGCCTTTCCTAACTCACATCTCCCCGTTGTCTGTATGATGACACCTCCAAGACAACCCATTCTATCGCTTATTCCTAGCTCTGTTGCTCCATCTGGGTGTGAAACCACACATGTGTATCTAGGTTTGATCCCAAGTGTGCTCGAGTGTGCTCCATTTATCAGAACGAGTACAAAACAATGCCACATGCTATCTGTATACTTTTGCACACTATTACTCAAACCAAGTCATGCTGCAATGCAGGGTCTGTTGTGAAGCAAGAGTACTTCTAAGGAAATAGCACCATGCTCTAAATACAGGCATGGTATCCATATCAGCATCCCTTTCAAAGAGAAGAAACCCTTTCTTTAGCCATGATGTTGACAGCCTAGCTAGTATAAAATCCTTTATACCAGGAACACCAGCTTTTACATACCAGAGTGCTGTGATATGTTTGCTGCTACGCAGCCACCTGGCCCCCTGAGTTGCACTTGGGCAGTGAGTGTTGTCTGCCCAAAAGACAAAGGAGAAGAGGTGATTGTGAGAGAGATGAAACAGCGGAAGCAAGATTACTGTTTGCACAGCAGTACTGCAAAGATTATGGCAGGAACAGGAGTAAAAATTCTGTAGCAGAAGATGATTTTGATCCATCAGTCTCTGTGTTACGGGCTTAGCATGCTTTCATTGAGACACTGCTGCACACAGTACCTTTCTTTCCACCTCACACAGCTTTACATACTATGCCATAAGGTCAGTTACAAGTGAGNGAGAAGAGGTGATTGTGAGAGAGATGAAACAGCGGAAGCAAGATTACTGTTTGCACAGCAGTACTGCAAAGATTATGGCAGGAACAGGAGTAAAAATTCTGTAGCAGAAGATGATTTTGATCCATCAGTCTCTGTGTTACGGGCTTAGCATGCTTTCATTGAGACACTGCTGCACACAGTACCTTTCTTTCCACCTCACACAGCTTTACATACTATGCCATAAGGTCAGTTACAAGTGAGATGAGAGGAAGACAGGAATGCTGTCAGGCCCGGCACGGATGCAAAAAGGCAAGTTAAGGCCCACTTGGAATTCAATCTGGCAAAGGAAATCAAGGATAACAATAAAGGATTGATAAACTACCTCAGTAGTAAAAGCAACACTANTCCAAACAGGTCAGTCTGAGAGTGGATCACCTTCAGGGAAGGATGGCACCATCTCTTTGATCATAGTCCTATGCCTTTATTTTCTACTTGTCTGTGACAACAGAGGGAAAATTGTCATTGATTTAGAAACAACTTGATAGAGAACTGCATTAATCTCAGGTGTACCCTTCCTCATGATGAATCTAAATTCACTGCCTTGTCTTTGGGCAAAGAAAAGGTCTTTTTCTAATATCCTGCCCCTCAACTTTGTGCCATGAGACCTCACCTGGAGTGCTGAATCCAGATGTGGAGTGCTCAGTACAGGAGAGAAATAGATCTGCTGGAACACATCCAGAGGAGGGACACAAAAATCCTCCAAGGAGTGGAATACCTTTCCTATGAGGACAAGCTGAGAGAGTGGGTCTGTTCAGCCTGGAGAGGAGAAGACTTCTGGGAGACCTGAAAATGGTCTGGCAGCATCTAAATGGAAGCTACATGAAAGAATGGGATAGATTCTTTAGCAGGGTCTGTGGTGATAGGAAAAGGGGAAAAGGTTTCGAACTTAAAGAAGGGAGATTTTGGTTGGATATAAGAAAAAACTTCTAACCTAAGCCTATTGCCTGGCTGTGAGATCAGTTATATCATGCATTCTAGTCTTGCTTCCTACTTTCATTACTCCCTCCCTTGTGGTTTTCTCTTGTCTGGGGATGGGCTTGAAGCCATAGGACAAGAAAGGCGCTCCATCCTCTGTTTCCAGAGATAGGAGATAAGCTCAGGATGGCAGGCACCGCTTCTTCTGCAGAGCAGGTGAACATGGATACAAGAGGAATACAAAGCACAAGTCCCCAGCTATGCTGCACAAGGTCTTTAATGAGAATTAAAAAATGTAGTGACTCAGTACAGACAGGAAGACCGATGTTTTCAGTCTTCAGGGAGAACAGACCTCTGCATCCCAGATAAGGGCCTGCTGATAATGAACCTCCTTTGACACTAGTTCAAAGGCCTCCCACCAGTCAGCAGAGCTGCTACGGACTGGATGAGAGAAGGCAAGGGGTCTAGAGGACTTCCACTGTGTACCCCACCATACATAGTGTCTGCTGCTGGCAGGAGGTACTGAAGGGTACTGGTCCATCCTGTTCTGGTGAACTCAGTGCAGAGCTTTATCAGAAATGCCTTTCCTAACTCACATCTCCCCGTTGTCTGTATGATGACACCTCCAAGACAACCCATTCTATCGCTTATTCCTAGCTCTGTTGCTCCATCTGGGTGTGAAACCACACATGTGTATCTAGGTTTGATCCCAAGTGTGCTCGAGTGTGCTCCATTTATCAGAACGAGTACAAAACAATGCCACATGCTATCTGTATACTTTTGCACACTATTACTCAAACCAAGTCATGCTGCAATGCAGGGTCTGTTGTGA
>VXAB01010062.1:35116-45941 GCA_013399175.1 Odontophorus gujanensis | reverse complement strand
CCCTCCCCGCCCCCCACCTCCCGCTGCTGCCTGTTCCTCCAGACCGGGCTCTCAGCCACCTAAAAATAGACATGGCACCACCTGGGCCATCCGTGGGGGGCTCAGCAGTACTCTGGGGTACTCGGAAGACAGGGATGAGTGGTGCTGGATGAGCCCAGCATTATTTTTGCTGCTGGGTGGGCTGTGGGAGCACTGACATGCCCATACTGTGCAAGCAAATGCAAAGGTTTTGCCCCCCAAATTTGCATGGGGGCTGGGGAGGGGGCAGGTGGGTGCAGCTGTAGCAAAGTGCTGAAATCAGGAGCAGCAAATTCTCCTTTTGTGGAGCTCACGGGGAGAGACTCCCAGGGCAGCAGCAGGGCTGTCCCAGGGTGTGGGTACCACGGACAGACTGCAACTCCTGCTGCTAATGAATTCATTACTATGCAATTACCAGCGTGGGGTCGGCAACGTGGGGTGCCCCTGTGAGTTTAGTGCATGAATTGGTTCACTGCACAGTGAGGTATTTGTCACCCGTTGTGGTTGGCGGTCACCATTGGACCAGGGGAGCTGAGGCATGCAGCACGAGGAGCTGTAACCCTGCGGGGCTGCAGTGACACTGCTGGACAGGGAACCATAAATTGCAGCATCGTGGAATCATATGAATCACAGAATCAGAGATCAGAGAATGAGAGAATGGTAGGAGCCCATGAGTTGGGTTGGGTTGGAGAGGACCCTGAGGACCATCCATCCCCAGCCCTCTGCCCTGGGCAGAAGGTTCCCATCGCTGGGGGTGGCTGAGAGGCGTGGGGACACCACACAGGCAGGGCTGCTTTGAGTCACCCCCAGCCCCTCATGAGCTGCCCCACACTGGCAGTCCCGTGTGCTCCCCCAGGGGCACAGCCAGGCTGGAACAAAGGCTTTCCAAAGAAAGGCGCTTCCTGCAGAGCAAAGGCCGGGCTGCGTGAGAGCCCTGGCGGGACGCTGAAGTCATCTGCTGGGAAACGTTTCAGGTTTTGCTGGAGACTCCCTTTCTCGAGGGCCTGGCTTCCTTGCAGACAAATGCTCACGAGGGTCACAAAGGACCCAGCTGAGTCCCCAGCCCTGCAGCACCGCTGTACGCGGCCACAGGGTGATGTGTCCCCGTGCCCACATCTGGTGCCAAGAAACCCTACAGAAGTCCTCACGGTGAAGGACCAGGTTCCTTCCTACCCCAAATGATGGGAGACGGATGGGGAAATGACAGCACGGTCATTCCCAGGGAGACCTCCCATGGGGAGAGCCCAGCTGCCATTTTACCCTGCTGTTTCCTGATCATCTGCTGTTTTGCTTTGCATCTGTCTCAGTCTGAACAGGTCAAGAGCACGAATGGTGTAGTGGAGAGGCCTCACAAGCCATGGAAGTCCCCAGGACCTGGTGCAAGCTGCCACCCTGTGCTGACTCTGCAGTCACCCAAGCCCTCAGATGGACCATTTTCCACCAGTGATGGAATGAAGGTGTAAGAACAGAGCAGACTCAGACAGGCTGTGGCTTTCCTCCTGCTCTCTCACTCTTCATCCTGGAGCAACCCATCCCCATTGCCACCCTCCTAATGCATCTCCAGGCTTTGGGGGGATGCCAGACAGGACCTTGAGTGAGCACACATGGCTCAATGGCAGGTGGCACCCAGGGGACAGCAGCAGATCAGAAGCCCAGGCGCCTGGGCCAGCCACAGGGATGTGCCCGTGCACAAGGATCCCAGGGGGTTGATGGGGTGGGAGGTGGTGCTGTGGGCCACAGACACACTGGGGCACCTCTACAGGGGCAGAGCACTTGGGATGCTTCTGCTTCCCTGCAGCTGGTTGTGGTGGATGCTGCAGTGTTCAGTTCTCATCACGGAGAGAGCCCCGGCTGTTAGGAAGGAAAGTCTTACACTTCCACCAACTATTCCAAGCCCCCTATAAACACATTTTTGATATGGCATTAATGAATTACCTCAATGTGGAGCTGTTCACGCCAAATACATGAATACAGAGTGTAGAAAAGCTGCCGAGAAGCACGTTTGGCTGCCGTTCAGCTGCTTCGATCAGCACCATTTATTTTCTCAATGATAGCGAGAAAACGCGCTCTGCCCATTGCACTGTGTCCTCCCAGAACAGGCAGCAGGTTGGCAGTCAGCTTGGCGCTACCTGGGCACTCGTGGTGGCAGAAAGTACCACGTGCTATATAGCTCTGGGGGAGCTGCATCCAACCACCTGGATCCTGACTGCCCAGGATCACTGCTTCGGACGTGTGCTTGAGTGACAGAGGAAAGGAAACAAGTGGAATGGTGTCATTAGGCATTGGGTTGGGTTTGGCCAGGAGAAGCACAGCCCCTCTTTATAGAAATCCTTCGGGGCTTTGCTTTGTGGGCTCCAGGTCTGCTCCCTGGGAGCTTGCTCATCTCCCTTTGAGCAGCACTGAACTGAAAGCACCATCTGAGAGCATCATGGATAAATGGGTCCGTGTTGCATCACCACTTTCAGTGTGGGAAAAGAGAGGCACTAAGCAAGGATACAGTGATCACACCGCCATCTCTTTACACCCCAACCTTCAGGAACTGCTCAGCAAGGGCTGGTTGCTGCCTCTCTGCTCCTACAGCCCAGCAGGCAGCGGGGTGCAGGCTGCAGGACACATCCCCCCACCAGCACAGCCGCTGCAGCCCGCATCTGGGAAAGCTTTGCTGCTCTCCAGAGCTGCTGCAGCTCCCAGTGTGGCTGAGCTTAGTGCAGGCATTACCTCACCGTCCAGCACAGATGGAGTTGGCTGCAGCTCTGCTCCCTGTTTCTGCAGCCCCCGGACCAAGCGTATTCCACTTGGCTTCTCCATGTGGTGGTTCAGGTGGGGCAGACACAGCTGCAGCCCCGTGCCTCGATATCCTCAGGTGTTCTCTACACGATCCTCCTGGAAAATGCAGGATATGCCGGGTCAGTTCTGACACACTGCTTCTGTCTTGAGGGAGAATAATACTAACAATAATGACAACAATATTAATAAAGACAAGGGGCTGAGAGCTTTCTCCCCCTGCAGCCTCAGGGCAGAGGAACTTTTCCTTTTCAGTGCCTCACTGGAGGCACTGGGGAAATTAGAGCATGAATATGCTGCACTGGCAGCTGGAAAAGACAAGATTTATAAAGGTCACTCTATATCTGCACCTCCCTTCCAAGGCTCCTCTGCTGCCTATTCTCAGGCTGTCCACCTTGAGCACCTCCAGCCCCATCACCTTGTCCCCATCTGAAGTACAGGGGACGGCTCAGCACGTGGCTGCACTGGGGCCACCTCCGTGGCATGCTTGAGCCAGAGAAATAAGGTTAAAGGTTCTTATCTGATGGAGCCTGAGCCTTGCCAAGGCCCTGTTGCTATCAGCTCAGGACACATGTGCTATTGGCAAAGCTTCGGGGACACAATAATACAAACAGTTTTCATTGTCGAGTCAACAATGATGGGAGAAGGAGCCCTGTGCTATTACCGGTATAAAAGGCACTGTATGAAAGCTCGAGACGGGAGGATGCAGTCAGGATCAACAGCAGGGCTGAGGAGATTATGCAGTTATATTTTTATTCAGGGAGGAGAAATCTTCCATCCCGAGTGGGCTGGAGCCAGAAGGATGGAGCCGGGGGGGGTCAGGCTGTGAGGAAAAACCCTCTGAGCAGTGCTGGCAGCAGCTACAGTGAAGTGCTGAGCACAGCAGCACCTTTGGACGAGGGCAGGAGGCAGCTCTGTGGGATGTACTGTGCTGGCTGGGAACAGGGACACACTGCCCAGGGGAAAGCATGGAAATGGGGGCACAGTGGGTTCAGAGGGGGGGGGAGCACAGTGCCAGACAGAGGCTGAGGGCAGCTCCATGTCCCCCCTTCTCCAGCCCAAGTTCTGTGCCAGCACAAGGCAAGGGATGCTGCTGCCTTTGCACCACAATCCAAAAGCTGTAATATAAACAAAATATAAGCACGCTGGTTGGGGATTTTAACTCAGTGTGAAGCTCCAGTCCCATTGCTGCTGTGCAGGGGACTGCGCCATGGGGAAGTCTGGAGATGGTGCCAAGGATGGGTATAGCCAGAAAACCCCTACAAGGGAGACAGGAGCTATTCCCAAGCTCCTGCTGATGTTAGGGGAATCTTTGGGGACCAGTGGCAATAGGTCCATCTCCTCTGTCTTTAGGGTGCTGCAGCCCTTAAAGGTGCTTTGTAAGCTGCTTTTGGTAGGGTCTGACTGGAAGTGGTTTGGAAATGCCCTCTGCAGGTGTCCCACCTGTTTGGGGATGAAGTGAAGAGTAGATTTACCACGAAGAAACTCAGCATGAGAGCAGGCAGCCCTTTTGTTGTCTCTCTCTGGCTGTTATACATGATGCCAAATGGGTGATGGTCCCCACCAGGACTTGCCTTCAGTTGCAGACTGAGGGGTTGTCTTGGTCCCCCCTTTCCATCTGTCCCATGGCACAGAGCATGCTTGGAGGTGGATGGGGAGGCGATGGGAGCATCGTATCAGCACCTCAGCCACGATGGTTTGGGGACAGCAGTCTGAGGGGGCTGGAAGCAGGGCGGGAGGTCAGGAGCTTATCGCTGCCATCAGGACCCTAGCGGGGCCGGGGCCACCGTTCTCACCAGGAGTAATGATGTCAGGCGGCGGCCGCGCCGGGAGCAGGAAGCTGGATGCAGCCAGCGAGTCTGTCCTGCTGGCCTTCCCTGTGTGCTCCAGCAAACAATGCACCCGCGGTGGGGACCGTGCCAGCAGTGTGATGCTGGTCCCCATCGGTGTGGGGCTGTGGGATGGGGCTGGTGTCCTGCCTTTTGCTGGAGGAGGTGAAGAGGAACACAAACTGTGTGCCAGGGCTGCAGATGGCATTGCTGTGCTTCTGGGACCACTGCAGAGAGGCAGTGGGCATGTCTGATCCCAGCTAGGCACATGCACAGGGAAGAAAGGACAGTAAGCCCCACAGAGGTAGGTGAGACCCCTAGAAAAGCCCTGGGAGAAAGGGTAAGATGCTGGCCTGGCTTTCTTGTCCTCCCAGTTCAGCTAGGGCGGGGTGAACACTCATTGGTAGCACCCTGGTTGTTGAATCAAGGAGCAGTGACGACATAAATGTGCAGAGGAAAAGAATGAGCTATGCTGTGAGATGCAGCTGGAGGCTGAAGACCCTGTATGAGATGGAGTCCTTAGGATGTAAGCCTCATCTCTGCCCTTATTCTCAGGCTGAGTTTTGCCTCCCCCAACCCTGCCAGCATCCTCCATACACCCATGCTTAGAGCAGGGCAAGGGCAGCGAGCATGTATGTCTGGAAGGGTGGTGGGTCCAGGCACTGTGCCCACTGGGAGAGGGACTTCCTGAGCACAGCAGCTGAAGGATGGCCCCAAAGGCTGCAGATCACCTCCACCCCACACAGCACACCCATGTTATCGCTGCAGGCAGTGTAGGCGCCCCCTCGGGCTGCGTTTACCCGTGGCTGGCAGTAATGCTTGAGCTGGTGCCGACAGGCTGGCTGGCATGTTTTCCCCCAGGGAGGCTTTAGCAGGAGGCTGTGCATTTCTGGGAATTGTGTCGGGCAGGGAAGGAGTTTATTGTTTGAGCTGCAAGTGTGCGGTGTGCAGATGAGATCAGGCTTTGCTGCTCAGTAGTGGGATAGCCGTGCTGCTGGCCCTGGTGATGGGGAGATAAGCAGGGGATGGGATTTATCGCTGGTGCCATCACCACAAGGAGAGAGAGGGATGTGGCGACACTGTGACGACCCAGCCCAGCTCAGCATCACAGGGCAGGTGGCATGAAGCAGGAGGGAGTCAGGATGGTGTCAAAACAAGGAGGATGCTGCCTTCACTCCAGGGTTCTGCTGCACTCTGGCATGCCATGTTCTCATTCCTCCCAGTTCAGCTGACAGCCCCAGGAATGTAGTCCCATCCCCAACCTGATTGCTTTCAGATCACTGCAGGGGGACCTGCTGTGCACAACAAGCTGCAGACGTGCTAAAGAAGCTTTTGCTCTAACCATGGGTGGAGGAGGCCAAGGCTGCACTTCTGCCAGCACTGCACCTTTGCCAGGATTGCATCCCTGCATAGACACTGTGCTTCTGTCCTCGTGGTGTGGGGGATGGAGGGACCACTGCGGTCCCCAGCCCATGGCTGAAGAGCTGAGGATGGCACTCTCTGGTGGGGCGGCTCAGGAGTGATTTCTGATATATTTCTGAGATATCACTCTGCTGCCTCAGACCTTGATGCTGAGCCTCTCCTCTCCCAAGCTGTCCCCCACCCTCTCTGCCAGCCCATCCTTGCCCCCCAGGCCCTTGGTGGTCTCAGCCCCAGCCCTATGCTTAGTCCAGACATCATCACAGGTCCCATTCATTCCAAACTCTGTGGGACACAAAAGCAGAGCTCTCTCTGCAAAATCACTGCAAAGGAGGCGCTTTGGGGTCAAAACTTGTTGCAGCCCTTTACTACAAGTGAGCTGAGGGATGACAACCCTAACCCATCAGCTGGGTACTGAAAAGTTCAACCATCCTCTTTGGGAGAATGCCTCCCTTCATGCACCGTGGCTCTTGTCAAAGAGAAACCGAGGAGGACAGAGGGGCACCACCATCCAGAGAGCTCCTACCACCCTGCTCACTGCATTGGTAAGCAGGGACAGCATAGGAAATGCTACATGGGAAAGCCCAGTGTGAGAGCTCAGGAGCCCCTGCCTTCCCACAGCAGACTTATCGAGGCACCAGTTCAGAGTGGCGCTTTCCATGGGCCAGAAGGGAAATGCATACACACCAGACTCCTCGGGGTCAAGGATGCTGGGCAAGCAGAGAGCAGAGAGGCTGCAGGGGGCAGGGGAGGCAACCGGGGCGTGGGGAACGAGCCACAAATAACCAAATGAATGGCTTCAACTTCCTATGTTTCATGGAGGCGAATAGAAGGAGACAGAAGGGGGAGAGCAGGGAGACCTGAGCTCTCACGCACACGTGCCAGGTCCAGACCACAGTGCTCACTGGTGACCGATTGGCACAGTGCAGTGCCAGACACTTATCCCTCAAGAACACATAACTGCTTAGCATTTATTCCCCCCCCCTCCAATTATTATTTTGAACAGCAGCCAGATCATTAAAATCAGAAGGAGGTTTAGGGAACATCCAAAGTGTCTCGCGACTGTGTCTGCAAAGCTGGAGATCCAGGCTCCTCCCTGGGCTCAAGGGAACTACCACCTCTTTCACATCTTCCCTTCCATACTCTGTTTTGCAGGGGATGGGTGGCCAAATCCCACAGCTAAATCTTGGCTTCTGCACAGCTGGTATAGGAGGTGCTGGTGGCACTGCCACCAGGCATGGGTGGGCTGTGGGGAGCAGGGGACACAGAGCCACTGGGGAGGCTGCTCTGCTGGAGGGGCAGAATGGAGCTGGCAGCATTCTCTCGGAGCTGTGTTAGGAGGGACTGTGCCAGCAGACGAGGTGTGGAGAGGCCCGTTGGCTTCACAGAGGATGTTCTGCAAGACAGCAATGCAAGTCACCACGTGGGCCAAATTCTCTAGATTTCTTAAGTGCTTGTATGGAGAATTTTGGCCTCCAGGCTCATATGTTCCTAGTGCCAAGCCTAGGAGCCTAAAGACACCAGGCATTTGCAATAAGGAGAGGGATCCTTCCTTGGGTTGCTACAAGCTCATGTCTCTTGGAGATCATCTCCCCCATCTCTTTCCTTTTCCTCTCCCAAAAAAGAGCTGCCCTGGGCTCAGGGAGGAATCACAGAGCAGCTCTGTGCTGGGAATGGCTTGGCCAGCAGTAAAGAGGGCAGTGGGGGCACTGGCACCGATGCATACAGACAGGTGGAGCCAACCCGGCGCCAAAAGCAAACAGCCAGCAAGGCCGGGAACACTGAGCTGCTGCCAAGGCAGGCTCACGAGGGTGGCAGAGACAGGAGATGCAGCAAAACCCCTTCCCAAAAGCAGAGCCTAGAGCAGTCGTTCCCATCACCCAACTGGTTGAAGGCATGGAGTCTTGTATCTCCTTGTTGTGCACCCTGAGGAGGGTGTAATGCAAGAGGTTCAATGTCTCATCCAGGGGTCCCCAGTCTTCCCGTGACACCAAGGATGGGACTCCTCAGACCTGGGCACACCTAAAGTAAGAGATGTAAGAGGTTCTATGGGGGCCTCACGGTGGGTAGGTGGACAAGTTTGTTGTATTCCCCTTCTCCAAAACTAGACTGTGAATTCTAACTAGATGGGGACACAGTGGTTGGGAGCAAGGGGAAAAAAAAAAGATTTTGGCATGAATTATGGTAACTTGAATCTACTGGCAGCCAGGAGTTCAGCTGGCCCATACACCAAGTCCCAAATCTTCAGGGAGTCATTTGGGAAACACTGGAGCCCGGCAGCAAAACCAGGTGAGATATTGTGGGTTTGCATTTTACAACACTCTTCTCCCTGGAGCCTGTGAGTGAGGCAGCACACATGGAGGTGCCTCTCAGGCATGCCGGGGTCACAAAGCCCCCTCCCAGCCTTTCCCTTGGATCCAGGTCCAGCCACAGTTTCACCCGTGCTCTGTTTTTAGCACATTCAAGTAGCTGCTTTCACAAGAGGTAAAGGAAAGTTCACGGATCCGCTGACAGATCAGCCCAAGCGGGAATTTCGCTGGGAATTCCTGCAATAGCAGGTTGGCTCCCGTGGAGGTGGAGTTTCCTCTGGATCTACCTCCACCCAGGCTCAGGGAGCACTCCGACCACCGGCTCGCGCTCGGGGGGCCGGGCTGAGCGACGCCACGCTGCTTCCCAGCCAAGGTCAGCCAGAAACCCTCCCCGATCCGTGAACGCCTGTCCTGTTAACCCTTGGGGAGAATGAGGAGAATGGAAGGACCACGGCTCAGCCGCCGAGCTGTGGCTGTCACACATGTGCTCTCTCCCATCCAGCTGGCATTTTGTGCAGCCCTGTCCCTCCAGGATGCCATCAGGCTGGGAGAGAACGGCCATCGCGGTGGGAGGCCAGCATCTGCAGGCAGCGGGGTGACAGGCTTCTCGCTCCGATGCGACGATGGTGCTCAGTGTGAGTGAGCACTCTGGAATCTGAGACACGTCTCCAGCCATACTTGTGGTCAGGAACCATGTTTGCATTGCAGTGATACAAACCACATTGACAGTGGCAGCGGTGCCTCTCAAGCACTCCGCTGACGCCGAGGACCGGCATGACCCGACCCCACACACGGGATGGGCGACCGCCCGCTGCCGGGGACCTCCAGAAGATCTCCTGGCTTCCTCCTCTCTAGCAGAGGTGGGCCAAAATGGCATCCCCTGCACTATGGCCAGACACTGCCAAGGAACAGAGGCTTTTCAGATGCTGCAAAGGCTTCAGACTGTGGGTTTTGCATTTACAACAATGGGGCCCAAGCCAAGAAACGTCAAGGTAGTGCCAAATGTCACACCAAGGAGAGGGGCCAGAGCTCAGGTTTGGGCTGGGGCCACCTCTGCTGGTTTTTGGCCAACACAAAATGTCACTCACACATCTGGGGATCTCAGATTTGTCCAATGCAGTGTGAGCTGCCATAAACCAACATCGTTGGGTACCAAAAGTGCAGTCGTGGCAGACAGCAATCCTCAGAGATTTAGCACCAATCTGTCCCACTCTCCCCACTTTTGTGTGCTGATCTAAACCCTGGCCTTAGTGACACACTGCAGGAGAGCGCAGGGTAGTGGCTGAGCTCAGGGATCCCTGCTTCCCAACATGGAATTCTGCAGCTTACTGCCTCGTGTAACAAATCCCAGCGTTCAGCTGACTTGCAGCCTGCCAAGGCAGCTCTTCACCAGCATAATCAGGGCCCTACCAGCAACAGCAAGGGAGACAGCATCCAGCGCTCGCTGGAGCTGCAGCCTGCAAGTGTTTCTTCTCCTTTTCCCTTTCTGAACCACTGACACGTCGCATTCAGACGAAGCAGCTGCGCAGGACGCATCATGGCTCTCTCCTGCTGCCAGGAACCAGCCGGGCAGAGTAAACTGATGCTGTGCAACGTCCGCTCCTGGGACTCGACACATCACCCCGGGGATGAGCTGCAACCCTGCACAGTGTACGAGTGCCACCTACAGGGTGGCTCCAGGGCCCGGATCCCAATCCATCTGCTGGGCCCACGCTTCCCCCTGCACCCCACAGCTCGTCGTTATTCCTTCAGGCTGTGCTGAACAGCCCCAGATCTTGGCATAAGCAAGCCATAGGTTAGCGTGGCGCTGAGGGTGACGTGCAGCTGCGGACTGCTGGAGCAGCTCGTTCGGTTTTGGGCTTTTTGGGGTCACCGTCCCTGGAGGTGTTCAGGAGCTGTGGAGAAGTGGCACTGCGGGACGTGGTTGGTGGGCACAGTGGGCACAGCGGGGTGTGGTGTGATCCTACACTTCCCCAGCCACGAACGCAGCGCACTGCTGCCTCACACCCCATGTCACAGCCGCAGCCATCCATCCCTGCCCAGCTGGCCAGGCCCTGGGAGAGCAGAGTGGGCCCACCTGTGGCAGGGGGCGGGGATGTTATATAGGGTGGAACTCCACACTGGCCCCTCTAAGGGCACAGCTTCAGGGGTGGGGGGCTGGGCAGCAGTGGACTACGGCTGTGGAGCGCCAAGCCAGGCTGAAGGGCCCGGCCCAGCCTACGGTGCTCCATAAGGGCTCAGCCCCTGAGTTCAGGCAGCCTTAAAATGGCGGTGGGGGAGAGCGGGGCCTGCGGCTCCTCGGAGGGGACGGACTCCAAATCCCAGCACACCCCCCCCATAGCGAGCGCAAAGCATGCTGGGAGATGTAGTCCCGCGGCGGGCGGGAGCCGGGAGGACTACAAATCCCGTCGTGCCCCGCGCGCCGCCCCGTTCGGACTGCGGTACCGGGGGTTGAGGTGGGCAACG
>VXAB01010062.1:13367-35108 GCA_013399175.1 Odontophorus gujanensis | reverse complement strand
GTGTTCTCCGTCCCCTTTGCAGTGCGGTTGGGCCCACCCTGTTCTTTCAGGCGCCCGTTTTGGGGGGGAGTGCTCTGTGTCCTCACCGTGGAGCTCCTTTATCCCACGTTGTGCCCCCCCAGCTCAGCACACTGGAGCCCTCTGCTTGTTTCTTAATTGGCTACACTCCCAAACCCTTTTTCCCCCATCCTCTTTATGCGGGGGGGGGTCCCTTTTGCATCCCCCCCCAGTGCAGCCCTGGGCGCATCCACTGGAACATCCTTGTGTGATGCTCAGTGCTTCTGTATCGCCCTCCTACAGCCCTGTCCCATAGAAGCACTGCTTCTGCTCGCCACCATCAGCATGGAAGGCTTGCCCATGCTGCGGTGGGTCTCACAGGGTGTGTAGTGGCTCTTTAGGGGAGCTGTAGTAGCCTGATGAGATGTGTCAGCTGCTGCTTTTCCAAGCAGTGCCATGGAAGCAAGCTGGATGCAAAGAGGGCTTGGCCACCAGGGTTTGGGCCAAAGGGAATGGGTTTGGAGGGGTTGGAGGTGATGGGGGAGGTGGGGAATGGATTAGGGGAACAGATTTTCAGTTATGGGATGCTTGATGTGGCTGTGATTGGTGAGCTTCTGGGTGCTGGGCTGGCTCTGCGTGCTGAGCACTGGTACCTGTGTGGCTGTTGTACCAACAGGGATGTGTGTTTGGGCTCAGTGCAACCTGTGATGTCTATTCCTGTTGATGGCAGGTTTGCAACACCATTGTTGAAATAGGAAAGAAGTAACTTTGCTGCATTTGCTTCTGAGCTTCACTGAGAGAGAGGCAGCCTCTTAATGGAGTGGTATGCAATCTTTTCTCTTGGTTGGCATTTGAAGTGTTCATTGTGTATGTGCTTATTTGCAAACTCTTCCTGCAGAGTGATTGCCTGGAGTACCTGTTTGTTGCTCTAGTTTGTGTGTCCCATTGGCTGCCATTGCCTCAGGTGTGGCCCCACTTCTGATAACAGAAGCAAGAATCACCGAGCCTTTTTGTATCTTAAGGGCTGGATTTAATGGAGCCTGTTACTGTTGTAGGAACTGGAAGGTCTGAACCTGCCTGGTTGGAAAGCTGCTTGTTCCGAGTACTGTGACGTGTGGCTTACACTGATGTTGCTAGTTGCTTCTGTGCACCCTGAAAGTTTTCCTTCTGCTTTCATTTCATTTTCTCAGCCTCTGTTCTCTAGGGTGGCACTGACAGCTGGATTGCTTCCTGCAGTGGATGAGAAGCAGCCCTTGTGCATAGGGAGGAGGGGATGCAGGACAGGGTGTCTGTGTCACTACAGTGGTGGGCCCTATTTGTCTTGTGCCCCAAATGGGCTTGGAGTTGTTAGCAGTGGAAGTGAGCTCTTGGATGTAGACACTGGAAGGGGATAGTTTGATAGAAGCGGACAAAGAGGAGTTGGTTGAATGGGGAGAGGCCTGCTCCAGGCTGTGGTCTGTGGAGTGCTGCTGAAGGGAGATGTGGCTTGTGCTTCAGTCTCTGTCATTTGTCTCAGACTACCAATTTTAGATACATACAAGATTGCTAGGCAGACTTTATGGATATGGATTATGGGATGTGAAACTGATGCAGGAAAACCTTATATAAGAAGAATTTCAAGCAGCCAGCTTCTTAGCTTTGCTGCTTCATGCTTTGCTCCAGGTACCAACTCCTCTCCTGAGTAGAGGAGGACATCGATGTACCTACTGGGAAGTGACCATATGAAGTTTCAAGTGGTAGGAAGGATGCAGGTAGCTGTGGCTCTGGGCAATGATTTTGGGCTGCGTGTGGGTGGCTGGAGTTCTTGCAACTCTGCTGAACTGTTTTTACAACCCAATGTCAACAATCAAGGCTCACAAAACAGTTGGATGGAATTACTCATGCCAACCAGGTGAGTGCTGAGGTGGCAGCTCTGATTCAAAGTGTATTTTTCAGGTATTAAAGATACTAAACTTGTCAGGCGAGGATAATGACCTAATTTTTAGCAACCTTGGTGATGTTTTAGGGAAGATTTATTGCTGTCTTTGATTTCAATTTTCTAAATTTATTCCCGAGCAGTTGCATTTCTTTACTAAAAGCTGAGGCACCCATACTTGGTATCTTCTCTTCTCCAGGATGGTGCAATGGATTTACTGAAGGAACTGAAGAGTATGCCTATGACTTTGGACTTACTGCAGGTGAGTTGCACAGTTAAGGTGCAGAGCTGAAGTCTGTCTCTGGAGGAGCACAAAATGCTATTTAATTGAATGTGATAATTTACTCTGCCTTCTTGCCTTACTCCAAGCATCAAAATAAATGCTATCTCTAGCAAACCTCAGAACCTGGGTGTTGGGCTGGCAATGAAATAGCTCTAGGCCACAATGTGCTGCCTGAAACTTGTGCACAGTTGATGAGGCATAGGCTCAAATCCCATCATAGATCCTCAAAATAAAAGGGAAGATAGAAAGGACAGTGTATTGGGGGCTGAGGGAATGAGTTCTAAGTATTTGGTGATATTTGGAACATTAGGGAGATGTGCATCTTAATCTCTCAACTGTTATTCCACTCAACATTTGGGAATCTTTCACTCTAAGCCTAACTGACAAAGGTGTGCAGAGGAGATGTTTGTGAGTGATGTCCAATTTGTAATCAGTCCCAGCAAGATGGGCACTGTCATCCCTTACTTTGGAGCTGGAAGAAACAGATAGTTCTGGGAGCCCTTGGATATTATGTGTCTTGGTTATTGTTTTGATTTTGCTATGCTTCTTTTTTATTAGAGTTGGTAACAAATAACATATCTGTTCTCAAGTGATTCGTGTGCATGTTCACTTGCAGTCCACCCGCATTGGTATGTCAGTGAATGCACTGAGGAAGCAGAGCACAGATGAAGAAGTGATAGCACTTGCCAAATCACTCATCAAATCTTGGAAAAAACTTCTAGGTAAGAAGATAATCACATTCCTGTCAGATTTGACTTGTGAAGGCACTGGCTTCAGCAGGAGGGTGGCTTTGTCAGGAGGAGTTGTGTATTCACATAGAACATTCTAGCAGACCAGCCTTTAAAATTGCACTACCTCTGGAGTTTTTCTACTACCTTCCATTCTGGTTGGCTGAGTTCCTGTTGTCAACCCAATGCCTAGTTTGATGGAAAGAGTGAGGAAAGCTTCAGGACTATTCTAATTTTATGATAATTAACAGCGTTAGTGAAGCAATATCTGTATTCTGAAGCCTCCAACCTGACTTGTGTGCTAGGTGGCATTCATACAGCATGTGCTGTCAGCCTTGTACCTCAGCTTGTGAAGAGAAATGCTGAAATACATTTTGGGTGATGACTTGGAGAGGGACTTTAGTTTAACAACTTGCAGGCAAATTCACATTGTCTTCTGGCTTTCATGGTTGCCACTGATGAGCAGAAGCTGTGGCTGGCCTTTCCACATCAGGGCTGGTGCATATTGGCTTGGCTCAGGCAGTTTATCTCTGGTTGCAACCAGTTCTACAGTGTAATGAGAGTCATATTCAGGGTTGTGCTGTTGGCTTTCAGTGGGAATGCAGGTTGTACTCCCAGGAGGATCAGCCCTTACTGGCCCTTCAGATGATGCTGGCTTTGAAAAACTGTGTTTAGTAACACTTTAGGGAACTTAATCCACATGGTACTTAGCAGCCAGGGTCTTTGAAAGGAACTTTTGTGGTGAGGTGTGTCTTGTGAGGCAGCTTATCTCTTGAGGGAAGGTGATTGATCCCTGCTTTCTGGTTTGGTGAGGAAAGCTTGTGTTTAAGTTAGCTTCTACTTAAAGGCAAGTAAAAGGTCTGCATGTGAGGCCATAAAAGCTTTTTGCCTTTTTTTAAATTCTTTTTGAGGAATAATTTGCCTTGGGCCAACTCTGAAGCCTTAGGACATTGCTTAGTGTATGCAGGGTTGCAGTTCTGAACACTCGCATCCAAGTTTGCTTTTTCTTTCTGTCCAAATTTAGATGCTTCAGAGGAAAAAAGTGAGGAGAAGAAGAAAAACCTGTCCTTGCCAACATCTTCCTCAAAGGAGACTGGTAACTCACGAGACCAAAGGTAACATCTCCCTTTAGCCAGAGGTGATGCTGCTATCTAATTTGAGTATTCTCTTAGCATCTTACTTGAATTTTTACTTCTAAGTGTCTGAGTTGGGGATTTTGTGTATTCAGATTCTTGGTCAGGGTTGCTAGGAGTCTGTGGGCTTCTTCAGTGGTGAGCTGCATGGTGTTTTGAATACTGAACTGTTATGCAGAAATAAACATCTACAGAAGACAGTGGTTTTAGTGAGTTTTTTGCTTTTATTCACCATTTTTCATGCTTTCTACTTTTGTTTGTTCATGAAACATTTCTGGGTTCTGTTGCATTTCTGTCTTTTTCCTTCTTAACTTTGTATTCTTCAGAATGATTATTTTTGGCCTTTGCAATCTCAGGTTATGGATGGGATTGATGCATACGTCACTATATTAAGACTTCCCTTTCTTTGTGCTCTTCTCAGCAAGTCCCAGCAGAAGTCCTCTTTTCACTCTGGGCTGGTGTCCACCCCTCCAGCAGGTCTGCTGCATGCTTGCTCCTTGCCACGTGTTGAATGTTGCATTCTATTTCCACTGTCCCATACATGGAAGGATGTTGAGCAGAGGCAGTGTGATCAAAGGGGAGAGGAGAAATGTAGGACTAAGCTTTACAGCACACCTTTTAAGAAGCTTGCCTCAGGTCTCAGGAGGATGGGTTATTCATAGGTTTGACACTTAAGCAATTTAGTCAGTTTCCTAAGTTGGACAGAAGATTCAGAGTACTGAGGCTGTAGTCCCTCTGTTGTACAGAGTTTTGCGTGTCTGTGGCCTGTTCCCTGCTGGTCACTCTATCCTTAGCTCCTCCTTTGCTTTTTTTTCTTTTTTTGGCTCAGATCTCTCAGGATTGGTGTTTTGGTGTGTGCTTTCTCACCTTTCAGAGTTCACTGCACAGGAGGTGGGGACAGCTACTAATGCTGAGCTTTGTGACTTTAATTTACATGCATCTTTGGTTACCTCACTTCCATAAAATGTGAAAATGGATTTGATGTTGCAATGGAAGTTTTAATAGAGGAGAATTCGCAGTACTGAACCTTGCACTGATGTAGTGCAAGAGCTGTATAGATCTGTGTGCATGATGCACCTTGTGGCAGTCTGGTATGTGGCAGTGATACTGGGGTAGAAGTAGTAGGGGTAGGATCTTCCAGATGCTGTTCCTTTCTTCTCCTGTTGAGAGGAAACGCTGCTTAAAGGCCACAAAACAGTCAGTGATTGATGAGAAGGGCTTGCTTTGTAATTAGTCAGAGCAGTATCACCAGCTTTGTGATGTGTATACCTTCTCTTTGTGATCTTTGTTCTCTATAAAAATACAGACTACTATTCCCTTGCCCAGGGTATGGACGGGGAAAAATCTGTAGTAGGTTTAATTGGGGATAGGATCTGAGTCAGTGGTTGAGGTGAGAGCCTTTGAGTATCCCCTTACTGGTAAGGGGAGGCAGCTGGCACTCCAGTGTAAGGCTGGGAGCCTGGGTGGAAGCACTTGTCAGCTGGTCCTGTTGGGGAAAGGGAAAGGCAAGCATTACAGAGTTGTCTGATACTGTTGAAGCCAGGAAGCAGTACTGCAGTTGAAAGAAAAGGGGAAACTTCTGACTGAGCCTCTGGAAGGCTGACCTTGGGGAGTGCAGAGCCTGAAGGGAAGGTGCATTCCCTGGGTGGCACGGCAGCAGAGGCTTTGTGAGCAAAGCTAGGGTCTGCAAGGTTGCCTGGCTTGAATCCTGAGTCCTGTTGTAATTGCACTCAACAGGAGCCTGGCTGTAGGTAGTGAGCCAACCCTCCTCCCCCTTCTTTCTCAGGCAGATGGTTGTCATAGGATGTGTGGAATGGAGCTTTCTGGTTTGTGCTGCTACCCTTACACTGTTCCTCGAGGGTGTGCTGCAGCTACTGCTGCTTTTTCCCTTGATCCTTGATGTATGTTCATCTGCCAATCTTTTGAATGGCAAAGGGTCCCCTTGGTGGTGAAGGATAAACAGAAGCAAAGGGAGGAGCTTAGCACAGAAGTGATGAGCTCCTGATGTAACACTGAGCCAGACTCTTTGCAGACTGCAGTGCTTATTCCCAGTGCTGCAAAATGAACTGCTAATCTGCCTTGGAAAAAAAGAATTAGCAGCAAGGAGTTCTTGGCTTTGCTCTTCGAAGTGCAGGCTGTGATAAAAGGAGCCCAGCTAGCTACTCAGCGTATGCTCACAGGTTCAGATGAGACTGCTATCAAGGCACCAAAGAGATCAGCTTGTATTTGGATACTTCAGCCACTTATTTTGATAGATTTTGGCTATGCCTTCCTCTTCTGTCATGGAGGAAAACTCGAATAGCTCTTGGCTTGCAATTTGTCTTACTTTCTGGAGCACAGATGTAGAAATCCCTCTGTAGTGACTGGAGAGCTAATGCTGCTAGACCTGCAGGCTCTGAGCCAGCTGGCGTGGGGCTGGCACCTGTGAGACTGCTGTAATTCTCTGTGCTGTAGTGCTTTCAACCATTGTAGTAGTACATCTTCATGGACAGTGTCTGATGTTTCCCTGTCTCTGGCAGCTTTTTCTTTCCGAGGGTTCTTTGAAGCTTTTTATTGGGAAGTTTTGGATCTGTGGTCTTAATTCAGCTCTTCCGTGAGATTTTTCTTCCAGTGCTGCCCTGAGTTCTGTTTGTAGTCCCTGGCTTCTGCTTTGCCCTACTTGGTTCTAGGATACATGGTTTTTTTTGTGTATGTGTGAACTTTTGTTGTCTGGATAGATTTACAAGCTCCTTCTCCTGTTTAACAGGAACAGTGTGAACCACAAGGATTTCCTGAAATAAGTCTTCTAGGTGTGTTTGAGGTCCATTTCCCACTATTCTAACTATAGACTAACTTCTGAAGCTTGATAAATAGCTCTGTACAGCCTTTGGAATAGCTCAGGAGCCTGTTTGATCTAACTCAGGAGTGATCCGTTGTCATTTCAGGGTGTGTGTGTATGCAAGCAAAAACTGCTGCTCATCAGCTGACAGAAGTGGGACAACCATACAACTTGTCTGGCTTTTTCCACCTATAGGGAATAAACATTTGCTATTTAAATTAATATGAAATGTGTAATAACATTTGGAGATATAAACTTCTTGAAATCAGCTATTACCTGTGTGCTGGTAGTTTGAAGCCTGACTTGAAGTTGGGCCTTTCTCTAAGCTGCTTTTTGACAGCCCTATAGAGGGCTCAGGGGTGTAAGGTGTTTTCAGAGCTGCCTTTGGTCTTCTCTAATTCATAACTCATCTTTACAATTTGAAACTCGAGTGTTGATCAAAATCTGTCTTGCTAAGTTTTTGTTCCATTATGTTTTCTTGCAAATGCAGAGGATTTTTTTTGTGCCATCCACATTTGTAACAAGTTTTCATGTATTTCAGCATTCCTCCCAGTGGTCCATATTGTAAGCCCCTCTAATCCTATCAGTGTTTCCTTCTGTTGTAGTTATGCTTTCCAGGCTTTTTGCCTTCATTCTTTGGGAAGTCTCACTTTTCCAAAGTGTTTTCTACGAGGTCACCTGCAATTTTCAGATGAGCTTTCCAGAGTTGTGTGTCATTTGCTGTATTCACTCTTGTGCACCATCTGTGATCTAAACATAATTCCTGAGGTACAAAAGTACCTGGCAGCAATTTGTACCCTCCAGGGAAGAGAATCATCATCATGAGTGATTATTTGCAAGCTAAGTTTTCTTCTCTTTTGCCATATATGCAGTGTAAATTCTACTGAGTGCTTTTAGCTGCTCAGGCACCTAGTTTCTTGGTAGCTTTGTGCAGTGCTGACCTGTAAAACTAGCTAGCCTTTATTCAGCTACTGGGCAGGGTGTAACAGCAGTCTGACAATAGAATCTTCAGAGTGCTTATTTCATCTGAGAGAAGTGAATCTTCCAGCTCTGTTTCGACCTGAGCAGCGTGCTGGAGGTGCACTGGTGGGCCTTTCTCAATAGGGCCCAGCGAGGTTCTGAGCTGTGAAAATCCAGCAGCCCTGATGATGATCTGAGGGCTTTGAGGCACTGCAGAGCCAGACAGGATTTGGACTTGGCAGCAGTGGGGTCCCTGTGCTGAGTCCTTGAGGCTGTCTGGCTCAGTGCATACAGCTGTGGATTCAGAGGACTTCCAGCTCAGCTCTGCCCTGCTGTGGGCTAACTAATCCCTTCCTGAGCAGTGCAGTGGGAGTGCCTGTTGATGAGAGATTTATTTCTCATGGCAGAAAGCTGGTGGTAATGTCCCAGCTTCACAGCAGTTTTGAACCACTTGTATCTCAAGGAAACATCACCAGTGTGGTGTGGCTGAGATTTTCAGGGTTCCTTGTTTTTTTTTCTGTTTTTCTCTTGCTGCACTGATGTTACTCAGACGCTGGTAATAAATACTGTGCATTTTATGGCCCAAAACACCAAAGTCAGAGCAATCTCTGCTGAAAAATTGGCTGTTCTACTACCTAGAAATAAGGAGGGCAGGATAGGGGGGAAAATATCTATAAAGTCATCTGGGAGTCATAACAGCCCCAATTCTTTCTATCTGCAGTAATTATGAGGTTAAGTCTATATGCAGATGTTAGGATCCATGGGTAGGATGCTTCAGCACTGTGGGTGCACACCAAGCTGAACTGCTCTGTGGAGTTACTGCTGTGGAAAACAAATCTGAGCCAAATCTGCTGGAGCCTGCTGCAGTGGGCAGGGCAGTGGCTGGGTGCCCTCTGGCTCTCCTGGCAGATAAGCTGGTTGATGTAGTCTTAGCAGACAGATGTTTGTATTTCCCTGACTGTGCCTACAGGTGCTTGCAGGTGGGAAATGAAGAGTGTTTTTTTTTTTTGCAAGGGAAGTGGTATTCTGTGTCCACCTGGCACCTGTGTGATGTGTAGGGGTGTCCTTCTGTGAGATGAGTAATCAGAGGAAAAAGGAAGATCCTCTTACTTGTTTTGCTGTGTTTCTTTTTATATAACAGAGCTGGAGGAGCCATTTTTTTCCTTTCTCTGAGCACAGAAAGCCCTTGCTCTGCAGAGCCTCGTGGAGGCTTCTCTGATTTCTGCTGCAGAAGGCAGTGTGCTGCATTTCTTGTTGGTTACAGAGAGCCGGTGTTCTCTTCCCACTGCTGGCATCTCAGGGGTGAAGGAAGGATGGCTCAGGAAGCTCTAAGCACATTTGAGTTACTGATGGTGTCCTGTGGCATGGTAATACTTCCACTTGATGCCCAGAGGTCCAGCAGTTGTGGCTTGTGTTTAATAACCAATTGGTTGCCAGGCCTGCTCCATGGATTAAACCTTGACTTACTGCCAGCAGATCCCACGGGAGAGCTCCTGTCTGGGTTGGCGGTGTTGGTTGCTGTGTTGCGCTGTGTGCTGGTTTGGAGCATGTCTTTGCACTGGTTTCCTCTGACTGTTTTGTATTATAATTAACAGGATGCTTGGCCACATGCCTGCTGATCCCTTCTCTGCTCTCAGTGACCCGAACTGAGGCATTCTGACAGGTGAAGTTTCTCTTTTAGCTCCAACAAAAGGCAGGAGCCTCCGAAGACCCCGACCACCCCCAAAATCACCACCTTCCCTCCAGCGCCTGTCACCTGTGATGCTGTCCGCAACAAATGCAGGGAAATGCTGACAACAGCTCTGCAGGCTGATGGTGAGTGCTGGGCAGAGCCCTGCGTTGCCTGAAATAACTTCTCAGCTCCGAGTGAGTTCTGACAAACCACTGCATGGGGGTCAGCACCAAATTTGGATCCTCTCAGGTAGGCTTTTCTGGAGCAGCCTTGCCAGAAGACTGTTGCAGTCAGTGTGGTTTGCCATTACCCTTCTCTCAGACTGGCTGGTGTTGCAGCAGCTATTGATACTTGCATAGGGACCTGATGTGTCTCAGACAATGACAGTTAAGAGCTTGGGGTCGTGTGGTCTTTAGTTCAGTGTGGATGGGTGGGTCTGGCCAGAAGTTTGATCTTCAGGTGTGCAGGTATTTGCTTCCCTTTCTAGGTCTCAGTCTTACCTGATTGCTGTAAAGTGAAGCTGTCATCTCTGCCTATCCTTGGGATGCAAAGTGAAGCTGTAACTCAATATACGGATTGTGTTGGTAATGGTGCTTATGCTGGCTGTGTCCTGCACTTAGACTCTCCTGTATATACAGGCTGGAGCTGCTTAAATATTGTGGTCCTCTGTGGATCTGAACGAAATAGGTTTCTCTTCTATTCGGGCTGTGCTCTCTAAAGACAGGGGCAGCTGCAGGTGCTCAGCATCTCTGAAAGTCAGATTTTAAACACCTCATGCTGAGTGTATGCTTGAGACCAAGTTGCAGATCCTTTTGGAAAACTGGGGTCTGTTTAAACACTGCAGTTATATTAATTTGAGGCCAGGGAATGTAGACAGCAGATGGAGTGGTTCATACAGTCATTATTTGTAGCCTTCCTCTGTGTGTGTTTGTATATGCTGTGTTAAATACCCTGTATAGCTCTTAGGAAAACTCTTTCCATATGAAACCTGGGGAGCAGTCCCCTCAAGTCTGCTGCTAAGCTCAGTCCTGCTCTGCACTGCTTTCCCCTGCTTTGTGGTGTTGGTTAACATACCCAGTGTATAAGTGGATAAGTTTTTGTTCTCTGTGATGCTATTTAATTGGCAAAAAGTGGCATGTGAAAGAAAAAAGGGCAGATGGAGCCTGTGCTGAGAAAAGAAATGAAGGCTTGACTCTAGTGCTGCATGGTTTAGACTCTGTCAGATTTGGTCTGAGGGGAGCTACTTCTTATTGACACCAATTTTTGCTGAGAATCAATTTCTTCCTGTTTGACCTCGACTGTGGCGAAAATACATTGGATATGGGGAAAATTATTCTTGGAGGACCAGGTTCTTTTGACTTTGTGTAGGGCAGTCCATCCAGTAGTGAGATGGAGGGCATGACTGGCTGTACTTGTCTTTTTTTGTCACTGCTCTTCTTGAAAGGGTCAGAGGGTGCCTGGAGCAAAGGCCAAGATGCCATTTGGTGGAAGGAACAAATAAACCAAAATAGCAATCTAGATTTGTGCCTCCAGTACTGGGCCCGGGGACCCCTTGCCTGGTTGAAAATATTGACATTCCATTTTTCTTTGTCTTACAGATGACTATATTGCCATTGGTGCAGACTGTGAGCACATAGCAGCTCAGATTGAAGAATATATCCTTGCTCTACTGGGATTTCTTAAGGGCCTGCATGTCTCCAGATCATGAAATTAATGAGCACGGAGGAAAAAGGGGGCACTCTCTTTGTGTAAATGTTCTGATTGACACAGTTGGTATGACTGACACGTTTCCTTCCTCTTCCCACCATAGTGGGCTTCTAAGTACCAGTTTCTCATTCCTATCAAAGTAGTATTTCCTGCTTCTAAAGACATACAACAGCCCTGTGCACCTCTCTTGAGAACACTGTGCTGATACGAAGCAGAAGCAATGAGAAAGACAGCAGTGAGTATGAAGTTGCATGTAGATTTTTGATGGTGGTTGGAAGCCTTTGGGTTGACTGGGAAGTCCTTGACTGCCATGTACGCATATACCAAGATATCAAGAACACTGACATGAAGTACAAAAACAGAGTAAGGAGCCGCATCTCCAACCTGAAGGACTCCAAAAATCCTGAGCTGAAAAAGAATGTGCTGTGTGGGGCCATTACCCCTGAACAGATTGCAGTGATGACCTCGGAGGTGAGGAAGCCCGAGCAGGGTTTGTTTCTTGTGGGGAAAGTGTCATATGGATTAGCTTTGAAGCAAGTAGCTGGTCTGCTTGTCAGGGTTGCAGATTTTTCAGCAGCTGCTACCAGAATGCATGAGGGGGGAGGCTGTGGTGTTGGCAATGTGGAAGAGTGCTCTGTTAGAACTTCAGAGTGTCCCAGGGGCCTAGATCTGAACAAGTAACCAAAACTTAAAGGCTTTCTGTCTTCATGCCCATCTGTTAGGCTGTTCTGTCCTGCTGACTCTTTTGAGTGCAGTGGGTGTGGTGCTAAAACTGGACAGATGTGACTTTAGTGCTTTTTTTTGAAAGGAAATGGCCAGTAATGAGCTGAAAGAGATCAGGAAAGCCATGACAAAAGAAGCAATCCGAGAGCATCAGATGGCTAAGACAGGAGGGACACAGACTGACCTCTTCACCTGTGGGAAATGCAAGAAGAAGAACTGCACCTACACCCAGGTTAGTCTTCCTGCTCCCATAGCCTCCATGGCATTGACCTCTTTACAGGAAATGATCTGTTGTGGTCCAGAGCTCTTACTGCTCCTCAGTGTGCCATGCAGCGTGGCAGAAACATTGCTGCTGGTGTGGAGAAGCTTTTGGTATGCTCAGGGCTCTCTAAAATACAGCAGTGAGGCTTTTGTGATCTTGTTTCATTGGAGCTTGTGTAACTTTGTGCAGATGCTGCTGCTTTCTTTCTGGAAGAGCTGGGCTTGTGTGGTACCAAGGAATGTCATACCAAGACAATAAAAACATTAAAGAGGTGAAATTATTGATAAGGAATAAGTTATGCAGTGGTGTGAGCAAGCAGGGGTGATTTCATCCCTTTGATGGACAGCTGCTGGAAGCCTTGTGCATTGCCAGTATGTCTTAGTTCCCATGCTTGTGCCAGGTGTTTGGAGACAGATGTGCCTTTGCTGCAAGCTAGTGGTTTAGAATGTGCAGTTACCCCGAAATGCACCAGCAACCACACGATTGCTACTGTGTTTGCTGAGTAGGTGTGCCCAAACTGTGTGTGCAAGTGCCAAATGAAACCCCTTAATATGCTTGGATGTGATCCGCAAATGCAAGTGAGAGCCAGGCAGCTCATCCAGGATTTTCCTCTGGCTCCAACAGTCCCACATCCCACAGACTGGTTTGGGTGAGAGGCCTTGCTCTGAGCGTGTCCCAGTAAGTCAGCTTGCAGAGCTACCTTATTTGTCTTGGCAGCACATGGGACTCAAGCTTCACTTGTAAGCTGGGGTCTGAGTGTTTGGAGTTGGGGCAGATTGTGGCACTGTCTTCTAATGGAGATGATCAGGAAACTTTCCAGAGAAGAGGCAGTCACTGGTACTGGTGTGTTCTGTGCCTCAGGTAGATGAACTGGCATTAATGAAAGCATTCAGAGCCAGGCAGTAATGTGTGAGAATTACAGAATCCAGCTATCCAGCATTCTGGAGAAATGTGTTTAGTTTGCATCATGCAAATGCTGTGCTCTTGCACATTAGCTAATTACACATGGAGATCACCATAATTACCCCTTGGCTTAGTTCTGCTGTCTGATTTGCTCAGGGGGTGCCAGTATTTTGGGTAGATCTGGTGCCTTGTGGAACTCAAACGCTATGAAAATCTGATTATTTTTTTTTTTCTTAGCAAACTATGTGTTTCTGGCAAGAGCTGGCCACATCTGGGTTAAATATCAGTTCTTTAATGACTCAAATAGAAAGCAGACTGGAAATGTGCAGAACCTGGTAACACAGAGTGTATTTCTGTGAGGCCAGGACGCAGGACTGGTCTGTAAAAGGGAATGGCTTGAGTGCTTTTTTATGTGTTCCTGTGGAGCACGTGCTCAATGGGCTGAGGGTTTTGTAGTCTCCCAGCCAGCTGCATCCCTTCCTGGGGTACAGCACGGCTGTGGCTGTGTGTGCTGCCAAAGCCACCCACAAAGAACGAGGGGTGAGAAGGGAAGACTGCTGCCCCAAAATGGGTGGCTCAGATGGTGTCAGGCTGATGTGGGACCATTAGGCAGTGTCTCCTCAAGCTGCTGCTGCTGAATGCTGGCAGGATCATCTTGCTGTTGGCTGTCACAATCATAAAGCAAAGGTTGTAATGAGGAGTTCAGAACCACTTGGGTGCTTGTGCAATCAGTTGAGTAGATGTGGGGCTCGCTCACAGCAGTGCAAGTCCTTGAGTGTGCTCCTGGAAGTGTCCCTGCTGTGGGTGGCTGTGTATCTGCCATGTGTGTGTTTCTGTGCCTGTCAGGACAGCCCTCCAGTTCCTATCAGTGGCTCTTCAGTGCCAGAGCTTTCAGCTTCTCTGGTGTTTACCCACTGCACCCTGGGCGTGCTGGCAGGTGACTGCTGATGATGCTTGTCTAATTTGCTGTAATCTAAACGGACATTGAGAAGCTTGGTTGAGCTGCAGGATCTGGAAGTCTCCTGAGGGTCTCAGACTATGTGCGTGGATGTGTAAATGTGTGTCTAAAACAGATTTGTTTCACGGGGGGGCTCCTTTTGCGCTCCCAAACCCCGATGTCTTGATTCCTGACAGTGTGACCAGATGGCCAGCGTGAATCCCTGCTTGCTAGGGGGCCAAGGAGATGCTTTGTGACCCATGCCACGAGGCCACAAATGATGCTCAACTCTCCTTTCCTTTGTATCCCCCCCCAGGTGCAGACCCGCAGCTCCGATGAACCCATGACCACCTTCGTCGTGTGCAACGAGTGTGGGAACCGTTGGAAGGTAGCACACCAAGGATATTACTGGCACTGAGGGGTGTTAGGGTAGCTCTACCCACGATGCTGCAGATGCTTAGCTGCTCTCCTCAGATGTGCTTGCCAAATGCTGACTGGCTCTAGCGAGTGATCTTTCCTCCCAGCACAGAGGCGAGAGCTCCTGGGTTCATCCCATCTCTGCAGACCAGCTGGGGCTATGTCTCACTTTTTCCCCTCTCTCCTTCCTCACGTTCCCTCTTCTGCCATGACCAACTTCACAGTGCTTTTCATGCTCCCTCTGCCACCCAAGAGGTGGTGGCGGTGACATTGTGTAGGATTTTAAAGCTGCTTTTATACTCTGTGCAGAGCTCGGATGCACATAGGAGCTCTGTTTAGCCCTCACTGTAGGGGCTGAGCCCTGCCTCCAAAGAATCCCCATGCCCTTGCCAGCTTCAGAAACAAGACCATCACCTGGATCCCTATCTTCTAGGCAACAAGCGCATGACCTGCAGCTCCCTTAGCGAGGTTTTCTAATCAGGGTTTAAACTCCCTTCTCTTGCAGTTCTGCTGATATGTGCCATGGCCCAAGAGCGGCAGCCAAACGCAGATCTGAGTGCAACCTCCATACGCCAGCTCCCACGGCAATTGTGTATTGTGTCCCAAGTGAGTTTGCAATGTCACGTACTGAGAGAGCAGCTGCAGGGAGGCCTGCCTCTCTGTTTGGGCCTCGGTGGAGAGCCACAGTTGTGGGCTGACAGTGGCAGGAATGCTCACTAAACACACTTAGTCATTATTTTCTCATCTAAGCAAGTATGGTCACTTTTTCTTCAAAACTAATATTAAACATTTTTGTCAGTTTCTGACTTTTATTTGAACTGTGTGTGCGCAGCACTTTGCTTTTGTGTTGTAGAGCTGTGTAGAGGCTCAGCAAACAGTATCTGGGTGGGTATAGACTGATCCATGCCTGGACCACGAAGCAACTGGAAGCTGTGTGTAGATTGACCCTCAGTGTGTGAAAGCTTGCTGCTAACCAGCTCTTAAAAGCTAAAGCATTGTGCCAAATCCTGGAGTCGGCTGGGTGGTAATCCTGGCTCTCCTTACCTGGCTGAGGAGACCTGTTGATAGAACAGAACTTTTTGGGCAGCGATGATATGCAGCTCTCCAGATGAGTTGGATTTTAGTATTGTTCTTGTGATTTTTGTGTAGCGTTAGATGGCTTGTGATAGCGTGCCTTTAAATGCCACCAGCACAGGCTGCTGCCAAGATGATATCGAGGGCATTGCTCTCTGTGTTGTAACAGACTGAAAAGTTGATTCCAGCCACCAGGAAAACCAAGTGGTTTGGAGGAGCAGGGCAGGGAGACCCTAAAAGCCAAGAGCTCCCTTAACACCCAGCTGGGCAGGAAGAGCCCAGCAGACTGTTGCAGTTCCTGCTGGCTGAGCTGCTCCCCCTGGCTGTTTGCTCCTGGTTGCCATCATGCAGGGAATGCCTGAGCTGAGCCCTTGCAAGGGGCGATAGTGAATGCTGGTAGCAAAAGCAAGCTTCAGATGCCAGCTCTGGAGATGTGACCTTGTTGGTGGGGACCTGCAGCATCAGGCTGCTGGTGGGAGGGTAACTGCAACCTGCCTTTCCTTTCAGTAGTGTTTGATCTTGGTCTAAGACTTAAAATCCCTCTTCTCTCCTGGGTTTCCAAGCCTTTACCTGAGATGATGCAGCATTCCAGAGGACCCCCCCCACCCATAGTTACTTCTACTCTTGTACTCATAATCAGTACAGGGGCATTTGCAGTCACACTGATAGCATTGCTCCCCTTTTCCAGAGTGAAAAAGCAAGTATTGGCATTGGCTTTTCAGCGTGCCAGACAGCAGACATTCAGCAGAGACCTTGGAGATGATGAGAGGGGGGTAAGCAGCCACATGAAAGCGATGGGAAACGTGCTCACAGCCCCTTTGAGAGGGCTGCATTCCTCTCGAGGCAGTGATCCCAACAGGATCTTTTGCTCTAAGGCTTTCACTTCATGGGGTGCAGCCAAGTCTCCCAAGAAGGAAAAGATTCAAAGATGCTGACAACTTGTTAAGCCTCACGAGTCTTGCAGCGGATGGGATTATTCAAGCCAGGCTTGTGAGGGAACAGTGTCCTCACAGTAATGCTTAAAAAACCCCTTCAGGATATAAAAGCAAAGCTGGCCAAGGCACTCCTGGCTCGTGCAGTGTGAACAGGAGCCAGCTAATTACCAGTTGCTGTTGCTTTTCTTCTTGTATTAATGTAAAGAGTGGAGCCTGAGTGCAATCCTAAACTTACATATGGTGATTGAGAAACGAGACCCTCACAAGCTGGAGGATAACACCATGCTTTGTGGCGTTCTGCTGTGCTTCTGGGGCACTCAGAGAGTGGGGAAAGCTGTGGGCTAAAGAGAGATGAGATTTAGGATGGTGAGCAGGAGATGATGTAGCTTACCTGGTGGTAGCAGGTCTTTGTGGGCTTGATGCAGGGTCTGACCTGTGTGCTGTGCTCCAGGATGGCATTGGGATGCTCTGCAAACCCAAGCATGGAGGTAAGAGCTCTGTGATGCAGGGCATGGTGCTGGGGCCATGTCCCAGTGCTGGCTGTGCCCGGTGCCTGCGGGGAAACCTGCTGGGCCAGCGTGCTGCACCTCTGTGCCAGGGCTCCTGCTGCCCAGATGCTGGTCAGCATCACTTGGGAGCACGCTTCCATCACTCGAGGTACGAGCAGTGGGAGCACCCTGGGCAGTGAGCTGCTTTTGTCTCCACCAGAAATCCTCTCTTGGTTCTTAATGGCTTCTTGGAGCAGGGTGGGAGCCCCTGCTGCTGCAGCTTGTCTGACCCACTGGGTCTGCAAGGGGTTCTCAGAGCACTAAGGGCAGAGTAGTAAAAATCCCAATGTTCCTGAGCAGATGAGCCTGCTCTGCTCTGCACTCTCAAAAAAATACATTTTCTTGACTTGTGTTTCCACCTTGGCAGATGAAAACCTAAATTTACTGACACGAATTTCCACTCGGTCACGCCACCAGGAAGGAAACAAATGAGGGAAAAAAAAAAAAAGAGCTGAGAGTTTGTTTGCTCAAAAAATTATTTTCGATAAAAAGAACCAAATCTGAAAGGGAGGGGGATGTGAAGCTGTGGGCCCTTCCCTATCTTCCCAAGGGCTGTGTGGCTGCTGGGGCTGTGGTGTTGGCTCTGTGTCAGCACAAGGGCAGGGGCTGCTGGCAGGAATGTGATGCTGGGAGCTTTAGGGCCTCTGCTGAACAACTCCTTGAGCTGTACAGAAATACAGATATGATACATCTTTTTTTTCCCCTGTGCCATTTCCTGTCGCACACGCAGCCCTGCCTGGCTGCTTGGTGCCAAACTCCTCCTGCAGGATGAGGGCAGAGCCCAGTACCTGCACTGGGGAAGGCAGAGGGTGGCTGGAAATGTTTTTTCAGGGGTCTTGGAGACTGCAGGAGAGTGGATAATCCCTGCACAGCCCACACAGATGTTCTCCCTGTGCTCCCAGCACTGAGGATGCTCTTGTGTTTGAGCGCTGCTGTCTGGGTGGGACTGGGGCTGCCTCCCTCTGCTCCCCAGCAGGGTGGGGTCCCCATGCTGCAGTGGGGGGGCTGCCCAGAGTCTGGGGGTGTCCCCTGGCTCTGCTGGGGGGTGCACCTGGAGATGAGCTGCTTCCAACAGACGGAGCGATGTAAACCTGACATGTTTTTATATGTACAACAGACACTCTTCAGCCCCCCCTCCCCTTTTCAGTCCCCCAATAAAAGCCAACCAAAAAAAACAAAAAACCTTTTAAAAATAAGAAGTTAAAGAAAAACAAACAATTGCCCTTCCCCCTTCCCCNCATCCATACCGCTCCCCCCACCCCCCCAAAAAAAAAAAAAAAAAAAAAACCAACCAAAACAGCCTGCAGAACAAAACAGTCCCCAAATGGGTCTCAGGTGGGAAATGGGGATGTGCTGTGCCCCCACGAGTGGTGGAGAAGGGATAAAGTGACCTCTTCAAAAGTGGGTGCGGTGCGGGGGGGGGCACGAAGTCCTGGGAACCTCCCTCCCCCACTGCCTCCGGCCGGGATGGGATTCAGTAGTACGAGCCCGGGCTGAGCCACAGCAGTGCCCACACCCCGGGGACACCGAGGGCTCACAGGTAAAAAGCTAAAAACGAAGAGGGGGTGGTTTTGGGGGGGGGGGGGGGGGGGCCCCCCTCCCCCCCGCCGCGACTGCCTGNGCCCCCCTCTCCGGGTGCCGCGTCCCCACAGCCTTTAGGACTCCGAGGAGGAGCGGGAGACGCTCTGGAGCAGCGATTTGTATATGGCAGAGTTCAGGAAGCGAGGGTACGAGTCTCTGTGCATCAACGTGTAGATCTGGAGCTGAGCGTCGTCGAAGGTGTGCGAGGACGGCTCCTGCATCTTTCGGTTGATCACCTCCCGCACCCGCGAGTCCAGGCTCACCTTGGGGGAGAAATGAGGGCTGTGGGATCCCAGCACCGAGCCCCCCCAGCTCCTCCACAGCCTCGGACGAGAGATAACGCGGAGCTGAGCGGGGTTATCCATCCTCCCCACCCCCGCGTCCCGGCGCGGTGCCGTGGCCAAAGGTGGGGACCCCGCGATGACCCAAAAGGGCGGAAAATCGGGATGGGGACAGGGTTTACCGCTGCGGGGGAAGGGGAGCAGCGGGGATCCCATCCCCGTGGCCTCGGGCCGTGAGCAGGGAGCGGGGTTGCGGTGTCCCCCGCGGACCGCGTCTCCTCGGCCCGATAGTGCCCTCGTGAGGTTTCGGCCCCGCAGCACAGCCCCGGCGCGGCCACGCGAGGAGCTTTGGGGACGGGGACGTCCTGGGCACAAGCACCCTCCGGACGCCGTCCCGTTGGACGGTACTCCCAGCACCCTTGGGTGCCATTTCCCTAACAACCCACCCCCCAAAACTTCCTCTTAGCCACGGAAGGGGCATCCGTGTCACGTACCTCCTTAGGGGAGAGGATGGAGATGTAGTCCTCGTAGATGGTCCTGGCCTTCTCGTCGATGGTGTGCTTGTTGCACTCGGTTTTGAGCTCCTCACACGCCAGCCAGAAGAGCATGTTCTCCTCGCTGTACTCAGTCCTCAAGAACTCCCGGAAGACGTTGCGTCCCGCCGGGCTCTTCATCAGCTTGTCGAAGGACTGCGCCCAACCCCGCACCTCCTCCGTGGTGGGTTTGGAGCTGTGGGGTCAGCGGGGTGGGAGGCAAAGGGAAGGCATTACGGCTGGATGCTTGCCATGGGATGGGACAGGGCCAGGTTTCCATCCCTTAGAGCTGGGTGATCCCAGCTCTGAGCCATCCCAGTGGGACTGCTCCCAAACAGGTCCCCTGCTCTGGCTTATTATGGAGCTCCTGGGGGTCTCCAGAAGTGCCCACGGGGTTTGGCCCTGCTCCGCTCAGCCAGGCCACACTGTGGGCTGGGTTGAATTCCCCAACAGAGGACACCGTGCTGCCAGCTCTGCACATACCCAGGAGAGTGCAGAACCCCTTCCCGTGCTGAGCTGCACTGCTGGGCAGGTCCATGCACCAGCACTGACAGCTGGGGGAGCAAAATACTAATTATTAAAGCAAGGCAGGAGCCATGATTACCACTGGCTAATTAATGCATCTGATCCCTGGCACCAGCAGAGCACCCATGGGGCTGGGCTGCGTGCAGGAGCTTCTGTCCCATTTCCAAGGCAGCGGATGCTCAGTGCAGGCATCCCGCGTGCCCCTGCAGGCAGAGGGCTTGGTGCCTGGCTCCCTGTGCTGTGCTGTACCACGAGATGCTGTGCCACGCACCCGGTGTCCCCGCACTCACCACGCTTCACAGTTTGGGATGGTCTCCAGTTTGGTCTCTCGGGATGCTCTCCACGCTCGCTCCCGGTCCTCGTTCCTAACAGGGAGATGGAAAGGTAGTAACGGGCGGTGAGGCACGGGGCTGCAGCCCCACCTCACCCTGACCCCAATACCTCCTGCCCACGGAGATGACGTCAGAGCCTGCACTGCCAGATGTCCCCTGCTCCCCCCATCCTCACCCCTGTGCTGCAAGAGGAAAGCGGCCTCCAGCCAACTTCCCCCAGCCCATGAATTTCGGAGCCGGGCGCCAACCGCAGCGTTTCCTGCTTGCAACACTGCCCCTGGCTGCAATCCCGGGTTTAACCCTGAGAGCAGCAGCTGGGGTGGGCATGTCCCAGCCTGTGCTGTGCCACAGGGCTCAGTGCCTGATGTCCCCGAGTCTGGGAGTGCTTTGAACCATCCTTGCTTGCTTCTGCTCCCAAGCTCCTGCAGATGCCGAGGTGGGACATGGGTGGGTGTCACACTGCTCTCAGTCCTTGTTGCATTTGAGGAAACAAAGCTGGGTCAGGAGAATGGGGCCCCAAGAGCAGGGCCTTGCACAGCGATGGTGCATCAGTGCTGTGGTTGGTCCACGGGTTTGCACAGGGCTCAGCTCCACGTTTGGATGCTCCTCTGGGCTCAGTGCTGTCAGTGGCTGCAAAACCTAAAGCTGCTGAAGTGCACAGAGCTGCGAGCAATCTCACAACAGGCTGATGCTGACAGCAGGTCTGCTCTCCAAAACCTGGTTATCCGGGCACAAAAGGGAGCTGGGAATCTTCAGCGAGGATGGGGGATGCAGATGGGGGTGAGGAGCTGGCACTGTGGGCAGCAGGGTCCTGGCTCTGCGTAGTGCTGTGCACGGCGGTCCTGCTGCTGCCCTGGGTTTGGGACGGCTGCTGGCTGTGCTACTCCCACGTGCAGCCCCAGCAGAGCCATCAGTGCATCACAGGATGAGAGTTCCCAGCCTGGCACTGCTTTCTGCTCTATATATTTCTAAAGATTTGGCTGAAGGGAAGGAGTTGTGCTGCACTGGGGTTCGGCAGGTTGATCCACGCGGGGGAGAGCAGCAGCACCGCTGACACCCACTCCCCAAAACGCCCCTTTCCAAAGCACTGCATGCACTCCCCGTGCACAAACACCAAGCACTGCCTTGTCTCATTACAGCACACCTCTGTCTTTCGGCTGCTGACTGAGTGCAAGCACATGGGCACCGCTGAGACGAGGTGAGTGGGGACAGCTCCATCCCAGCCGTGTTCCTGCACCGCAAACAGAGCCCATCCCTGCAGCTCTGGCTGCACCCACACCTCAGCCGTGGAGGACCGAAGTGCTGCATGCACGACCTGTGCTTACCATGAGCAACTGCAGCAGCAGCACCAGCAGAAGCAGCAGGCGTTGGGGCGGTGGTTGCTGGCAGGTTGCACCGTTGTCGGAGAAGTCTCATGCCGGGACATCGGAAGGGGTGGCTCTGCGGACACGGGTCCTGCGTACTGCTAGGCAGGAGG
>VXAB01010061.1:272638-286110 GCA_013399175.1 Odontophorus gujanensis | reverse complement strand
TCACGATGCATATCGATATAATCGGGTTGAGTGATGATCAGCATACGGTTCGTGTTAGGCCAGCGCTCCACCTTTACTGGAGGCATGCAGTCACGTGGTGGAGGTCCATCCTACACTCCATCAGTCCCAGGCAGACCATCACTGGATGTTGCTCATGATCCTACAGCAACACTGGAACACTTCAGCAGTATTTTGTTCCTTCCGGCGATTCTGAAAACTTAGACTCACAGGGAGTAATATAGGTGTTTCAAGGGTACCAAGAGGGGAAGATCCACCCTCCCGGGTAAGATACAGGCCGTATTCCTATCTTGGGTCAACGCTTCAGCTTGTATGGGAGCATGCCCCAGCTGCCTGTACCAAACCTTTTGGCCAGATGTCTGTGGCTGCACAACTATATCAGGCACCAAAGGGGGTGTCCTGATCTGTCACAGAGACATGATAGAGGTCCCCTTAGCAATAAAGACTGGGTTGTTGACCACAATATTGGCAGGCCATGTACCAGTTACCAGGGGGACTACCGAACCCCCCACCTCCAGTAATCTCCCCCACAATGCAAGTAGGCCACACCACCATGGTTCTGTCTGCATCTTCCAAGGCCATTTTATTCTGTTGATGCCTGGTTTTAGGTTCTCAGGGGCAGGGAGCAGAAGATAGTTCTCACAGCTGGTCTGAGGTCTTACCTCGTTATTGGTGCCCATAATTTGGATCCTAAGTGGGGAACCCTATGTTGTTTGTAACATTTTTGAGACACTGGGTCTGCCATCTCTAGGTATTTCATTCAGGTCCCGCAGGGTTTCATGGAGTCTCTTTGTCCACCCCTGCAGAGACTGAGAGTCTGTCTTCAGGGCAGCCTTGAGGACACCATTATAACACTCAATAAGGCCTGCCCCCGTTGGATTGCATGGCAGGTGGAATCGCCACTTGATACTGTTCTCTTCTGTCCAGTGTTGTCTCATTGCACCCGTAAGGTGAGTCCCTTGGTCACTCTCAGTGACTTGTGGTGTCCCATAGGCAGTCATCAATCTTATGAGTGCTTTTAAGGTATATGTCTGGCNATCTTCAGGAATGGGATATTTTCCTTCCTGGACGGGACTCTTCTGTGGCGGAGTGACCAAGGTTTGTTTTGGTGCATCACTGTGATATGTCACTGGGCCTAGAATTTTTTGCAGCTCTTCTTTCAGTGGTGATTAAGACAGACTACTCCTGTGACTGAGATAGGCAGCCCATCGTGCCGCTGTCTGTGCCTGGGCCACCCCTGTCTTAGGAAGATGGGTCATTGTTCTTAATGTAGTGCATTCTGCATAGTGTATGTGATGCAGATGCCACCAGTTCTTGAATTGGCTCTGATGCTGGGCTGCGACACCGAGCTTGAGCCTGTGCTGTGGATGTGCTGCTGTGTTCCCCCCACTTGCCTGGGGGTTGGCACCCAGTGCCAACAGCAGAGGAAGGTCGTGGTGCCCTCCTTCCTGCAGGAAGAATGCTGCTCTGACGTAGGTGGAGGGAGTGGGTGGCTCACCTTAGCTTGTTAGGAAATGCTGCTTTTATGTAATTCTTTTTCACGCTCCAGTGATGTGTGGAAAATAAAGTATGGGTGTGGGCATATCTTTCCATTAAGAGTATCTGGGAATGCAGTGACTGGCACAGCTACTGAATGTTTCTGTGCTGAGTAAATGGAGGCCAACCCTGACAATGAGTTCTTGCGTTGTGCTGGCTTCATGAGGCACTCAGAATCCAGTGCTCACACTCTTGAAATCCACATTCCTCAACAGAAACAGAAAACTCTCTGTGGTTATGCAGTGTAGAAAATACTACACACTGGTGATACCTGATGCTTGTGATACGTGGTGATGTACGGGCGAGTGTTGCAGATCTGCAGCCTGTGGTGTTGCGTATTGATCCGTTGTCCTCCAGTGTGGTTTCTGTCCTTAAAAGCTTTTGCTGCCCCTGAACTACAGCACTTTTTAAGTTCTAAACCTGGAACTGAGGTTTCAGTCTGTGTAGGAAATGTAGTTTCCAGAAAGCAAGAGATCCTCGTTATCGTGGCAGAGATTGAGGAAGTTATTCTAAATACTGATTCCTACGCTGTAACTTTATTACTCTCAAAGCTTGTCAGATTTTGGGAAATATAAACAGCTCTTGAAGATAAGTTTTGTACAAACCAGAAATAAACAGCTGTGTATTGTTACAGGAAACGCAGGTTGTAAGACTTTGGATGTTTTGAAAAACTGCTGTTGGGAGTAACCTGGGTGAGCCAAGTGAGTCGTGAGGATGCTGTGCTGACATTGCATTTGCAGAAAGTCTTTGTTCAGTGCTGAAACAAAAATTGCTCTCATGTCTTCATTAGATTGCTCTGTTACTGTTGGGTTTATCACGTTTCTCATTTCTTGCTTTCCTTCATTTGAAAAGAATTGATTCTATTGCAGTGTAAGCTCTTAACTTTTTTTTAATACTTGGTTTTATCCAGGCAAATAAAACTCAAGATTGTTAATGTTGTCTCGACTGGGAATTCAAAATCTAATTGAAATACTCGAAAATACTGTTCCATTCTGCTAATACAATTAATATAAACTGTGAATCTTCTTTAACTACCTTAATTTGAAAACTTCACACACTCTTACTATTTTTCCATCAGTGTAATGCCAGCCGGCCGTGACAGACCTGGGAAAAATACTGCTGACTCAAATGTGGAGGAGGACTGGTCTCAGTTTCCTTGGTTCCTGGTGATGGTTGCTGTTGCTGCCTCTCAACTTGGCTTTCATGCAGCTTAGTAAAATGTTTTAGCTGTGTGCCTTTATTCTTCATAATCTGAAACTCTGGGATCATCTGCCTTCTCACCATTGTGGATTTGTAGACTAGAGTGACTGTTTTAGCATAGGAGAAGGAAGTCTTTCCTTCCTCACAATAGTTCGTAGTTCTTTGGGTGGTAACAGGAGAAGTGAGATTTTCTCTGAAATATTATGGCTAATGCAAATTCAGAAAAGCAAAATATACTTCTTGAGTCATACTGAAGAAGGATTTAAAAATAACGCCTTTGTTTGGAAGCTTGCATGCATTCCAGCATAATGCAAATACTAAAGGCAGATAGTAACTGGGAATACAGTCATTTACTGTTTTCACTTTGGTCAGCATCAGCACGCCTGCTCAGCCTTCCTTGTGGAGGGTTTCAGAGCTTACTTCAGTCTTGTAGAAGTTTCTGTAGAGTCTCATTATCTTAGCTCTCCTGACGCAAGTTAGGAGCTTGGAAACCCTCTGACAAAGCGATCACATTAAGGACAGTGTGTTGGTATCAGTGGCAGGTGATTTTTTTCAGAAGTATGAGATACAAAAGCAGGTCGTTAGCATGCATGGAGAATGAAAATAAAAATCAATTACTGTGGTGCATCTTATTTTGAACTGGGCCTTGGATTGCAGGGCGGAGATCCCTCAGTTAGCTCAGTGAAGGTCCTGTTGTAAATGGACTCTGAGCATTGACTCCCTGGTCACTTGGCTTACGTCTAGTGCTAAGATTCTTTGTGGGTGTAGATGTTGGCTATGGGCCTGTCTAGTTACTGGGAACTGACTACTTGCTTGCCTTCCCTGCCCTCCCCTTTGACTATTTAGCCTTTATTTCTGCTGAGGTTATTTGTTTGTTTTTCAGATGAGACCCTTTTTGCTCTTCCTGCTACATCTGCGCCTCTGATGCACTCCTCTGCAGGCAAGTTCTTTCTGCTCACCTTTGTCTGAATACATCCTGCACTTCTGATCTCATTAACTCTTTCCAATTACTCTTAATTTACTCAAAGTCAGCAGTGGGTCCAAGAACAGCTTATCTTGTTTTCAGTTTCAAATTTTCAGTTGACCCATTCAAACTTTTAATGGCTGTTCATTTCTTTCCATGTTAAAATGTTTTATAAGCATACTACAGCCATATGTGAATTCTTGGACCCTTGAGAGAAGTTGATACTGTTAACAGGTTAATACTTTAAAACATAGCTGCTTTACAGATTTAGCAGAAAGATTTAATCCATAGCAACTTTCTGCAGTGGTTGATGTAAGTAACATTTGTACATACATATTAGTGTTTTGTTTGTTACTATGTCCAGCAAACTGATGTTTTAAAAAAAAAAGTGCAAAAAAAGAAAACTTAGAAGCGTGCACATGTGTGCATATGTTAATGTGCAAGCATGCACGCATACCCTATTCCTGTTTCATCCTTTTTTTTCTCCCCCCACCTTGGAAATGCTGCCTGCTGTACTTGGATGCTCTGTACTTCTGGCATCTTCAGCTTTACTGTGATCTTTGCAATGCAAAAAGTTGCTGCTTCTCTAACTTCTCATACTTCTGTGTTAGAAGAGATGAAATAGAATAGCATTTTTTAACTGACAGTTCATTGGCTAGTAATGTTTATGGTAGAGCTTGGAAGAACCTCTTCATAACTAACATAATGTAATCCTGTCATGAAAATTTGCATTGACTTTAAGAACATCTGCATTTTCTAACTTTCCTTTCTGTCCCCATGGTCACAGAAAAAGTTGTGGACTTGCAGGAGCAGCCAGGTAGCACTAAGTCACTTGGTCAAGAGGATTTTACTGCAGTCCCGCTTGATACTGCTGCTTCTCTTCTCTCCTTCTCTCCTCTCTCAGCTGATCCCTTTAAAGAGCACACAGCCTTTGATACAATCTCTGATGGATTACTTGCAAGAAGCATTTACAAAGAAAGTGCAAGTGAGGTTTGTAAAGAAACAGTGGAAAATGTAAGAAATCCATTCCTTGCAGAGGGAAATAAGAGAGATGTTTCTGAGACGAAATACTCAGAAATGGAGCCCTCACTGACTAAAGCAGAAGCAGCCATTTTATTTCAAGCTGAAGGAGAAGTGCAGCTAGAGGGCCCCAAAGAATTGTGCAATCTAGAGAAAATGCCTGCACAGCAGCTGAATATGTCTCCAGAAACTCCTAAAGATTTGTTTGAGAAAAATGAGGAAGATATCTTTTCTGTCGAAGAAAAAGGCGGATATGGTGATCATAGTGACAAAAAGGCATTAAAAGAAGATGGTATTCAAAGGGAAGAGTATGTAGACTTCAAACCCTATGAGCCCATATGGGAAGTAAAAGGTGGTAGTCATGGACTGAGCAGCTTGAGAGAGGATGTTGAAAGTAAGATAGATGGCAAACTGGAAACCAGTTTAGATGAGAAATACGGTGTAGATAAGCTGACAGTGCTGAAGGATTATGAAAGAGACAGTGAAGGCAGTGCTGAAGATCTGTCTTTCCCAAGTACCCCAGAAGCTGTGAAAGAACCTTCTCAGAATTACATCACCTGCACTAAATTTGAATCCTCTCTAACTCCCGATGGTAGCAAAGTCAAACCTATTTGCCCGATAGAGGAAGACACTTCAGAAAATAGAACTGATGATGAGAAAAAAATTGCAGAAATGAAAGCTCAGAGTGCAGAACAAGGTGATTTTAGCTCTCGAGCAGTTGGCAAGCAGGAAGGCCTAGAAGCTGATGAAGCTAAAACAGATAGTGTATCAACACCACTATCTGACACTGCAGCAAGTATGCCTGAAGGTCTCACTCCTGATCTAGTACAGGAAGCATACGAAAGTGAAATGCACGATGTGGCATGTACAAAGCTTGCTTATGAAACAAAGATTGATTTAGTTCAAACCTCCGAGTCGGTACAAGAGACTCTGAAACCCGTGACACAACTCTGCCCCTCATTTGAAAGTTCAGAAGCTGCTCCATCGCCAATATTGCCTGATATTGTCATGGAGGCCCCCCTGAGCAGTGGGACTGCTGGTGCTGAAGCATCTACTGTGCAGCTGGAAGCTTCTCCATTAGGAACATTTGTCACTACTGCTAGTTATGAGAATGTAAAACAAGAGGCTGAGAAACCTCCCTTATACCAAGAGGCAGTGAATGTACCATTGACACGGGACCAAGAAGCAGAAGAGGAATTAACACTTAAAAAACCTGATCGTGAGAGTCCCACCAGTCCTGAAGATCTAGAGACTCCATATATATCTATTGCATGTGACTTAATTAAGGGAACAAAAGTCTCTGATGAATCTGCTTCTCCATCCGTAACAGATTATTCAACAACTCCAATAACAGAACACACTTCTCAGGATGTGCCTGAACACAAGGAACTTGTTGAAAAACTGTCTCCGCAGTTTGGAAAATCTGACTTGTTTGACAGCCAGGTGATACCTGACTTCCCTGGGAAAGGAAGTGAAGATCAGTCTCTCATCTTAAACAGTAAATCAGTTGAGATTACTGAAGCTGATGAGGAACATGAACGACTGGTGGATTCGTTGGCTGCTACTGGCAAGCCCTATCTGGAGTCTTTCCAAGCTGAACTAGACTCTTCCAAAATTGTTACCACTCAGCCATCTGCAAAAACAGCCAAGGCAGAGAAGATTCCTATTCAGATGGAAGAGCTGAATGCTCTGGCTTATTCAGCTGATCTACCTATTGCTACCGAACCAAAACCAGGAGACAACAAAGGTCTCTCACCTATCGAGTCTTCTCCTGTCTCAGTAGAAGATGACTTTGTGATGCTAGTTGATCCTAAAACTGGTCCTGAGTTTGTGGCAGAAGTCACTGACAAAGATACAATGCACAAAAATGAAAGTGAAGAGATCAGTAATGAAATCAAAGATGAGAAGAGGCGGTTGCCTTGTCCAGAGCTGCCCTGCGATCTGTCTGTAAAGAAGGTAGAAGTGAAAACTGAAGAAGATGCTCATGTCTTGAAAAAGTCCTTGCAGGCTATGGACAGAGAAGTGCCTGAAGTATCCACGGTGTCCTTACCAGCCACAGATACCTCACCTGTATCTACTGAAACAGAAATAGTCAGTGTAGGAAAGCCAGAAGCTTTTGAGAAGGAAGCTGAGAGAGAAACTGCTTCTGCTAAAAAGAAGGAAAAACCTACTGCAGTCTTTTCAGCAAAGCTGAATATATCTTCAGGTAATCTGTGTACACTCTCTAGCAGTTCACTAATTTCCATAATCTGTAGCTACATTTAAGCATGCCAAGACTTACTCTTTTTTTTTTTTTTTTTAAGTTACTTTCTGTAAACTTTCCTGTTTCAGCAGAGGATAACAAAGTAATGTTGGAGCCTGCACTTTTGCCTCTTTCATATTCTGATTGCTTCAGTACTTTTTTTTAATTATTGTGTTTATCAGGAGTGGACTCACTGTCCTCAGTTTTCTTCAGTTCAGCTGGTTGTCTGTTGGTGCACAAATAAGTTACTACTCACTGCAAGCTCTTCTGTGATTGTCTCCAGGCTGAGCATTAGATGCCCTTCTGGACACACTCTACATGGTAGTAAGCCAAGGGTGGTGTTTCAGCCTACTCTGTGTGCACAGGAGGCCTTTTTTCTTTTTGTACAGAATTCAGTTAAACAGCAGACTTTGAAGCTTAGGAAAATATCCTTTCTGCTGTGGTATGTACAGCTTATGTCATGTACAGCTCCACTCACATGATTTATGGCTTGTAGTAGGTCCCTGCCAGAAATGAATAGTGCACGAGGGAGCTAAGTGCTCAGTTTAGTAGGAAAATGACCATTAAGATGTTGAGTATCCCGCAACTGTTAAGATTGGTTTACACACAGCACAGATAATTTTCAAATGGAGTTTGCATTTCAGTGTTTTTTTCAGCTAGTAACGTGCAAGTTAAAGTAGAATAGGATTAAAGGAAGTTTCCCCTGGCTTTCATTCTAAACTGTATGTATCATGGAGTTCCAGCTTGTTGCAGGCTGGAGAAGTACGTGGCTTTTTGATACTGTGGTACTCTGCTTCTGAACAAAGTTGTACTTCTGTGACATGCCTGAAGTTTCTAAAAGTACAGAAATCCATTAATAGAATCAGTTGTCTGCTTTTATTACCAAACTACTTCCAATTTGCAGGCAGAGTAATGGAGCAGCACTAACACATGGTTACCTTTCACTCTTGAGAAAGGACAATAATTCATCACAGAGCCAAGCAGTAGATCTGTGCTGTGTTTGTTCTTCTGGGCCTGGCTTTATGGTGCTGTCCTTGAATACTTACTCATAGGTGCTGCTTGTTGAAAGCCAACTGAAATGCAAACATACCTCTGTGTACCTGGAAATGTAACTTCTGACAGCCCCAGGAGACTGCAGGGAAGGAACAGAAATGGTTGTGGATTGATTAATTTATTAAATAAACTCCATTGCTCCAGTAGAGCTTTGACCAACCTCACTGGCTCAGTGCTGCATGGCAGACCCTTCGGTGGCATTTTATGAGGGTGTTGGACCACAGGGACCTTGTAATTCACGGCAGCACAGATAATAAAAATAAACCCAAACCAATTTGGAACTTAAAAGTGGAGAAACTCATCTCCACATAAGTAGTTCCTACTTACAGCAGTTTCAGCAGACCTCTCCTTTTTACCTTGCAACACCAGCAGCTGCTGCTATTGAATGCTTACGTGTCATGTTTAGAGGGCATGCCAAGTGCTCCTTTTTTCCTGTCCCTTTCTCAGTATGTGCTGTACTTGGCTTCCTAGCAGATAACCCTGCTGCTTTGCTCTCATGCCAGCTGGACTTTACAACCGATTTCTGATCTCCGTAAAACTACTGTGTATGAAGGTTGACTTCAGCATGGACTTTGTTGCTGTGATGCTGCACTGTGGCACAGCAGGCATGGCTCCAGCTGCAGAGTGCGGGCAGGCAGCAGCCACTGTAGGGAGTTGCTCTTAGGCCTGCTCATAGAAGAGGGCTTGGATGCCATCTAGTGCTCATAAATGAGTACTGACTGAAGTGCAGCGTGGCTTTCAAAGGACAGTACCCAAGGTTTTGAGAAATTCTGAATTAAGATTACATATATTACTTTTTTTGTTGTACACACTTGCTTCACTCACAGTACCTTCTTCACTTGTGGATAGGGATAGTTAGCTCTCACAAATAGGGCAGAAAGCCATCTTGACATAAACTTGTTTTAGCAGATGGATGTTTTCATGTTACCAGCTTACAAACTCAAAGTATGTTGTGGAGTCCCCCAAACTGATATTTCTCATTGTGATGTGAAGTTGTATACTGTGGTGTAACCACATAGGCAGTTTAAGTTAGTCTAGATATTCTTGCTGAACAGTGCATGAAACTTGAGAAAAGGATTTGGGAAGTTAATTCAGTTTTGCAGGAAACCCATTTGATGGTGCTTCTGAAGGTGAGTCTGTTGGCGTTTGTTTCTGAACATGCTGGAGTTAGGTTTCAGCATTACAGGCTAACACATCTGTCATTTTCATGTAAGTTACAGAGCATGCAGTACTTGAATTACAGAAATATGGAGATCTGCTGATACCTTATTTCGCAAATTTTCTTGATGGGGTGGATGCAAAGGTGAATTTGAAGCAGGGAGCATCAGCTTTGAAAGGACAGCTGAGCTGTGTTCATGATGGAGCTTTTTTGTAACTCCAGTGGTCATAGAAGGAGAATGCTTCCTGTCCTTCTGTAACAGCAAACCAGGTCATTGTGGTTGTACGAAGTATAAAATATGTCCACTTGGTTCATTCCTGTTTCTTTCCATATTGAAAACGTGGTCGGTTAGATGGAGCTGCTCAGCCAGTGAGAAGTGCTTGTTTTGGTTTGGTTTTGTTGCATTTCAGTGAGGGGAAAAAATATCCTGGAATGATGCTGAGCTCCTCAAAGAGCCTAGTGTTTGTAAAAGAACATTTAATTAAAGATAAAATATTTCATTTTTATATTCTTACACTGTATGGCTGTTCAGGTGTTTTATGCTACCAAGCAAGAAATAGAGACTTATATTCCAGTGTGGGGAATATCTGGAGGAGCAGGAGGCATTAAAGGAGTCACTTGGAGAAAAATCTTCTGGAGAGGAAGACCTCTTGTGACTCATTAAAGCTCTCCTGTTGAGGGGTGAAGGCTTTGTGCATAGTTGGTACCACAAACAGCAAATCTGGCTTTGGAGACGAGGGGATTGAGTGTACCCTCAAAGCCACTGGCTTTGGTTGTGTATCTTTAGCAGTGGCTGTTAGTGGAAAGGGCTCACTGAAGGCATGCAGTTTGTTATTAACTTGTGGGCAGTGCTATCATCCAAATGGTGAGGGGAGAAGCACAGGGTATGTTGGCTTCTGGTGTTCAGAACTACTGGTCAGATGTGGAAAATAGGTAGGTATGGTTCTCGCAGCTCTTGCAGATTTTGAGTTTCTAGTTTTGTCTCGGGCCTGCACAGTATTTTTTGTAAGCTGCTTCTTGTACATTAGGGGTATAAACTTCTGGGTTGTTGTCCTTTCTATTTAAACGAAGAGAGAACTGTCAGGTTTGCAGCCAACACCATGGGGCACTGATGTAAAATAGAAAGGGAGGTGTCAGCTGCGGGAAAGAGGTAGCGAGCGAGGTAACCATTCTGCGCTCCTTTAAAACCAACAAATCAGGCCCAACGGCTCCTAAGGTTGCTGCATACCATCCAGAAACCGTTCTAGCCCTGTTTTGAAAAGCAGTCTGCCATGTGCCACCCGGTGAGCCGCCGCTCTTCGCCCCCTCCCAGCAAATGGCTGCGGCGGCGTTGCAGGCTGTGTGCCACTGCGTCAGCTCCACGCCCCGCGCCGTCAGCTGACCGCCTCCTGCAGCACCAGTGCAGCAGCGGCTGCAGACGCGGCTGGGGAAGCCCATGTTTGCCATCCCAGGCTGGAGGTTTCTTCTCTTGCAGCTGTCCTGTTGGTATGCATAATTGATAACTGCAGCTGGAGGGTAGATCCTGTGTGGAGAGATGGACAGTCAGCCGAGCGGTTGGAAGGATAAGGGTATTTACTCTTTTACCTTTTTTCTCTCTGTTTTGTTTTTTTTTTCCCTTAAGCTAACGATGCTGCAGGTTGCTTTTAATGAATGGTATTTGTAGCATGTATGGGATTGTGGGATGTATGTGAAGGTGTAAGCTGTATAGGTGTTGTACGCAGAACGGTAATGGCTGCAGATTAGAAAAGATGAATGCAAGCGGTGCAGGAAGAATAAATTATTTATGTTGGTGAAGGAGCTTGTGTGGCACTGCAGATCTCTGCCAGCCCCTACGGGGTGTGCTAAGAATGGCCTCAAACACCAGAATGTAGTTCACGTTCCTTTGGAATTCGTGGATTATTAATAATTTAAAAATACTAACCATTAACTCAGAAGAATCTCGTGTCTGCAGCTGATGTGTGTTAGCTGCTCTGTGAGGAGATGTTGTGTGCAGGCTGCAGCAGGCTGCCTGCTTTCCCCTTCGTTGCGGCGTGTTTGGGGTCTGCCTTTGATTGTGCTTGCTCAGAGTTTCTCACAATTGCGTTGGATTCCAGGTGAAGCTGTGCCTGAATTTTGGAATGCAGAGGCGTCGCAGTGAGTTGTGCTGGCTGGTAAATAAGTAGCTAGCCTTAAATTAGTGTGCTGCTGACCTTTGTTCCTGCGGCCGCCAATGGGACATCCCCCTTGTCAATCTCTGGGGATCATTATTAGTGCTCACTGTGTAAGAGTTTAAGCCTTACCAAATACGTAATCTCCAAACTTTATCAGCAGGACAACCTTCGGGGGGAAAAAAAAAAGAAATTTCATAATCTCTGGATATGGAATTGGTTAAAGGCCCCTGCGGTGCTTGGTACTGGTGAACTTCGCCTCTTTTTTTGTAACCATCGTTTCAGAGTTGTTTTTCTTCGGTGGAACAGAGTTGCCAGCTGTGTGGGATCCACACAATGCTCGGTCAGAATCCGTGTGGCAAAAAAAATGCATCAGGGATTGAAGTTTTCCCTGCAGAATGCCTCTGAAATGCTAAGCTTTTATTAAGGGCAGGTGAATAGTAGGAAGAAATACCCTGCAGTGTTTAGTTACATGTGCTTAAGGTGTCCTTATTTTGCATGGTCAGTATCCGTGTGTCAGGCCTAAAATTCTCAGGGTTAAAAAAAAATGAAAAGAAAAAAAGGAGGTGAACAGGTTAGTTACCTTCAGGTGCTCAGGGCCCCTACTTCAGGCTGGCGTTTGCAACCCAATGAGCGGCATGGCTGCAGTCCGACCCTCACTGCCACTGAACGCAGACATTTCCCAACCCTGAATTTGAGGCCTCGGGAATAATGGAGTCATTCTTGGATTAGCTGCACTCGGGAGCTTGCCTTTCTTGCCCAGGAGATTACTGAGGGTCGTCAGAGCTGCAGGCAGGGAGCAGTGCGGGATGTGCAGGCCGGACACCTGGAGCTGCACGCTTCATTGCAGAGTGTGGGCCTGGTCAGTGTGGAGTGGAGGTGGTGTCAGGTGGACAAGGCAAACCTGAGCCTGTCCTAAATGTATATTTTGTGCCGTGCATCTGTGCCAGGTGTTTCAGTTTCTTCTTCCCCAGCCCTTTGTTCTTACAGAGGGCGTCCCATCAGGTAGAGGAAACTGTTTTCATCCCTGTTTCTCTCAAGGAGAAGTCCCTGCTGCCTTGAGGTTTAATTACAGTACAATTTAAGATTTATAAGAAAATGGAAGGTGGAACAAGAAGTTTTCTGGGGAAGCAGAACAGTCTGGTTCCCCTCCTTTTGTGACTGTGCTCTGGCAGTCGTACCCCTGAAGAGCATCCATCTGTTAGCATTTGTTTATGAAGGGATGTGGCAGTCCTCTTTCACGTTGTCTTACTGTGTGAGATCAGGCTCCAGCCACATGGAAAATAATGGCTGAAGTTCAAGGATTGATGACGCTATACATCTTGCCCCATAATAAGCACAGAAGCAAATATTGCAACACGCTTTATCCGAGCTTAAAAATAAACTTAAATACAACAATCAAATCTCAAATTGAAGAACCAAAAGTATGACCCACGGTTAGATCTTCCACATGAAGGGCTATTTCCTGCTGAAAATAACCTTGCATTTTGCTTTGGCATGTGTGTTTGTTCTGGAACAGCCATGAAAGTTGAGAAAACAGTGTAATGAAAGTGGTAAAACCCTGTACCTGTGGCTATTGATCTCCAAGATAAGTGGTGTGAAACCAGGTTACCCAGGGAATAGCATGACTTTTATTTTTAGCACTTTTAAGGACAGGCCCCCATGATGTAATCGGTCACAGAATCACAGAATTGTAGGGGTTGGAAGGGGACCTCCAGAGATCATTGAGTCCAACCCCCTGCCAAAGCAGCTCCCCAGCCCAGGTTGCACAGGTAGGTGTCCAGGTGGGTCCTGAACATCTCCAGAGAAGGAGACTCCACCACCTCTCTGTGCAGCCTGTGCCATTGGTAGTGCAGCACCTAACATGGATGATCTGTGTTTTAATTATTTCAGTGAAATGTCAGGTTAATGGCTGAATTAGTAAGATGAGCAGCTATACTACCAAGCTATCCCAGGATTTTATTTTAATTCTTTATTAATGTGCTGAAAATATCTCCTGAGTTCTGGCTTAGGAGTGAGAAGTGGTACAAAAGGCTGTATGGGCTCACACTGTGCTTGATTTTCTGAACATATATTAAGGAGTGAACAGGACTTTGGAATGGTTTCCTTAGTTCATGCACTGTAACTAAGTGC
>VXAB01010061.1:31192-267686 GCA_013399175.1 Odontophorus gujanensis | reverse complement strand
GTTTTTTTTTTTTTTTTTTAAAGAGGATTATCGGGTTAAATATACTAAACCACTGTTTTTTGTCATCAAAAACTGTATTAAATTGCTCGGTTTTAAGTTAAATGCCAGCGAAAGAAAGAAGAGTCTTCAGGAAAATGCAGTGATAAACCTCGTATCGTGGACGGCACTTGCTTTAAAAGCAAAATGTAATTGGATGAGTTCTGCATGTAAGGCACGGATGCTGGTGGTACTATTTTTAGATATGCCAAGTGACAGTTCATGCTTACCAAATGTAGACAGCTGCTCTTGCTGTGGAATAGGCCCGGAATACTTGCACTGAAAGCAGGAGATTATAGTTCATGTTGTATGAAGTAAAGCTTCTACCAGTTCCCCGAGGAAAGCTGCTGCTCTGCTCTGGGGGCACTTGTTTGGCTGCTTCAGGCTTTGCTCTGCTGTGAATATCGTGTGCTTGAGTTCACTGCAGAGAGCTGCTAGAAGCAGTGCTTGTACTGCTCCCTTTTAATTTAGAGAGAAATGTGAATCCCTGGTTCTGATCAATTGGAAAAGAGAAGTCAGCGTTTGCTCTCTGGCTAAAAGCTGCAAGTCTCTTTTTCAGGTGCATTATAACGTGGGATTTTCCCTTTGAAGAATTTACTATGAAACAAGATCCCCGTGTCATTAAACCGAGGTTGGTGGGGTGCTTCTCCAAATGGAGCAGAGGCAGCGAGGGAAAATTCTTGTGCAGCTGAACCGTGGTGTGTGAGGGCCCAGCTCGGGGGCTTTCACTCCTGAGAGCAGGAGCCTTTGGAGATGGGCACTTGGCATTCGTGGTGTGCTTTGGCTTCAGCTGTGTGTCCTTGTTCCTCCTGTTTTGGAAAGTGCCTTGCAGATGACTTGCTGTCTTTTCATTGTTACAGCTGGGTTCAGGTGTAAGGTGTTAGTGGCTGTGATATGTGGTTCCCTGTGAAGCATAAGAGCCCCCTGTGTGTTGCAGAGGAGGGGCCATCTCACTGCAGAGCTGAAGGAGTAGTAGGGACGTGCTGGGTGTCACATGAGAGTTGCCTGTGTCTTAATGTATGGATGCTCAAATTGCAGGGAGTAAGAATAAATGTGTTTTCAACACCTGAAGCAAAAAATAGGGTTTTTGCATGATTGAGAAACAAGAGACCCACTTCCCTTCTTTTGACAGTGTTGTTTCTGAAGATCTCCTCCAGGTGCAGCTCAGTGTAGGCAGAACCCTCCATTTGCAGTGCATGCAGGTGAAACTCACCCCTACTGCTCTCATGCTGCCACCTTCTGCATGCCATGCTTGCTAATAAGGTGTGCAGAGGCACCAATGGATCCTTCTGTGGTTGGAGACAAAGCTGAAGAAACCAAAGGCGATGTTGTTTAACGTAGGGTTTTTAGCTCATACAAGAGGAATTCAACCATGACTTAACTTTTGTTGGTTTGAATTGTACAAGTAGTAAAGAAAAGGCGTGCTTGTCTTTGCTCGGTGCTTCGCTTGCTTGCCAGGGAGGCGAGGAGAGCAGCTCTGTAACATGAGGAGGGAGAACAGCTCAGCAGTGCACGGGGACAGGCTGCAGTTCCACGAGGAGCTTTGAACGGGCGCTGTCTTGAGAGCAGCAACTCCTTGGGTTGGCTGCTCTATCTCTCACCCCACATGTTGGTGGAGTCGCACAGGGAACCCCTTCCAGCATCTGATCTGGCTGGCTGCTCAGGCTTTGTTGTGTTGGTCATCCTCGGTGTCGGCTGCACGCCGAGGAATGTTGTGACACCGAGCAGTGGAGGAAGTGAGATGGTTTCTTTCAGCAGCAGTTTTGACTTCTCACACATTTAAGGTGTTTGTGTATCTGTAACGTGACTCTGTAGAGCATGAGGGAATTTCCACGGATATGGGAATTAAACATTTGGATAAAATATTTTGCATTATGGAAATAATGGATCCTTTTGTGCCTCTGACCGAAGTTCTCAATTTTCTGGTGCCTGCTGCTCTGTGGTTTTCCTACAGAAAAAATTAGGGAAGGCTGTCAGCATCTGAAACATGTGAAATTGTTCAGTGGCGTTTTCGTGTTGTACCTTCAAAAGGATTGTGCAGACTTGCCCTACAGAGGCCACAGACTTATTGATGTTGCTGTGTTACCATCCTTCTAGGACAAAAGAGCAGCCGTGCTGGTTTTGAATTGCTTCTTTTACTGTCACTTACAGTAAAGTTCCCATTCTGAGTTGTAATTTGCTATGTTACAGCTAATTTCTGTGCTGTCTGGGGTAGGATTACTATGATTGTGTCTGTTAGGAGTATTAGTTTGTCCATAATTTGAGTTCTGCATTTATTAACTCTCACATTAACTCTGATCAAGCAGTTATGATGCAGAAGAGGAATTTATTCTTGTGAAAGCCTGATCCGCTGTGGAAATGACAACCATGAAGACCAGATGTTTTTGTGCACCTCACCATGTCGTGTAAAAGCAGACTAGACTGGGTTGTGTGCTTGGCACAGTTCAAGTGGCCTCCATGACATCCCCCAAGATAATAAGAAATAAAGCACAAAGTGCTGTGGTTCTAGTGCATGGCACAGTACCACAGTTGAAGAGATTAGTTCTGACATTGCTGAAGGGCAGGATTGTTCTTAAAATGTAGCAGTTACATTTGAACTAATCCTAACATCAATAATCCCAATAATCTGAAGCCTGATGCGAAGTCAGTGCTTCAGTAACCTATTTCTAGTTGTCATTTCAGCTCTTGTTTGACAGTGAGATCACGAGTTCTGTTGCTGATGATTCTCAGCAGTCAAATGAATCACGTGTTTTGTTTTCATGTGGATGCAAAAGATATCTTGTTCTAATTTCTTACCTCTTTAAATTTTTAGTTGTTGACCTCCTTTACTGGCGAGACATTAAGAAGACAGGAGTGGTGTTTGGTGCCAGCTTGTTCCTGCTGCTCTCATTAACAGTGTTCAGCATCGTGAGTGTGACAGCTTACATTGCCTTGGCCCTGCTTTCGGTGACCATCAGCTTTAGGATATACAAGGGAGTTATCCAGGCAATCCAAAAGTCTGATGAAGGCCACCCATTTAGGTGAGCTTTTACTTTTAAATAAGACAAAATGTGTGTTGTTCTTGGGAGTTGCACTTGTGGTGTTGGAAGAAGTGGTGAATGACATATGCATTGACATGTTGTATAAGATATTAAACAGTAATGCTAGAGTGTCTTAATTTGCATTTTAGTAAGAACCAACAAAACCAAAACAGCAATCCATCTAATGGATTAATGTAAGCATTTTAGAGTGATAGAGCCTTCAGAATGTGAACTAGTGACAGACAGTGTCCAAATTACTCCAGGATGGCTCCAGCAACACAGTTTATTTAGAGAAAGTCAGAATAGATGTACTTTTACCTTTTTGGAACATCAGGATACTCCTAACACTTGGATTTTAGCCCAGAACAGCAGAGCTAACACGTATGCAAGGCTGCATTGTAATCAGAGGAATCCAGGTTCATTGCAGCCTGCCCAGGTAAGGAACTCAGAAGATTGGACTCTGAAAAACATTCTAAGGATAGAGGAATTGAATCATGGGATTTATTGTTCATGAAACTCTTGCTTCTGAGTGATGAAATCAGCCTTTGGAGTCTACTGTGTGTGCTCTTCCCTGCAGAGTAGGAATGCAGTATCCTTGGCATTCATGCTCTTTCCTGCCTGGAGTGCAGTGGTGGCATCTTGAAAGAAATAAAACCACTGATGTGTAAGAGTAATTACTAAGGCTGCATGTTTCTGGTTTCCATGCCAGCCTGATCCCACACTGCTCTTGCTTCTCTCCTTTTTTAATGAGTGAAGTGGTTCAATCTCAGTTTCAGAAACCTTTCAGAAAATCCTGCTTGCTTCCTGTTTGCAGCCTTCTTCCTAACTTTTTAGGCTTTCCAGTTATTCTGTTTTTCTTCCTCTCATCTTCAGTAAGCATAAGTCAAAAGCTTTCTCAAGTTTATTTCTCCCTGATCACATGCATTTGTTGATTTAGCCAGTAGAAGCCAGTGCTTTAAGTGATACACATGGGAGATTCCACTGTATGCTGTTAGGGGTGGATTTTTTGTTAATTATTTAATTGAGGAAACAACACCACACCCTACAGCAGAATCCCTCCCCCCAGAATTAACTATTTAGCTGCAGGAGCTGTAAAGTGATGTCCTGTTACACAAGGTGGTGCAGCATTGGTCCTCTCTCTAAGGTGGAAATCAGATGCATTTTTCTTCATGTGCCAGAGTCCCATCTACTACAGGAAAAAGTCACAGTGCAGTGAGAATGGACCTTTAACAGGATATAAATATGCACTTTGGTGTTGAAAGAATTGTTGTCACTAATTGTAAGAAAGTGGTTTTCCTTTTTCTGTATTTTTTTTTTAATGAAATGATAAAAAAATTTGCTAATTTTCCCATGCCTTAGTGTGTTGATCACAGTGTGACAGTTTCAAAAACATCTTCCAGCAGCGTGCATACATTGCTTCTGTAGGACTTTCTCTTGTTTGAGAAATGCAGAAATCGCAAGTCCTGTAGGATATGAGGTTGCCTTAAGGACTCCCTTTCTCCTGATGCAGCAGCGAAAGCAGAGAACGATCCCCTTGTCTCCTGCCAGCCTCTCCACCTGTGTCTCCCATTTTAAATATCCCTGGCCTTCTCACAGTGACAACCACCAGCAATGTGGGTCAGAGATGCTGGAAGCGTCCGGCCACTGGCGAGCCCCGTGTGCTGGTCAGTGTGCCTTCTGCCTGCTGTGTGCGTGCCCCACTTAGTACAGGAGGAGCACAGCACTCCAAGGCAAGCTTTTCTTTTTAAGAGGTTGTGGGTTTGTGTTTTTTTTCTTTCTCCTCTTGAGTTTTGCTGTTCCAAGGATGACTTGGATTAGTTCTGTTCTATCCTCGTAGCGTTCTGTGTGTTGTGAGGTTTGTCTGCTGCAGCACGTGTTGGTGCTGCTTGGCAGAACTCTCACAGTGAAGTTTCAGAAGCTGGTCTTTCTTGCAGGGCTTACTTGGAGTCTGATGTAGCTGTGTCTGAAGAGCTGATTCAGAAATACAGCAATGTTGTGCTTGGTCACATCAACGGCACAGTCAAGGAGCTGAGACGCCTCTTCCTCGTTGATGACTTGGTTGATTCTCTGAAGGTGAGTTTGCTTCAGCTGTAGGTACTGCAGCCTTGTGCACACAGATTCCTTGCTCACCCAGGGTAGTGCAGCCCCCTTGTCCTTACGCAGCTGTTCGTTCACATTTATGTTTGGCTCCACGTGGAGCTGTGGTTTGTTTGCTGGAAGTGCTGAGCCTGTTTGTAGCTTTCTCTTAGACACGTTCAGCTGTGTCTAAAGCACCAGATGCTGTCATGGGGTGGATAGCTTCATTTGCACTGCATTTTGGCAGCACGATAAAACTGAGTGGAAAGCTGAAATCAGCTTTGGTTGCACGTAGCTCAGATGAAGCTCTTTGCTGGTGCTTAAAAGCAGAAGTCGTTTTAGTAAACAAGGTGCTGCTCTGCAGTGTGTGCATTTAGAATGCATCATTCCCTCTCTTTCTCTCTGTAAAAACAATCTCTTGGTTTAGGGCTGGTCTGACAGAGTCTGGTTATGTTGTTTTGTTTGTTTATTTCTGTGTTGTGGTTAATATACAACCCCTTGCCTTGAACAGCAGGAGTTTTGTATCCACACTTTTGCTGGAAGAATGGGGACTGAATGATGCCTTTGTTTTTCTAGGAGGGTGGATCTGCATTCAGTCACTAGATTTGTGTGTAAATAATTGTTTTTTGTTTAGTGATATAGGTTAGTGACATAGTTTTTGTAAGCGACTCTGCCTGAAGCATACCTGACAGCATAACAGGTACCTGAGATACTTTGAAAGTAGTGTTGAATGGACAGTACTGGGAGTTGACAGAACAAAACTGGCAGTGAAGAAATGGAGAAAAATGGCTGTAAATTCAGTTTTGTGCTGTGAGAATTACATTCTCTCCTTTCAAGCTTATCGCCTGCCTTTGTCTTTCAAACAGTTGTTTCCTTTAGTGAGTGCAGTTTGCTGTCCACTTGTTTTTCAGTTTGCTAAATCTTCTGAAGTAAAGTTGCATTTATCCTCCAGTAAATCTCTTCCTTACAATGTGCTTAGTGAGCCCTCTGAGCTGTTGTGGGGGTGAGGGAAGGGATTTCTAGAGAAACTTGGAATAAGAGAGGAAGGCTGTGAAAGTCTTTGTTATATTTGTGGAATAGAAACCAGAGACAGCTCTCAGGACCTTACCATGGTTTTGGATCCAGTTTCTTATTATGATTCAACACAGTCAGGAGCTGGTATTGCAAATGCTGCAGTTAGTGTTGTGCAGGTCTCTCATAGGAAGGTCTTTTCCCTCTGGAGAAAAGATTGTAAGGTCATCTGGGATCTGCTGCTCGTGAGAAGAGCCCTTCTCAGAAGGGAGAGAGGAGGTGAGGCCTTGGCCCAGGGTTTTATGTAATAACCTTCCTGCTCCTACAGGGCTGTGCAGTGGAAGCACTCGTCTGATGGGGGCTGTGCCTTCACATTTTCTGCTCATCCTTCTGTGAAATTGATACTGCTGCATTTTGTGGCACCAGGGCTCAAGCGGGCCTGTTACTGGCACTGTGCCTTGCTGGTGTTTCCACTTGGGCTGCAGGGGATGGCTGACATCTGCATGCTGCTCTTTGCTCTGGGAGAGGCTCTCGCCTTCCATTCAGTGGCCGAGTCCCTGGGGTCATCTGTGCAGCACTGTGGCCTCGACCAAGAGGAGAGTTGTTACCTGACTGGAATTGCATTTTGACAGCTTGGTGTCTGAGGGAGGAAGGGAACCTGGTCTTTGTCCATTGTGCTTTTTGATAGCGTTGAGTATCAGTGTTCAGAAAAAGGGTATTTTGTGTCAGGCCTGTTTGGGTGTGATGAAACAATGGGATACATGGCAGAAAACATTGTAGCCACAAAGTTGCTCCTATTTCTTAAGTAATTAAGCCCTTGTGGTAGGTTCCTTTGAGTCAGGAGAATTTCCACACCATTTGTTTAGAGGTCACAGTCCTTTGCAGTAAGGACAGGGAAACAGTGAATGGCCAACTGCTGCTTTGGTCAGTGCTGCATGAGGAATTAGGGCCTTCTGGAAGTAGAGCAGACACCAGTTGGGATGTCTTCAAGGCACTCTAATCACCTTTAAAATAGTGTGGTATGTAGGAAATTGGTGTTTATTCAGCTGAAGTAATTCTTGTCCCCTCTCTTCTGGCATTTAAAACACTTCATGTGGGTTAATTAGTCTCATTTACAGCAGCTGGGAGCAACCCTCTGTGAAACCAGTGAATGTCAGCACTGCTCTCAGCTGCTGGTTTGAAGAGTGTGTTTGAGGAGAACATTGTGAATGCTGATTACGTAGATAGTGGCTCTGGTTTTATATTAAAAACAAACAACAACAACAAACAAACAAAAAAAAACCCACTGCAGTTCTTGGCTTGTAGTTTAAACATCTTCACTGGAGGAAACAGAATGTTTTGTGTATAACTAAAGAGCTCTGTTGCAGGTCAGCATAGTAGTTCTGGCTGTAAAACCTGTCTCGTTAAGATTTTTTTCTATTCTTATTAAACAACTCTTCAGTGGTGGAAGTCTTAAAACAGACTAAATATTTATGCTGCACAAAGAGATGCTCCTCACAGCTCCTCAGGAGGGCTTCCAGAAGAGCCCTTGTGGAGGCCCAGGAGAAGCTGCACTTTGGCTCAGTGTGCTGTGATCTGCTGTGCAGCAGCTTGTGCAACCTGCAGCTGCTCCACAAGGACAGTGGGACACACAGCTTCCAGTTTGTCATTGCTCAACTGTGCTTTGAGAAGTAGAGCTCTGTGCTGTATTGGAACTGTTTTATAGTAGAGAAACTGAAAGGTGGGCATTTCTGAGTCTGCCATTTAGTTGCCTTACTCTTTGAGAACTGGAGCTATTAGTCGTTGCAGTGAGGTGGCAAAAACTCCATTCAGTCCATCACATACACTGCTGTTTTGCTGGCTTGCATATCGTTGTCCTGTGCAGGCAGTGAGCTTGGGCTCCATGCCTTCCTTCTGTCCTGAGCATGTGGGAACAACTGCACTATCTTGGCAGGTCAGTGCTGGGTTACCTCCTTCTTGTTCTCTGTCTTAGAGCTGTTAGGGTTCAGGTGTCTGTGGTAAGCCTGTCTGCATTTGCAAGCTTGCCTCATTTTCTAAGAAAAAGTAGAGAGGGGTTGATATCTAGCCCACTTAATCTTGGCAGTGTGGTTTTAACTGCCAGAAGTGTGGGAGAGAGAGCTTGGGAGGCTTTTGCTGAGCATTGTTTGTCCACAGCTTCCCAAGTGCCAAAGGGAAGAGGCAGAGGGTGGGAGCTGCACGCAGGGTGCTTTGCCATTGGGCTGCAGGGCAAGCAGGGTGCTGACAGTCAGTGTGAGCCCCTGAGCTTTTATCTTCCTGGGGCCATAAATACAGTGTTCACTGAATAGGATTGGATATCCCAGTGATTGTTCCAATGACTGCTGGACTTCAGGATTGATTCCTGTCTAACTGCTGCTTACACAAGCCCAGTTTTCTGGCACGGTCATTATCCTCAGCACTGTTATTAATGCTCACCTACCTGGGGTGCTGCTTCATTTCTGTCCCTGCAACCATTCAGAGGGTGCCTGGGTGGCTGTTGGAGCCCTTTGCTGCTTCTGCTTGAAGCCTGAGCATTTTACGGTGCTGAGTGCGCACTGTGTTAGTCACTGGGAATGACCCCAAGCTCCCTGCTGCAGTGACAGTTGCTGGCTTTCCTCCTGTGCAGAAGGGGACGAGCTGCAGGGATGTACCCGTGCTGGAGGTGGGCTGCTGGCTTTGTTAATGCACCCTGTGCAGAGACTGCCAGCCAGTTCCCACTGCAGTGCTGCACAGCAGAGCTGGGCTGAGGTTGGCATGAATCATGAGGGAGCATAGAGAAATCTGCTTTATTGTTCTTGATAATCTCACCAAAACTCAGTTCACTGCTTAGAGGTACACACTGCTAACTCCCCTTGCTCTGACACCCAAGCCCTGGCCCTCTGCTCTGTTCCTTATGGGCTGTGCAACTCTAGAAGAAAGCGGCTGATTTTCCTCGGGGAGGTGCTGACCCAGAAATAGAGCTGGCAGCGTCAGCCCCTCCTGCCCAGTATAGGTCAGAGGTGTGCTTGGGACACTGCACCTGGCAGAGAACCTAAGGCCCTGCTCAGAGCTGCTGGGACTGCTCAGGACAGGGTCTGTGTGGGGGCAGTGGTGGGCGAGGGATGTGGTGGCAGCCTCCTGCCCAGGGCACTTGGTCGCTCACTAAAGCTGAAGCGTGGCTGGGGCAGTTCCCTGCCCTCATCTGCAGCGTGGCCCTGCTGGAGCTGATGTGCTTGGATGCAGGCTGCCAGCTCAGTGAGAGGTGGCTGCTGTCCTGTCTGCAGCCCTTAGGTCTGTCACTTGCCTGTCCTGCTGTTGTGTGTGTGGAAGGTGGGAAGTGGGAGCCATTGGTCCAGCTAAATGCTGGCTGGGAAGCAGTAGATAAACGCAGAGGGCATTGGGCAGCCACCAGGTACTGGTAGCTCCTGGACACTGCTGTCTTGGGCTGCACTAAGCCCTATGACCTAGACACGAGGGGCTGCATATCCTATTACTGAACCCTGCAGCCATCTTGTCACTCATCTATAATTACATTGGGCATACACGGTGATGTCTGGAGCATTCCAGCTTTATAAATGTGTTTTGAGGATTTTTCCAACCTGTGTGTTCTGTGGCACAGATCGTGGGCTAACGTGCTTTTTTTCCTTTGCAGTTTGCAGTGTTGATGTGGGTGTTCACTTATGTTGGTGCCTTGTTTAATGGTCTGACATTACTGATACTGGGTAAGTGTTTCAAGTTGTGTTAAATAGCTGGCATGACAGGATAACCCTGGAAAAGCACTGCCTGATATTCCGAGGCTGCTCCTGAGTTCTTGAGAGTGTATCAAGACGATACAGTTATGTGTCCTTCTTCTAGAACAGTGATAACACTGCAGAAGGAATAATTGTGAATTGTGGTGTTGAATTCCTTGAAGCTGCTGACTCTTGGGGCATTGTATCATTCAGAAGCATGTTCTGTTGTGCTTATCTGCCAGCGTTAGCTTTTCTTTGGTGTGGTTGCTCTGCTGTAACTTATGCAGAGGCACAGGAGCAGGTCTGGGCCCCTCCCACTGAAGACAGTTTTTCTGGTGGTTCAGTGCAGCTGTCAGAAGCAAACTGGTGTCTGAAGAATGTGCATTACCCACAGTGCAGAAGTGAGCAGTGATCAGATGCACTGTGCCATTAATGAGACCTGAAGAACAGCTGAATTCCTCCTTAATAGAGACTGTTGAAATTACCAGATGGTAATTTTTGCATGTAGCTTATTCTTGTACCTTTTTGAGACAAATGTCCAGGTGTGAAAACTAGCCTCTGTTGAACAGAGCACCATTCCTTCTATCAATACTTACACCTTCGATCTGTTCTTTTCCAGCTTTGATTTCGCTCTTCAGTGTTCCTGTTATTTATGAGAGACATCAGGTGAGTTTTTAATAGCATTCATGAAGTACTCTGTAAGATTAGCTCCACTGAAAACAAAGCCAGGAGAGAATTAAAACCAAATGTTATTCTTCTAAACTCTTTGAAACATGGTCCTTCAACCAGGAGCAGTGCCAGGGAACCAGGTTATCTGCAAAGTCCAGTCTGCATGTGCTTCCCTTCCTCCTGTTTGGTGGAATTAGAAGAGGGCTTCCCCAGCAAACAATTCCTCTCATCCAGATTTGGTCAGGATGACAGCAGCATTTGGCAGGGTGTGTTAATCTTGATGTAAGATCTTCGGAGCTAATATTCAGGCTTTGTGTCCCAAATCACCATGGAATTTGTAGTTCTGACAGAAACTGGCAGTGGGAGATGCTTGGCACATCCAGTACTTCTGTTGACAGACTTAATGTACACGAAGGAGGTAAGAAGTAAAATGTGTATGATTAAATAGTAGCAGAACTGGAGCGCAGGGAGTGTCTTTGGCAGGTGGTAGCACAGGAGGAGGGAAGCCAGTGCTGGCTTAGCAGTTCCTTCTCCTCTTTCAAAAACAACCCCAGTCGTGGAGGCCAGCTTGCAATGTGGGAAAGGAGGAAGAAAAGCACGGCGAAGATGGCAGAGCCTCTTGGGCTTTTCTCCGAGCTCCCAGACAAGCCTAGAAGAAACAAGCAAATGAGCGTAGCAGCAAAAGGAAATCCTGTCTGTAGCCCTGAGGAAATGGAATGGACAATTGGTGTGGCTTAACCCGGGCTCCTCAATCCTCTTGAGCTGAAGGCTGCTCCCTGAGGGTGTAAGCTGTTTAGCAGACCCAGCCCACCAAAGCAGCTTTCCTTCTGCCCAGCACTCCGAGGGGGGACTGCTCCTCACCACCTCCTCAGCTGTGCTCTCATGTGTCAGAGCCGCCTCAAAAAGAGGCATGGATGGAAAAATATGTCCTGTGTTTAAATATGTGATGGTTACCAAATCTGCTCTTCCCTTGCCAATACTCAGCTTAACAGTGAGCTCTACTGAGCATCTTGTAGCTGGGGAAACGGTTGCCTTTTGGCCACTGGTCACAGGATGGAGGGTTTTATCTGGAAGCTGGCTGAGGGAGCTGGTCTTGGGCAACGTTGGGCTGCATCAACACAGGGAATAACCAGTGCTGAGCTCCTTCTGTCAGCAGTTGATCCTGCAAGGCACGTCCTGGTGCCCTGCTGTAACACTGCCTTCCAGGCAGCAGTTGGTCTGTAGCATCTCCCATCTTACATTTCAGGCCCAGATTGACCATTATTTGGGACTAGTGAACAAGAATGTCAAGGACGCGATGGCAAAGTGAGTATTTTCAGTTTGTTTCACTTCCTGTCTAAATAATGTGTATGCCCAATACTACATGCACTCACTGTGGGAGGAAAAAGTCTCGTCTGAATATGGAGTGGTTGTGAGATCTGCTTCTCTCTTGCTGCTGCTGTTAAGCTCATCCAGTTGTACTTCTAATGGAAATCTATAGATTTGAAACTACTGGTAGAGCCACGGGTGCCCAGCATTCGCAGCTGTGGGCTGCGTGAAGGGGAATGGAGCAGTTCTACCAGTTTCTGAGTGCAGTGGTTGGTGTGCTGTGCTGATTATCTCCACGCATGGCTGTCTCTAAGAATCCTTTTCTGCCTCCTTCCAATGCTGTTCTTTTCCCTCTCCCCTTCTTTTTGCAGGATCCAAGCAAAGATCCCTGGGCTGAAGCGCAAAGCTGAGTAAAAAGCACGAAGCAGCGTGCTGATAGGAAGTTCAACGTTGAAGGGGGAAAATACTCATTTGGATTTACACGGGGAGGGTCAGGGAATAGCAAAACCCTTGACATTGCAGTGCAATTTCACAGATCTTTATTTTTTAGCAACGCAGTGTTTGAGGAAAAAAATAACTGTTTTGACTGCCATGTGTTTCATCATCTTAAGTATTGTAAGCTGCTATGTATGGATTTAAAACTAATGATCTTTCTTTATCCTGTGTGCAGCACTGGCTAATACAAAAGATTGGAGAAAGCTGTACATTTTTGCTTTCCAGCAGATGTAGTGCAGGTGGAGCGGAGGACAACACTTCCCAGTTTGTGCACTGTGTATGGTCTGTGTAGATTGATGCAGATTTTCTAAAATGAGATGTTTTAGAAGAATATACCATTTTTGCAAGTTTTTTGAAAAATCTTGCCTTTTTGGTATGAGTATAGCTGTATTGTGATTTTATTGTTTTATCAATTGCCAATATATATATATACATATATATATATATGTGTGTGTGTGTGTTTCACAAAGCTTAGATCTTTCAGCTGCTCCACAGTGCTTCGTACGTCAGAGAACTGACCGATTCTGGACTAGCTCCGTAGCACACAAGCTTGAGAAACTAAAATGTCTCCGTAACACTAGCATCTCTTTAAAAGAAGCAAAACAAAAAGTAATGAACAAAGGAACCTCCACGTAAATGAGAATTACAGCATACACTTGGTTGCGCAAACGTACCGTAGTTAATTTTGAGCAAGTAATTCTGCAGTCTCTCAAACTTTGATCATATGTGGACTGAATATCTAATGCTGCAAATGTTCTCTGGAAACTTAAAACTTTGTTATGCAAGAAATGATAAATGAAAATATAAACACTTGCAGTTTAAGCTGTATTGAACTAAGTCTGTGGAATGCATTGTGAAATGTAAAACAAAACAAAAACAAAAAAAAGAACAAAAAAGCAAAAAAAAAAACCCACAAAAAAAAAAACAACCAAGTATCAATAAAGCTTATAGACTTAAAAGTAATACTGATATCTTGCTTTCTTGAGGTAAGTACAATATATCTGTGTTTTATTTTAAGTTGATGGTGACTAAATAGCCATTGTACATGGTGGTAGAAATAGTTTGTCAGGGTGGTAGCAGTGTTGAGCAGGTGGAGTTCTCATGGTACCTCTTCTTTCTGTCCGTGCAGCGTGGAGCAGTTTGTTGAGGTGTAGCTGAGCTGTGCTGTCCCACAGAGCTGTGTTGGTGGAGCAGCAGTGCTAACACGATTTATCACCCTGAGGTGGTCCTGAGTTACCACTGAAACTTAGGGCACGTGAAAGGGAGAGAGTCTGCTAAAAGATGTCAGGGTCCTTGGCTGCTTGTAGCTGTAGACAAGATCAGGTTCTTGTCTAAAGGAAATTGTGAACCACATGAGTCCAATACATTTTCAGGTTGTTGGTTTTTTTTTTGGTGTCTGATGTAGAGAGCTGGACATGGAAAACTTGTATACAAATTTATTTGAAATGTTAAATGAATGGCATTTTGACCATTGAAAAATAAATACATGCACTAATATATTAGTTTAATTTACAGTATAAGACATCACATTTTATAGATAAAGCCAAAACAATATGAACAAACAGAAATTGTGAAGTGCTTTCCTGACAGACACTATTGCTGTAAGGTATTGGTAATGCTGCCCTTGATGGCTCCTTCTGGTGCACAACTGCTTTTGTTCAGGATACAATCAGTGTGAAAGGCAGACATGACAACATAGGCCAAGAAGGTGCTCACTGACATCACCACCCAACGGGATTACATGATTTGATCCTGAAGGAGTCTTTAAAAAAAAAAAACAAAAACAAAGGCTGCATAGGGACTCTTATTGTGTATCTGACAAACTGATCTTCTGTATAGTAATATAAGGCATTAATAAATTCAGTTTTAAAAAAGCTGATTCTTTGAGGTTGCTGAAGCACTTTTGTGTTAAATATACATAGATCCACTCCTTGAAGGGGAGAGCTGTCTGTGTCATTGGTCAGTGTTACAGTACTCTGTGTCCAGCAGCTGCTGTCTGAGCTCGGTGGGAACCTGAAGTGTTGTGGCAGGATGGCCCCACGGCCCAGCATCTCAGTGAGCTGAGTGGGACTAAAGCACTATTTGATTACCATTTATTTTCAGCCACTAACTGAAATCAGAATGTTCTGTTTGGGCCTTTATTTCTAAAAGAAAGGTCATTTCCATGTCAGAGCTCTCCAGAATAATTTGACATTCCCCACGTTTTCTGTTCCTCTTCAAGGTCAACAACCTTTTCAATGGAAATTCTAATTATTTTCTTTCTCCAATCCCCCTGACCCTTGGTTTTTGTTTTTGCAGAAATATTCATTAACAAGTGCTGACCAGTTAGTTATGCTCATTCTTTGTGAGCATCTGCACATGGTCTCCACTCGCAGGTGCACGCTCCTTCCATTTCCTTCCTGCTGCTGCCCTACTGCACAGGGTGTGTGAGAAGCAGGCAGGGAGAGGAGTTCAAACTGAGCACTGATGATGCTTTTCTCAAGGGCAGGAACACTTCCTGGGGACCAGAAAGCTGTATCTTCTGATACCAAGCAGCATAGGGCTGGCTGCCTGCTGGAGGGCCCCTCCCCACTGGCATAGCAGGGGTTGTGAGGAACCCTGTGGCACAGTGGAGAGCACTGATTCGTGGTGCAGCTTGGCAGGAGATGTCGTGCCCCAAGTTTGGTTCATGCTCTTGGAAAAAAGCTTGGAATTTTGTTTTTTGAAGGGATAACACAGCCAGAAAGGGCATGAATGGTTAGCCCTCCTCTGTGCAAAAGTTTAGCACCGTATGTTGAAAGCAGACGTGGGAGGCAAGAGCGTAGTCTGTACTACAACAAACATTGTTCAAAGGCACTTAATGGATAGAAAAATTCGCCAAAGAAACTTTTTTTTTAAAACAAAAAGGACTTCAAAAGCTGTACTTTTCCCCTTTGATGATGGAGAACTGCAATGTGAACTCGCTGTCCTGTTGCCACCCGACTGAGTGTGAGGGTAGCAGGGGTGGGGACAACGTTTGTGAACTGATGTTTGAGCCATGAATTTTGAATTAACACAAATTAAAGGGCCCAGCATTTTTCCCTGCGTCCTCCCTTCTCCCACACAGTTTGAATAGTACAGTATTGGCAAAAGCAGCGTGCTAAGTCACCTGTTCACTTCAGCCCACCCTGCTTACAAAACTGTTCCCTTCCAAACCTCAGCTTCCTGCTCCAGGATGTCAGCATTTGAGACACAAGAACACAGCGGTGTTCAGTACAGTCACAAGAACTTTGGAAAGGTGAGATCTGCCTGCAGCATTGGGCTGAGCTCACAGCAGCTGATGGGGGAGAGGCATTGGGGGCTGTCAGTCCTCAGCCATCGCTCGGGCGACAGTAACGTGGCAGGAGCTGTCACAGACATCGCCACACAAACACACTACAAAGAAATTAATTGAGAGTTAATTGATATCAGTAATTGATACTTTCTGAAGCAACCTCCAACGTATCTTCTGTCATGGCTGGTACACTGAAGCACACACTTCCAGGGATGGCAGAGGTGGCACAGCAGAATGGGAAAGCAGTGCACTGTCTTCCTCAGCAGCAGCAGGGCTCTGTCCTCCTGCACACTGTGTTCACAGCCACAAGGGCAGACACACACATATGGGGACACACAAGATGGGACACAGAAAGATGTGGACAGACAGACAGGCACACACACACAGGCACAGAGCAGCAAGCATGAAGCCACACTTGCACAGACATGCAGACACACATGGACACACTGACACAGCCCCAGGTACACACATAGGCACACACAGATGTGCACAGGCATGGATGGACACAGACAGGCACACTAAGCCACAGGCATGTACCCAACCCCAGGCATACACTCCCACACAGCACCATACACACACAGCTCCCCAGAGCCACACACTTCCCTCCCACACGTGGCACATGCACACACCCACAGCCATGCACACAAAGCCAGAGCTCAACACAGAGCCATGTGTGCACGCAAAACCCTCACAGCACACACACAGCTACAGCCACAGCTACACTGCAGTGAGCACAGACATACATCCCTCCTCCTGTGGTTGCACACCCAGAGCTGCATAGGGCTCCTGTTGCATGTGGAGCTGTGCACACCTCTGGACACACAGCGACACACACGTGTGCACAGCTGCACAAAAACCATGAACCCACCCCTCCCTGCACACACTGCCACACTCCAACCATGCCCCGTATTTTTTTCCTTTTTTGTTTGTTTTCCTCTTTAAATTCAGACATCTTTTGGACAGACTCCTCTCTTGTTTAAAATGGCCTTCCACATCTTCTGTGCTGTTTCCTCTGTTGGAATTCCTGTCCTGCCCTTTGTGGGGGGGGGAGCATGGCAGTTAGTTATTTTGGTGTGACTGACATCCCCTACCAGCTGTCTTTGACCTCAATGCTCTTCAGGCACACACAGGGCTCTGTGCCAGCAGCTGGGGTTCCTTCAGCCACCTCCAGTCCCCCAGCAGCTCCCAGTTCTGTACTGGAATGGGACGAGCTCTGCTTGAGCCAGCTGCTCCAGGGGGACAGCAAGCCCCGGGGAGCTGGGGGCTGAAGGTACAGTGCAAGGTACTGCAAGGAGCTTCACAGCCAAACAGAGGAGCATATCAGCCACAAGCAAGCATAACATACAGCACTGCAAGACTAAGAAAAGCAAAGCTCACTTTTCAGCAGGCAGCACCGAATGCAGTGCGAGCCCAGAAAGGCAGTGCATGCATTGCTGCAGGTCTGGCGTGCAAAGGTGCACAGCAAGTTTCCTAATCCATCATAAAAGCAACAAAGCAGTTACCTGCAGTCATCTCCTCCTGTGCTGATCACGTATTTATCATCGTGAGAAAAGCGTATGTTGGTAACGTGCGCAGAATGCCCGAAGTACCGCTTGTGTTTGGCCTGGTGGAAAAAGAGAGTCAGGAATTCAGTACAGTGCCGTGGCACTGAAGAGCAACGACACTGACTTGTGAGCTACCACATGAGCACAGCCCCTGCAGCACTGCAGCCTTTGAGCCCCAGCAATCCAAACTCAGCACCCATTTCTGAGCGCTGCACCCTCCCCAGTGCTGGAAGGCAGCAGTCTGCAGCTGACCCGTTGCACCATACACTGCTTAAAGCCATGTGCTAAGGAATCTGAACATGGGCAGAAGTAAGCTGCTTAGACTGAGGGAAAATAAGTCTCCACTTACAAATTTTTCTGTGCATGGGAAATCAAACAGTTTCACCAGACCGAAGTCATCTCCTGTGACTATATTTAGGCCAGCATGGGTCACACAGGCACAATTGACATCTGCCTTATCTGCATTTCGTGGCCAAATTCCAATGACTTCGTCTCCAAGAATGCTGTTCCAACAGGGAGTTAAAAAAAAATGTGAGATCATAAGACTTTCTTGTTGCAGCACACACTCCTGATAGAAAGCTCTTCCTTATAAGCAAGCCTTCTCCCACTAAACCATTGCGCAGAGCATGCGCATCACAGCAATGCACCTTTGTTGTGTGACTCCAAAACCAGCTCTAACCACACATCCCGAGGTTTATCTCCTGTGACACCACTTCCCTCATCCTGTGGCAGCAGCTCGTGTAGCTCTGGGCTTGCCCTGTCCTCGTGAGCCCATACATCACTGCTCACAGTGCTTTTTACAGTGACGTTCTCTTCTCTTACCCTGAAGTTCTGGAATGAATGAATGCTCGTTTGGATCTAAGCATTTCTCAAAGGAGCTGCTTTCCCCTTAGATGAGGTTCCTTGTGATTACCAGTGTTCTACTCAGGTATTAACCATCAGATGCCTCTGCCCCATTCCCACAATCTGTCAAGGGCCCTTAGAAATCAGTAATTCAGGGCAGATTTTTAAGCTTGCTTTATGGCAGAGCAGTAAGAGTGAGAGGATTCTCACCTTACCCTAAAACCTGCCTGTGTTACCATCCCACTGTTTGCTGCCAGATGGGCTCCTGGCCTGTTCCACTTTCTATAGTAAGAGCACAACCATGGATTTGCAATTGTGTGGGGAGGGTCCTATATAAATGCATGTCAGCAAATAAGTTTTAATGGCACCCACAACCCACTTCTATACAACCTGCTCATGTTTCCATACCTCCTATGCTGCTCATGTTTGCTGTGGGGTAAGGCAGTACCTATCCTACTAGTGTGTCAGTAATAGTGAAGCTGCAACAGCATAGAAATCTGGAACAAATGGCAACAACCAGCACGGATATCTGAGAGTAGTAATGACATTACACAGAGCATGACACCAACCAACTTCAAGTGTGTTGATGAATGTGTGTTAGAGGCCTTTGTGGAATGTTTATCACTCTCTTACAGGCTTCTTAAACCCTGGGATATTCCACGGTGTACACAATTCAACCTTGTGCACTGTTATTCTCTACTGTACTAGTTCCCAGACAGGGAGAACTTTTTAGGGTTTTTTTTTTGTTTGTTTTCTTACCTTGTCCACGTAGCCCATGTGATCTTCTCTATCATGGCAGTATCTGTTATTTGCTTTCCCAGTGGCACCTCATGGACTTGACGCTTATAGGCACCGGTTGATACCTGAAAGCAGGAAAGGAAAAGCTATGAACTTCACCATAAATGCATTCATTTCTTCTGTAAAGAACTGCAGCAGTAATAGTAGTAACAGTCACTAGGAAATAAACAGCTAGGATACATTTTTTTTCCTAGTTTGTTATAATTCTTGATATATAATATAAAGTAATAACAGTTACAGGATGATAAGTGAATCAAGCGTGTCAACGTGTAATGTACAGCTGATGGATTTCCTTTTAGCTGTACACTCCCCAGCTTCTCAGTGCAATTTTACAGAATCAGAAAACTCTAAGAAGGAAATAGACTCTCACACATGAATCCAGCTATCCACCTTGCTATTATGTCTGAAAACAAGGCACAGGACACAGAAACAAGTATGTGCCTACACAAGACATACCTGAATGTACCTGCTGTCTGCAGAAAAGTCCATCTGGATGACAAAACTTGCAATGTCTTTGCAGTAGCCTATTCGGTTTAAGGTTGTACCTTGAGTGAGATCATAAAAATCTACAGTATGCTCTTGTGAACCCACAGCCAAAAACCTGTTATCTGGGCTGATCCTAGACAACAAAATACAGAATGAGAATATAATTTACAGTTTCTATCCAGGATGTTCTTTTGCTTCCCATGATAACAGAAGGGGGCAAAGAAATTTTATTGGAAAACAAGACAAACTCTGTATCAATAGTGAGATTCAATCCAAATCAGATTTGGTGCTTCATAGGCAGAGGACATGATATATTGTTAATTGATTTTAACACTGCACTTGTACACAGTGAGCAGTACAGAATGAAGAACAACTTTAATCCTCTGTGAGGAAGGAACAGGATTTGCACTTTTATAACGTATGATACTGCTAATTCCCAGAATAACTTCAAAGTGTACAAATTACTAATGGATAGAAATGAATTAATCACAAAAAAACCCCAAAACTGTGTGTCAACATGTAATGTTGGATTGTTTTGTTGTACTGTTTGTTTGGGTTTTTTTTTTTGTGATTAATTCATTTCTATCCATTAGTTACATATAGCAATATGTAAGCTGAAGGTACCCATGAAGTCATTTCTGTCAGTCAGTAATCATTTCATTATTTCATGCAGGTTTGTGGAGTTGCAAAAAGTCTGGAAATCAGTCCTTTGTGGACTATTCCCTGAGAAAGGGCTGTGTACCTGGAAAACTCAACAGGAATGCTGGACATACCTAATATCCTGAATTGCAGACTTCCTGTCTCGTTTTTTGCCCCAAACCTTAAGGCTGTTCACAAGTAAGATAACAAATTCTCCATTCTTCATGCCAATGGCGACCATCTCGCCATCAGGACTGTAGGCAGCACATCTTGCTGGGTGACCCAGATTGACTTTGTTCAGGAGTTTCTGTGTGAACAAAAGCAACATCGACATACCTTCCTGTGGAAAGCCATCAAGCACATGGAAAGCTTCCAAACACTGAGTACAAAAGCTGCTCATTAAAAACAAGTTCTGTAGAGTTCTCTCTAAATAGAAATCTGAAATTTCACATACAAATCACACCCACCAGACATATGTTGCAGAACAGACTCCAGATAGAGGTGCAATTAAAACAGGAGTTTCACATTTGTAGCTATCTTGCTGCAGGATAATTCAGTTTTGACATCAGAAAGAATACCATTTATCAGAGGAGGATAAAAAAAACCCAACAATTTCCTATTTACTTTAGAGGGTTAGTTGGATAGTTTCTACAACTTCTGAGCAAGGTTTTACATTTTATTATTTGGTCTATGAAAATGTAGAAAGATGCTCTTGCCATTTCAGTTATCTGAATGCACTAATAATGCTAGTGATCACTTTCAACATCAACAATCATTACTATCTCAGCTCTAAAAAAGGTTCATGGAGCTTAGCATAACTTGAAACCCTTCTGTTATTTTTAATATTCTTGTTGATTAACGCAATTTGACACTGAAAAAAGATATTCCTGATCTACATATATGCCACATCAGCTATGGTAAAGAAAGGCTCAGAAAGTGTTAGTCATGCTCATTAGTGAGGCATGCTTATTGGGAGGATCTGTGTATTAGCCACCAATCTGTGTCAGCACAGAATTAAAATGCTTCCTTACTGCACCAGTCTGCACTTTCAGATCAAAATCTCAGCTTTTTACCATGTTACATCAGAAATAATACACAACAAAAGACACTCCAATAGCACAAAAATGTACGTAACTGCATCTCACTGCAAGTAGCTTTTGGGAAGAGCAGCATGCTACTTCACCACAGACTGACTTCTTCACAGGAAATGAACAGCACCAAAACAACAAACACAGAGGCCTACTGATACGGCTGCCCAAAGGTGCACACACAGCTGGAGCAGCTGGAAAAATGCACAGCTGTATCAAATTATCACATTTAATTGCATACTTTTCAATTGAGCAGTACTCACTTTGTCACACAGGTCCCAGATTCTTGCTGTTCCATCATTACTGGCAGAGATAAATAAGTCTTTTGAGGGGTGTGTTGCTAAGCCCCAGATTTCCCCTTCCATGTGACAGTCAATTAATAAGTTTGAAGCAGCATTTTTTTCTCCTACTTCAAGGATTTCCCCATCTTTTGTTCCCACTAAAATTTTCCCCTGTTTGTATATATAAAAAAAAAACAACAGTCAGACAGTAAAATATCAAAGAATTATAGAAATATCTGTGATAACCCATCCTAATTTATAGTGCTTGTCCACGCAGAAACTCAAGAACAGGAGATAAAACCCTGATAGTTTCATGCCTGAAGAATTCATACCATACTCTGGTGTTACTGCTGAGTGGTGGTAGGGGACTTACCCCTTGCCATCTGTATTCAGACCCAAGTGTTTACCCACAGGGTGGCACAGCATGACTCTCATATCACTGAGGTGACAACATCACTTCTGGAGAATAATATAAATGACAAAACAAGGAGCTATACTCAGCGTGTGGTGCACATTTACTCTAGCTCTACTATCAGTCTGAACTGCAAGAGCCTTTCCAGCAAGAACTTGGTTCAGAACAGTCTTCTATGTCTCTTGTCCAGTCTTCAGCAACAACAGTACACAGCAGTACATGCCATACTGTGAAATGTGCCACACCCTACCTTCCCCCTGCAGACGGACCGCACGCACTCAATGAGCTGTCCTGTCTCCAGCTGAAATGCTCGGCACCGTTTCATCTCTTGGTCCCACAGCTTTACAGCTCCCCCTTCCTTAGTGCTGAAAAGCAGAATGCTGTGTTACACAGACGTCTCCTGCAAGAGCTACAACAAACCTTGTACATCAATCTGAATAAAATACACATTGAATAGCTTCTCACTAACGACACCTCACCACCTTGTAAATAAAAACGTGGTAGAAAACACAACCATTCAGTATGTCTAGCATATCAAATAAAACGATATGAGAAAGAAGAAAGCTGTGTGCTTTAGGAAGATTGTGTGTCTTACGGTCTCTCCTTGCCTCCTGTAACAATAAGTCCATCTCGAAGAGTAGTGTACATTGTAAACACTGGTCCTGTGTGAGCTTTTGCCACAAGTCTGACCAGGAAATGGTCCTTCCAGACATAGACGTCTCCATTTATGGCACCAGTAAATGTAAGATTATTCTGCAACAGATATGAGAAATATCTCAGCATCTCTGTGCTGCTTCATTTAAAATTACTTAGGTACTGCATTTCCTGAGAAAATCAACTATGCAATGAATGCAGGAATTAAAACCACAAGCACTGAGAATAATGTGTTTAATCACTGTGCTATAATGGTGCTACCTCAAGGTATCATAATATGGGTCAGAGTGTAGGGCACACTCACTTCATGCATTTCACCCTGGAATTTTTCAGATGCCTGTACTTCTTTTGCCATACATATGCAATGTCATATCTCCTGCAGCACAGATGGACAGCAGGTTATCACTGCTGAATGTTAGGTGACATTTACTTCTTAGTGTCCACGGAAATCCCACTGTCTTCAAGATATTGAAAACAAAGCGTTTAAGATTAAGTGCAGAACAGACTCAATCTGATATCTACTTGAAGCACCACAGCAATTGCATAATCAAATGGGACAAAGTAGTGAGCATGCTGCATGGAAAATATGCTTTTGGAGCCTGCTCTGTTAAATGGAAAGGCTTGCTGCTGACTGATGGCAGGTGAAAGTGCACAACTGCAATCCCACTGGACAGCCTCTTTAGCAACAGTAGTTTAAACATCTTGAATGATTCCTAAATGTCTGTAAAATGGGTAAGTGGCTTAACTGAAAAATACAGAAAAATTCCACATAAGTGAAAAGCATCTCAACTCCTGTTTGGTAGGAAGAGGGAGAAGTGTTCTCAGCTGCCATGAACTGACAGCAGAATGAACTGCATATGGCATTATCTTCAAGTTCACTGATAGATACAAGGGAAAAAATGCTATGGAACCCTTTGCTAAGGGTTCACAGGGAAGTCTCATGTTCTGTGATAAACAGAATTAGGATCTATTATGAAGGTGGCAGAAAGAATTCCCTGAATGACTCTGCTACTGTTAGAGACAAAAATGTACTGTAACTGTATCCCAGCATGACCCACTGCCTTTGGCATTAGATGGACCTGAATGAGAAAAGTCTGGATGCATAAAGTAGCAGAGGGTACCTACACAGCCCCTCCTCTATTAAGTGCAGCTTACTCATGCTCCTGTGACATGCATTCTTATTGCCAGTGGGATTCAATGACACACACTTAAGGAAGAAAACAACATCCCGAATGAATGACATATGCTACTGCAGAAGAATTCATCTGCTGGTTTTGAATGTGCTCCTTACAGCACATTACTTTTACTGCATGAAAAAACAAAATAATATTGAACTATGTGTTGAACACATTGTTTTCCTTAACTATGAAGTCTAAAGCTCCTTAGTAAACATGGAGAAATCCTATGTACTGTCAACATGAGCTGAATCACATGCCATACCAAACACTGTCAGTGGAAAAACAGGCTATGTAGAATTACAGTATCAATTACACTGTAATTAAAAAGAAAATCAAAAACATTCACTGACAGAAAAACCCAACGTAGTTTAGAAAAAGAGAAGATCTAAAGATGTACAAGTTTCACATTAGAGGTTTAAGTATTACACAAGATCTCCACATTCTTGCACCATTCACACTGTACTGCATCTCAACAAAAAGAAATAGACACTTGCAGATTTAATAAAAAGGTATTACCAAATTCTGTAGCAAGAAATTTCAACTCACTGCTCCGAAGGCGACAGAAAGCATGGTTTGCATTTTGGCATCTTCCATGGAACCAATGACTCCTTTCTTACACAGCAGAGCACTGCCAGCTAATGTCCAGAACTTCATGTGTTTCACCCCAACAGACACAAACTGAGTGTCTGAGTCTGGGCGGAACTCTACAACGAATATCCTCTCCAGGTGTCCTCCCCTGCTAGCAACTTTAGCACCTGTTTTAATTAGGAAAGGATAAAAATACAGTTAAATTTACCTGCAAAATTAAGCTCTGATATGATTTTATAAAACGGATTGACTTGGTATTAGATGAGAAAACTGTGTCCCAGATGCCTAAAGCTAAGCATATCCCAATAGTACTTAAAGCAGCAAACATTTTAATTCATGCAGCCTGCTAGGTCCCTGGATATTCCACTACATCTGACAGTTTTAGGATCTTAATAGCACCATTTGTCTCCCAGGACCTGAAATACCATTGAAATGTTGAGTACCATCAAGGAGTTGCCATCTGTGAAACACAAAGGGATGTGTCACTCAGAAGTTAGTGCCTCTGACAACATCCAGGCACCTGCATATTGGCAGTGCCAGGATAACAGCCACTGCCAGCACACCTTCAGAGATCTGAGCTCAAACCCCACAGGCAAGAATAAAATTCAAATTTTCCAATCCCAGGATAGGTGGGCCATTGTACAAAAGATGAGCAGTGCCTCCTCTGAATGAACTTTTAAAGCACAGCAGGACTGCTGCATTGCCTGAGCTAACTGCTCTGTGTAGGGATGTCAGATACTCTCTAAAGACATCTTTTGCACATAAATGCTCACGGCAATCAGGATGATGCAATGCCTGCTCCTGCACTGGAGGAGGCAGGGAACGGGCACTGAGTCCAGGTGCGTGCAGAGAGAACTGTAAAAATCTGGGCATCTTTTGAAGTAAAGCAGGGAAATATCTAGAGAGCTGAGACACTTTTCCTCTTCCCTCCATTCCTGAAGGTGATAATTATTTTTTGGAAATGACTTCCTAAAGGCCTAACTACTGCACACAATTTCAAATCCACACATTTTCAGCATAAAAAGAAAGCACTTCCCTTAATTTCAAGGAATTTTACGTTAAACATCATCTCCTTATTTGTGTTTATAATAGAAGTTTAAAGCTTATTTTCTTATTGATATTTTCTAGCACTTTGTTTCTAGTTGTGTGTAGTTCCTTCAGTTGATTTTGAGACTTTTAGGGAGCCGTGGCACTCAGAGTAAGAACATAAACCTATGCCAATGACTTGAAAGGAAAAACAAATAATTGTACACACATCTGCTAGGCTGAAGGAATTTGTGTTTTCCAGAGCTACCTTCTTGCCACCTCCACACGGTGATAGTGTGTTCTGGATCGACTCCCACTGAAACCAGAAGTTTGCCAGTTGCACTGAAGTTAACATAATTGACTCCTTTGGTATGGAAGCAACGTAGCATTGAAAGTGTTTGCTTACTCATAGCATCCCATACATGAATTGTGGGAGTTGTGCCTACACGGAAAAAAAAAGATGTATTAAAAGAGAGTTAATTCAGCATCTTGAGAGCTTCAGTGCAAAATATGCTTTTTTCAAGAACATTTAACCTAAACAGACACTTAACTTTTTTTTTAAGATTAAAAGTACTCCAAAAAATCTTAATGTCTTGAAAAATCAAAACCACGAGGAGATTTTGTATTTCATGAAATAAGACAAATGCCAAAAGAACAACGTAACATTTATGAAGAACCTCATGCAAAAGAAATTCTCTGTAGATGTCCCACTTGTATCCATGATTGACACAGATACAACGAGGTAACATGAAACTTTGACATAACTCTGCTGACTAGAATTCACAAACGAATCAGCCTTACCTGAATATTCTGTCATATCACCTGCATGGTGAGAGCAATGGCAAATGAGGAAGCACCAAGGGAAAACAATAAGTGAAGTAAGTCATGTTTCTAATGCTGAAGTGCCAGCATCAGCACCAGAAGTAAAAAAAAGTTTGAAAATGGATATGGATTAAATCAACAAAACAAATAAGCAGGAATATTGTTGAACTTAATTTTGAGTATATCGTCTTTTATACACAAATATTGCAACAATATTTAGTACTTCTCAGTTTACAAAATGGTATTTAAAAGAAAGGTTGAAGACGTGCAGTTTTTAAAGATTACTGAATTTAAAACTAATATGAATCTACAGTGATAAAGAATACCAACCAAAATCAGAAACACTGATTTCATGGGCTCTTACTGACAGAAATAAAAGGCAGACTACGTCACCTGTTTCGGGTCACAGAAATCAGTATCCTGAAACAGGGTTCTGACTCTATGTATACATTCTCTTGCTTATTCAACATTCCAATTGAAAAGACAACGCTCAGTACAGGCAGCAAAGTCCGTTTGTCAAGGCCTCCACCTACTGCCATTTTTCTGCTTTGTTATAAAGTTACGTATTATGGAAGTCACTCCTTTCAGATTGAATGAATTAGAGTGACTCCATTATTCTTCCTGACATTGATTATTCTAGTATTAACCTGATGTAAGCAAAAAGCAACACATCCCTCCGTAGGCCTTGGACAAATAATCCTGATGTTACATACAGCTTTTACTTCTGCAAAAGGCATTAGTGACTGACCACCAGAGATCCCTTCCAGCCTCTACAATTCAGTGACTCTGTTAATTTAACAGGACTCTTCATGTAAACAACACATTAATAAATATGGTCTCAGGATCAGCCCTCACATGCATCATAACTTCTGCTGAGACTTCACTCTAATCCCTTCCTTTTATGTATTAATTTTGAATTTCTGCAAAGGTTGTTATTCCTTTTTCACAGCTAAGTTTTACGGTTAAGTTCCTTTGGACACTGAAAGGAAAGAGAAAATCCTGTAAAGCTTATCATTACATGTTAATGAGATGACTGAGTGCCATTCAAAAAAGCTTGTTTTCTGAAATATCCTCACAATACAATCAACTCTAAAATCCAATGACAAGCAGAGATGAAAATATTGCACGTAGACTGAAATCATAAAGAGATAATTAAGTTTAACGATTTTCTCACTATCAAATTTCAAAAAAACCCCTACTCTAACAGTAGTAAATCCCAGTACAAATTCTACGCAGGAAAGCCCAAAATAAATCAGTGCCCCTGACAAATTCTGAGTAAGACATTGTTACACGGAGTCACCTACCGATCTGGCTGGTAGCCACAATGTTTTTGTACTTTGGGTGCTGATTCACAGTTAAGCAGAGAATATCATCAGTATGCTCCAGGTAGAAGCTCTGACTTCCTAATAAAATTCAAACATGGTTTTATTCACAACAGTCTCAAAGAAAGAACCACTGCTGAAGCAAAGAATATTTAATCAGCCTGTTGGTACACTCATGCTGTGCTCCAGGGGATGCATAGGGGACAGCAGTAAGTATGCTGAGAGCTTCTTTGCTTTCACTTCCAGGCACCATTACCAAACACACTGTAAATAACCACTAATGCATTCATACAAAAAAGCAGCACTGGTAAACTAGCTACCAGGACTTAGCCCAGGAATCATCCTGTAACCATATGTAACTACAAGTAAGAAGTAGAACTGGCAAAGGCACAGACCAGGTTTCTAGCTTAATGGAAGGAGTCAACAGGAAACGAAGAGAGCTAAACCCTAAGAAGTCTCTGCTCTGCACCATCCTCCAAAGGGGAAGGCCAGGAAGAACAGCTGGGACAGTGTTCCCAGCTCCATGGGCCAGGGGCTGCACAGGGCAACGTGTCCACAGAATTCAGCAGAAGTAACACTGTCCATCTCTGCCTCTCCTTGGCAGCAGACCTGAGTGAACTGCTGTTGCTATTTGGTGCCACAGAGAACCACAAGGGAATAACATACTGCTGTAATTCCTTTAATTCCTGGCTTGTTTCTTGAGCTATATGGAGAGTACGCAAATGTTAGTCCTACAACTCAGGGCAAGATAAGTTGGTGGGTTTTTGTCACTACCCAAAAAGGTAGGGAACGTTTCTACTCCTGAAGAGCAATTTACTCACATCATATTGCATTAAAATGGACCCTTCCCTGGAGCATGATTTTGCTAAAATAACTCATGGAACAATGGGTATTACTGCTCCAAAAACTCTGATGAGTACTCAACATGTCATATACTATGCAACCTGAGAAACTATCCCTATGTCTTCAGTGTGGAGTTTAGAAAGGCATAGCTGCAGAAATAGAACAGCTTAGTATTACGCTTCCTAACAGAATCTCATACCTACTAAAATGAGTAGGGTGGCTTAACAGGATGACCTTAATAAGAGAACTTGACAGTCTGCTAAAATAGTCATCTAAATTTCTTTGCGTTATTACAGAAGATATAAAATATGAAGAAGTTGCAGAAATGTTAAAAAAGTATGACTTTCTCACAGAAATGTTTCACTTCTACAGTGATTTTTCTCTCAAAGTACTGCTTCAAGTTGAGTTACCAGTAGAAAGATTTTGGACTACGCCTGCAGCAGCTGTGTGGAAAATAATATCAGCACCATCATTTAGGTAATGAAGGTTGTTGCGACAATCAAATCCTCTGTATCCAAAAACGTGGTCTAAAGCCAGCTCCTAGTCAAGTAAAACAAAGAAAGAACAGGAGTGAGATAAAAAAAAAAAAAACAAAAAAAGAGGTAAAGAGTTTGAATCATGTAAGTGAGGACCTCAGGTGATTATACAAGTCACAAGCATCTTGTCGAAGCAACAGGATAATTAAATAATAATTAGTCAGTTACCCCTTTCTTCTGCTTATTTACTGAGACATGACATTCTCACAGACTATATACAAAGCTATAATCGATCAAGTAAGGCAATGCATTTACATTATTGTCACTTTAATAATTCAACCAGATCTGAATATCTTATTTAATTTCCATTACATAATTTCCATACTTGCAACCTTAAAAAAAAAGTATATGAAAAAAACTTATGAATTCAAAAAATTTATGAATCTGCCCATTACATTTTAATCTACATCGAGCTGCTATTTGCAAATACATTTATTTCTGCTTTAAGAGTCTTCAAAAATCATCCTCATGAACAGTTACATTTTAATAGAAAAAATTCTGACACTTAGGGTCTTTATAAGAAGCAGAGACAAGCTACAAATTAATCAGAGGAGTCTTGGACACTTCACCTTACGATGAGCAATTGTCAGAGAAATTTCCTCCAGAAAAACAGTGATGGGTAGTGGACTGCTGTTAAAGTTGCTGTTCTAGCCCAGAAGGCAGAATTAATGCATCCTGTCCCTAACATAATTCCAGCTTACTTTGAACAATTTGACTGATAGTGACAGACCAAGCAATTGTGACAAATGGTCCACATAGTCCACAGAATATTCCTTTCTCAGCATATTTCATAGATGTTCCAAATAGCTGGGGAGGAAAGAGGGCCTACAGGGTAAGGAAAAGGGTGTGTTTCAAAATAAATCAGCAAATGTCATCATTTAAAAGCACGCACGTACCGTGCAAAATGCAATTTCTGACTATATTTGCATGGGGGTTATCCAGTGAACGTGGGTTCTGCTGTGGCTAAACATGCACCTCAGCTGTACCTGTTCTTCAAATTCAGAAACAAATTTGGAGTTTGGAAAGATCTGATATTACAGGTAAGCTTCCATACCCCAAATACGAAGTTTTTTTCTGCCAGAGGATACTGGCTATCATGTCTTCTTGTGTTTGCTAGGGGTGCTGAGAGCACATTTTAGAAATATCTTTCCCTTCTCTTTTACCTTTACACAACTTCAGCTATCCTCGTAACAAGGATGAATTTAATCCAGCACTTCTAAAGCAAATGGAAAAAAAAAAAGTCAAAAACTAAGTCTGACCTCAACCAGTTTCCTTTTTTTGTTGATATTGTTCTTTTGCAGTTTCTCAGGCTGAGGAGCAGCTCTGCTAACTGGTGGCCTGAAACAAACACGTTTAAAAGAGAAGACAATGAATATGTTTGAAAGCAAAATGAGAACTGCAAAACCACAGCATATGCTTTACATACATACAGGGAACGGCCAATTGCAACTACATGTGTTTAAAATCCAGATTTTAGAGTTTTATAATCCATTCTGGACTCACATGCATCTTGATAGGGAGAGCAGAGATAACACTGATGGCAATTTTGGGGAGTCAATTTTCAGAAACCACTTGAAAATGACTGTTTAAAGTCTGAAGATTTAAATCCTTGGAAAAATCCTTGAATACTGGCTGATAGTAAATTGTTGCTTTCAGAAACGACCTAGAAGACTTTCTACAGCTGGCAGCTGACCTCTCCCCAGCACTACTTCTTCTGAGAAATCCCATCACAAAACACTGTCACGGCATTATTACAATCAACTCAAAATCATATTAAAGGTAAAGTATTACATTTTAGTCTGTGTAAGCCTACATTTATTGTGCAAATTTAACAAATTTAACAAAGACTAAGGGCAGTAAAGCATTTTATGTAGTTACAGTTGCTGAAAGTAACTAAAAAGACAAATGGGAAACGTGAACTGAAAAAAATTATTTATGCAACGGTCCTTTTTTAAAGACAGATAACATCTACTGCTATGAAGTGCACTAACTGGAAGTCCACAGGTCACAATGAACGTATACGTAATTATAAGGGAGGTAGCAAAGGGGATCTTCAACTCAATCCTTCCAAGAAAGAAGAAGAGGTACAAACCTAAGAGGAACAGAGAGTGCTGGGCCCACAGAAGTCCATACCTAACACAGTCCTGTTGCACTGGTTCCACTAGGGATGACTATTACGTTCATTTGAGTGCAATGGCTATCCCTTTCAGGTAACATGAATTAAGGAGGGCTGAATTCTTCTAGCCCTATCAGCAACAGCACAGATCCATAGCATCACAATGGATTACCACTGCAATAAACCCACAATAGTTGGCCTTCATCATGTCTGATCAGCTTTTATCTAGAATATGGATTTTGTGAGGTCATAGCAAAACAGTCCAAAGAAATATTATGATTAAATGCTTGCTCCAAAACATCACTTGATGGCTGCTGTTATTCATATAAAAACAGCTCATGCCATTAAACTCTAACAGAAGACTCTGGGAACAAGGTTCTCTATGTGAAGTGCATAACAAAACAAAATGCCTGGTCTCAATTTACTGAATCGAGGCTTGAATCTGAAAACCATTTTCATAGTTTAAGATTTCAAAAATGAATGTACTTGATACAAATTTTATATGCTGAGAAAATTAGACTGTTCTTTTACTGTGAATTGTACTAATTCCTGTTTTGCGAAAATGACTGCCGAAGAATGAAATCCCTTTTGCTTGGTGGGAGCTGATTCATCTGGAATTGCATTTTTTATGAAAGGTATTAAAGACAACAATTGACAAAATACACAGCCAGAACACACTGCTGCATGGCTTATTTTGCAGGAACAAGCAGCATTAAAATCTCAGCTCTAAAAAAGACAGCACAGAATGAAAATAAACAAACTAACTCACTTCTCAAGTAAACAAACAAACTCACAGAGTACCGGAAAAGTACATTAGATCTTGTGACATTAGAAGAGTAAGAGAGTTACCTTGATCCCCTTGTAAGCAGCAAACAAAGCCAAGTAAGAAACTTAATACAGTTTAAGCACATTTCTAATCAATTTACTCATGCACAAGCATTTTTAGAGCTGATCAGTCATTCCCTTGTTGCACAAAACATGCTATTCAAGCATGCCAGCAAACTAAAACAGAAATTAAAGAGTGCACCAGCCTACAAATTCAAAAATATCATACCCTGGCATTACTGGGTATATTCTTAACTCAAGATCCTACAGGATAGGGAAGAAAAAGGAAGCTACATCGATGCTTCCCACATACTTTATATTGAAACAGAATGCAATTTCCATGTGTTTCCTTATTTTCAGGTGCCTGACAACAATGGAAACTGGTAGAAACTTAGCAGCCTCATAAGCACTGTTAAGTTTCACACAATGGATGCTTGTTTTCTCTCCTAGCTCACTCAGCTTGTAATTTTGCCTAATAATTGTTCACTGGTAGGCCAACTTATGTACAGGGACAGCTTGTACTTGTTCACAGGGAAACAAGTACCTTTATTTTCTCTGAGAGTGGTCAATCAAGTTGTCATACAACCATCATGGTAATTGGACCCAACAGCACTGCAATCACCAGTAGAGAAAGGATGAAGGAAGTTACTGCAAAACTCCATTGTCTTACAAAATAAAAGCATTATGTGATGCTAGAAAAGCAAACACCACTTCAACACAGATTTACTAAGGCCTTTGAATCAGCACTTATAAGTTATTTTACTGTGTGCTTCCTACTCTTTTTTCTGTTTTAGTGTAATTTTAAGATGGATCACTTTTACGTTTCTTTACCTAAGCATATCTTCTAGAGTTTATGACAATAGCAAGCCAAAAATTTTCACAAAAGCCAGAGAACACTACTACTTTGACGTGATGGATAATCACTAGACAGTAAACATGAGATTTAATTTGGAAACATACACACACATATATATTCACAGTACATACAAACACAAATGTTGTGTGCATTCATATATACATATATATGTATATATACATATGCATTTGTTGCCTTATAATCATCTCAGTAAAAGAAACGTAAAGCGGCATCTATTTGATTTTCATTTTTAACAAATCTGCGACTACACCTAACTTATTTTCATACACAGGATGGCAGTGTCAAGACAAGAAATTTGTGCTGTAGGAAATTACATATATTTACCCTTTATGGCCTATGCAATCTGCACTGTACATTCACAGCAATCTGTGCTTTTTCTATGCTGTGTTTTTAGTACTTACTTGACAATTCCCTGCCTCCAAAGGAAAGCAAGTTAAAACATAATACAAGTATTAACGGTTTCTTTTCAGTAATGTAAAGTATATGTGCTTATATTATGTCATGGGATGAATGAGTTCCAGGGAAGATAAGACACAGTCAGACATGACAGAGCTTTCAGTTCTCAAAGTACTGTGAATACAGCGAATAAAATTTCTGTTACTGATAGTTATCTTGATTACACACTTACACAAGCATGCACAGTTACAGAGCAGTGAGCTAATTCCAGATTTAAACAGACTAAATCTCACCCTCTCTCCTTATGGGCACAAATGGCAGAATGTAAGAAGGTGCAAGTGACAATTCACTCCCTCTCCCCTTCCCAATAAGGCTACATGGAATGGTCTTATTGGAGGAGGAGCCTAAGTCCTGGGTGGGGTGAATGGGCAGTGCTAGGACAGAGTAACAGACGGGTATGCCAGAAGCTGAGTGGACTGGGGGAGGGAACAGGAGTTGGGAAGCAGAGCACCTTGAGGAAGAGATGACCTTAGAGAATAGGGTGCCCAGGCAGTTAAATCAAACAAACAAACAAGAGTCAAATGCCATTAGACAGAAATTATAGGAGAGAGAAAGAAGACCCAAGAAAGTGCTGTGATATATCCTACGGGATGGGGATGACCAACTCGTTTTCAGAGCTCATGGCAGAACGGTTCTCTGAAGAGACACTGTCTGCATTCCTCACAATTGGCAAGAATGCAAATATTCTGTTCTGAGGCCAACAGGAACAGAACTGGATCTTCAGAAACAACACTGCATGAAAGCAACAAACGCTGAGGGCTGGGTGGGTGATGGATAGACAAAAACATCCTGCCGCTCAGAAGGTGACAGGCTGGGTTCAGCAGCAGCAAGCAGATGAGGAATGGAAGAGAGTTCAAATGGGAAGTTAACATATGCATTGGGATGGCTGTTAACTGGAGGGAATATATTAGCATGATAAGTGAGAGTAAAAATGAGCAAGGACTGCTCCCAGGAAGAAAAAACAAAGGACAAAGCGAGGAGGGACAATTTAGTACAGTAAGGTTTGCTTGGACAAGATAATTAAAAGCCCAAGGTTAAAAAAACAAAACTGCTCATTTCAGAAGTAAAAACAGAAAAGTGGCTTTTAAAAATACATTTCCACTAGCTGACAAAAATCCCAAGAGCCCCAAAACTGCTGTAAAACTCCTGGCTTTAAGAAGTGATTCTGTGAATCTAAACCTTTGGATTTTCCTATCTCAGCATACACAGGAGTTTTGTATACAACTTCTCCTGCTGTTACTTTTCTTTTACGTGGTTCTGTGCTTTTGCAGATAACATGAAAATATCCTACTTGTTCATACAGTGAACCAAAGCAAAAAACTAAAACAAAAGTAGAGAGAGATACAAACTGCAACCTGAAGTATTTTTTAAGCCTGGTAGTATTTATGATTTTACATCTATGCTGATGCACTCTTTAAAAAAAGAAAACCAAAACCAAACCAAAACAGTACTGCAGAAAACATGGTGGTGATAGCCAATTGGATATTTTTGTAAGGGAAAGTAGTCATTGCATTCACGTATCATTTGAGGTCAGTCTCCAAATGTGAAATGAGCAGAAAAGCAGGTTAATAAGAAGTATAATCAGTCCTGAATGAAATCTGAAGGCTTTCATTTCTGAATAAGTTCTTTGTTCTAAACATCTAGTAAAGCTGTTAATGACTGTTATAAAATATCCTGGTTCTACAGCATGTCATATATACATACAGCACACTGCTCAGACAGGACTGCCCACATGGTCTCTCAGCCACCTGTTTGTCAAAACCATCTTCAGGGACACACTGTACCATGCTTGAGGCAAAATCTGATTTTCTGTCTTAGATATAAAAAGCATAGTATACCTGAGATCATGAGACTTCTGGAAAAACTCTCCCCATATATATCAAGGCATTGATATTAACTCAGATTTATGACATTATCTATAAAGTCTCTCTTAAGCTTCCTTATGAGAATGTTTGAAAGGAAGAGGTTTTTCCTTTTTTCATTATTCCATACTTCAGTTCTAACATATTCTATAACTGTGTTCTTTGGATAATTAAAAACATTTGACCAATAGCACCTACAGAACTGAGGGGCTGGAGGTAGAAACATCAGCAGTAGGCACATTAGCATCTTTCCCCCATGCAGCAAAATCTGAGCTGTATTAGAAACAATACTTTTTTGATCCTTCCTGAAGTACAACCCACAAGGCAGAAAGCCCTCAAACACCTGAATGTTTCACATCCATCTCAGTGCAGAGAGCATTTCTCAAGTTCAGACACAGAAAGGTCATAGCATGACGTGCACTGCAACACCACCATCCTGCAATTGCACACACATTAAGTGTCACACAAATGCAAAAGGACCTCTGGGCCAGCTTTGTGCTGACCTGTGGGAGAAGCAAGATTGACTCTGGGTTCAGGAGGTTGGCAGGGACAGCAAAATTGTCAGACACAACGTGTTCAAGCCCTGGGGACAATTGTGATGAAACCAGCATGCTGCCAAATACATTTAGGATGCATTAACTTGACATAATCCTGTGAGAAAGTAAAAGTGAGTTTTCTATAGGATTCTCCTTATTCACAGTAACACATGGGAACAGGCTCTGAGACAAGGTCACTCACAGAAAGTGAGACAAGCCATATGCTAAGAAAACTGAAAAGTAGACAAACGTGCTAATGCTGCTTTTTGTTTTCTACACATTCAACCTGCTTAAAAGGGCTTTCCATCACCAGGTATGTTACAAGAGCTTTCAGTTTATGTAGTCATGCAAATCAAACTAAATGAAAGCTGCAAACACAGGGTAGATATTAGTGGTTAGTAGAATGCAAAATGCAAATAAATCTTTGCCTTTTGTATTAGTAACAAAAATACAGTCTTTATGCAAGCCTGTTGTACTTCTTCTCGCATGAAATTTTAGCCAGCTAAAATTGTCCCAGTTCAAAAGTTAGCCCTTGTCTGAAATAAAGCACAATTCCTACATAACACACAGTATAGCTTACAATTGTCCTGGATTGTCTGGGACAGTCCCACCAGTGCCCAAGTGGTCCCGCGGTGTGGGAGCACTGCTCTTGGAGCTCCCACACCGTGAGACTGCTCCTGCAGCACCTCTCATTGGCACCCCACTTCTATCATACAGGTGGAGCAAGGAAGAGGATGCCAATCAGAGGAGCAAGAAAAGAAGAGAAAAATAAGGGTGGGGAGAGGATAGGAGGACAGACATAAAAAGGGAGAAGAAGAAAAACAAGAAGGTTGGGGAGAGGAGAGAGAAACAACAATCAATTAATTATCTTGACCAAATGCACCAACTAATACAACCACAACACATTTAAATATTGTTACTCAGACTCATCTCTCCTGTTACTTTTCCATTCTAAAGCTGTAACTGCTGGCAGTGAAAATAAAGCTTGGAACGAAAATACCAGACCACAATTTATTTGAAATCCTGCAGGTAAAATCTACTGTGTACTTTCTACATCCCTCCAAGACATTTCTAGAATGATCATTATTTTCTTAAGTAAACAAATAAGACAGGAAAAGTACATTTGAGAAAAGAAAATTTAAGCCCTTTATAAGGCAACACCTTAATATTACCCCCACGTTTGTCACCTATGAATTTTTTGGCCTTTACAGCCTTGAGATTTCTCCCCTGACTTTGCTTAAGGGCACAAAACTCTGGAGATCTGGAGAAGCTCAGTGTAATAGAGATTTCCTTTTTATCTTGTTGGATTATGCTAAGCACAGAGCACATGCTAAGCAGTAAGAGAGGGCCCACAGCAGCTGCTCAAAGTCACAGTTATCCTTCATCAAGCACTATGTCAAACCTGTCCTTCTACCCCTCTCCCTGTGATGGGGGAAGAGCAAAGACAAGAGCTATGGGCTCATCTCTTTTGACATAAAGACAGTGGGGTAAGTCTTTGTATTCATCTGCAAAAAGTCATTTGTAAATTGTTGGTTCCTTTCCAGAAGGGTGGTGGTTCATGCAAACCTTTCCCTTCCAAACCCAGCACTGCCTGTATCAGCTCCCATCCATACACTTGTATCTTGGCAGGAGACATAACACAGCACTAGACCAAACTCATCCCGAATTGTACCATGATTTGTTAGTTTTAGAGATGCAATGTACATTGAGTTTACCAGATATATCATTCTTAACAGAATCCTGCAAGCTTATTTTAGCAAACACAAAAGTTGAATTCCCTGTTAGATATTATTTAGCTTCAATAAAGAGGAAAATAAATAGCCATCTTCCTGAACCAAAATTGTCTACTAGGCATCGTAACACATTTGACACATATTTGCAATTTATAAGCAGGGAAATAACTTGTTCAGCAACAATTTACCTTTGAAATATTACTATTTAAAGAAAGAAGTAAAGTGAGCTTAAAGTCCTTGCCCCTAGGAAGCTCAAATCAACAGTTTCAGCTAAACCTCTCTGATGGAAGATGGAAACGTTTGCTTTTATTTATTTCAGGATTTAGACTTGATTTATTTAATTTGTTTCTATCCTATACCTATGAAAACCTTAAAATTTTCTCTCCTACTTTCTCAGACACATAATGAAAATACAGCAAGGAGGGACACTTCTTTCTTCTTAGATCCTGACTGCTTTTGCAATGAAGCAAACTGGCAGTTCTTAAGGTCTTGTGATTAATTCACTACCTTAAATGGCCTCGTAATATAATTTTAAAAATTTACATAATATGTTAACAATCTCAGAGCATTTGTAGTATGCAAATCCCAACAAATACACAATTCTTGGTTCATAGAATCAAAGAATGGTGTGAATTGGAAGGGACCCTTAAGATCATCTAGTTCCAACCCCCTGCTATAGGCAGGGACACCTCCCTCTAGACCAGGTTGCTGACAGCCCCATCCAGCCTGGCCTTGAATGCCATCTACAACCTCACTGGTCAGTCTGTCCCAGTGTCTCACCACCTTCGCAGACTCATTTTGGAATCTTCATTTAGACAAAGACATATGACAATTATTAAGAAAGATTTTGTATTTGGGATATTTTCTGCATACAATTTTTCCCCTTGAAAGACCACCATATTTGTTTTCCACATACCTGCCTGAAAGAGAATGGTATACATCCTCTTGGTTTCCTTCTTCATATCTGAAGGAACTGGGAAAAGCTACTTCAGCAGTGCCTTTGCAGAAAAAGTAAAGCTTTGCAAACTGGCATCAATATTACTTGATACCATCTCGCTCAACCCAGCGCACAGATATTTCAAGACTCCATGTCCAGAAGACCTGCCAATTTAGAACCATTCCTGGATGCTGACAGCTGAGTATTTGTAGGCTTTTTATTTTGTTTGGCTCAATCAGCTGTCACTTAGGACCCTCAGAGAGGGAAGGAAATGCTTTTAAGAAGCTTTTAGAATGTGGGTGGACAAATATTTCATTAGCTGCTTCGTTCTGTATACTGAAAAGATGAAATTTGGCACAGCTGTGAAACTGAAATCATAAATCCAATGTCTTTGAGAAAAGTCAGCCTCACCCTGAAGCTCTCCTAATTAAGAGTGTCAATATTCTACATAATTCTACATAAATCGTGCACAAACAGTACAGCTGTGGCCAAAAGTTGAAGCCTTTGACAAATGCAGTGGCCAACACACTAATTTCATCTTCCTGCATTCAAAACCCATCACTTTCCACACATTAAAGCCCTATCCCAGCACAGTACACTCAGCAACTGCAGGTTGGCTACACTTCACCATAAAATTTCTGCTTCTAATTATTTGGCTGTTAAGTTCTAGTAATTTATAAGAATTGGATGAAGAGAAGGAAGCCAATGGTTCTCCTAACAAGCTACACAAGAAAGGTAAGGGATTTTCTGACAAACTTATCAGAACAGCAAATTCCAAATACTAAAGATGCCATTATGTTAAAGTAACCAAAACCAAAAGAGTATATATATAAAAAACATTAAAAATGAGAAGAATAGTTGTGATTTTTTTGGAAAAAAAGATGGTGAAGAGTTCTGAGGTGTTTTTCCAGCCATTTTAAACTATATCAATTATTAATCTGTTGATTATATACAGTATGAAGTTTTTCCTTCATAAAAAATACCTTTTTGCTCTCTTATGAGACAGATAATTCTTTCAAATAGGCCACAGTACTTTATTTTCATGTACAAGCACTGTGAAAATCATTATGGAAATCTAAGTCAACTTGACCACAGTGAGGGTGTCTATCCATTTAGTTAGGATCACCAGCTATAAACAGGATGGGCAGCATGGAAACAGTTGGCCATATTACAGGAGCTTCCTGCTACAGTGTGTTTGGTTACCATGAAGAACATCTTCCTTGCACTATGAACTAACAGCGTGTGTGATAAACAGGAAGCCTGTTTCATTCTTCTCATTACATGCTGCTTTGTAGACACTGTATTGTTCATTTCAGGAGGTACCTTCCTCCACAGCAACAAAGCATGTTCAGCTATGTCACACCCTGTGCAGTGCAGGACTGCAGAGAGACTCAAAAGCCTGAAATACATGTGACAGGCTGAGGCAGTCTCCAAGAAACAGTGTATTCGCTTGCCACAACAGGGTACTCATGGTCAGTTATCAGAGAAAGAAAAATTCCTAGGGGTTGTGGTGATTTTCAGTCCTAGACTGAAAGTAGTGCTGAGAAGTTGCAGGAAAAAAAAAAAAGGAAAAAAAAACCCTGATCCTTATATTGTTGGTTATTCACTAGCACAAACCAACTGTAAGCCTGGCTTCATTGGTCAATTACACTCAATCTGCATTTGCTTTTACATCAAGGCAGAATAAAGAAGCTGGAAGGTACAAAAGTTTTTGTTGTGGAATATCTGTACATCCTACTGTTGGTACTTGTTATTTCACATGTAATAGCAATTTAGCATTATATCCCAAAAAGAAAATTTTAAAATTTTATTTGTAACTTATTCTCAGTGCATACATGCTCAGTAGACAATACTGTCTTTTACAGAAAAATGGATAAATAAAGACTTAACATAAGTAAATAATAAGTTGAAAGAAATATCCTTAAAAGAAGGGAAGAAGAACGGGTTATAGACCAATATTTAATAAAAATACTCAATAAAAACCATTAAGATTCATGCTACGTGTCTTTGTTACAAAGTGTTGCCATGAAAATAATAACTGAAAGGGGGGCAACATCTCATCTTCCCCATCCAACATTTCTTCTCATATTATTAAACTACTGAGTGCAAAATTATTAATTTTTGCTCCAACATGGGGCAAAAGCAAGAAAACAAATTCAGAATTATGTATTAAAAAAATTCCAACAAAGAGACTGCATGGATTCACAGTTTGAGTCATTAACTAGATAACACTCTTGTAGCTTCATTGCACAGGTGTTTATTTATTCATCTGAATTGATGAAGTACCTGTCAGTATCCACAGACTAATCCTTCAGACAACTTCATCCCAAAAAGGGAGCAAGATATTCATGTTACCAGTAAATGCCACAGCTATTTGATCAATGGGGAGAGTATTCTGTAGAGATACCCTGTGCCTAAATCCAGTTCCAAATTACTGGTTATAGGTCCTCCTCTTCTGTCCCAGCAGTCCTGCCCCAGCCAGAGGCTTTACCTACCCACTCCCCTAGATAACTGGACCCCATTCTCAATCCTTAGTTCTTACCTCTTTTCTTTACTGCCTTCTCTTCCCATCCACTAATGTTTTTCAGCTTATTGTTGTTTTGTTTTCCCCAAATAACACGTGTCATGGGAAATTTCAGCTTTACCAGTAATAACCTGACAAAATTCTAAGCAACTGAAAATCTTCTAATGAAAATGTCACCAAAAGCCTCAACTATGCAGTATTTACAAGCTCATCTTTTCCCTAATGCCTTGTTGCAGACATACACCTAATTACATGCACCAAATGGAAAATAACATAACTGCGTGTTATAACAGGAGAGGACTACACTCACAGGTGTTTTTGTTACCTATATACTTTTAGCCATCACACCAACATACTGCAACTGATGAACAGTATCTTAAGTACTATCTAAAGAATTTTAAAATTCCTCTCTTATTTCTCAAGACTAGTTTTAGTAGAACAAACAGATTCAAACGAATGCCATCTACATTTGGAAATGAGTGCCTCTGTGTGACATACCTCTCTTCTACTGAAACTTCCTTCAGCTGTTGATGTGGTTTTGTCCCCTCCATTTCTCGGATGCTTACCGCATAGATTTTAGTGGTATAATCAATTGCTTTTTCTCTTGCAACATCACTATCATACCCTTAAAATATGAAACAAAATAGAAGTAATTACCCATGACTCATAGTGGAGGAACAGAAAATACCAATAAAAAAACCCAATCCTACTAATCTCTCCCTGCACTGAACTTCAGCACATCGATTTGTTTTGCTCACTTCAAGCTAAACGTGTGCAAGTTCTGTGGAATGAAAACTAAATTAAAAAAATTTTTTTTACCTCCATCTTCTTCTACATCTGTGTCTGATTCTTCACTGTCAACCAGCTTACTCTCCTGAATGCCCAGGAATTCTCTGGTCCAGATCATCAAAGCTGTATCAGCACCACCTACAGTCAGCAGCACAGAATCATTGTGTAACCACCGAACATTGGTTACTTGTGCGCTGTGACCCACATACTTTTTGAATTTTGCATGCTGGCCCTGTTGTACAAAGAATACACATATTAGCAGTTTGACATAGCATGAACACTGTCTTCCCTAATTCCTTCTCCACTAGCATCTAAAGAGAGAAATAAATGCACTTATTACCTTCACTGGATATGAAAAAAGCTTCACAAAACCAAAATCATCTCCTGTAGCTAGTAGTGTTCCATCTTTTGTAAGAGTAGCAGCATTTACGACAGTGACATCACTGTGCATGGGCCAGATTCCTTCACAAGTAGGACCAAGAACACATGTCCAGGTGTCCCACTCAATCTTCTCTAACTGCAATGAAAATTTCACTCAAAGAAGTCATCTTAATACGTACCCAATACATGCTGTTTTAATGTTTATATTTCTCCCGTGTCTGATATTAACTTAAATTTTTATATGTTTTTGGAGATTTTTCACTATTTCCTGCTAGTTAATACAAATTACACTTCAACAAAAGACTTAAAAGTAACTTTAAACATTCCCACTTTCTAAAGGTAAGCACGATTTGGATACAAATCTCCTTTAGTGTTTAATGAGACTTAAATATTGTCCGCTTTGTACAATACTCATGCGTCACAAATAATACCATTAAAAACTATATTGTTTAAAGTTGATTTATAAACGGTATGTACACTGATTACACAGAAAACAGGCAGCCGTTCTGGAAAGGAGATTATGGGAAACCATCACTGTTAAACATGAAAAATAAGTTTTGAGATACAAACAAAAAACTTAAAAATACCTAATATTTATAAAAGCTAGAAGGAATAAATAATTCTAATTCTAAACACTGTAAATATAGTATTTTTAAAGGAAAAAAAACATATTAAGACAAAATATATGCTAACATTCTAGTGTCTACAAAAATAACTTTCACAATGAAAAAAATCCAGTACATATAGTTCATACCTCAGCAATTCTTATGACATGCCTTTTCCCCCTTGGTGCTTCAAAGAACAGTTGCTCCTTAGCACCAGAATTGACTTGTAATAACTTTCCTGGATATGAAATAAGAGTTTGTTATCAATCTTATTCGTCATTATGAATATAATGAACTTTCTGTTGGATGCAGAAGCAAACAAATTATCAATTACAGAGTTATTTATAGCAAATGTAAAAACAGATGCTTATGATCACTCTTAAGAATTCTACACTCCTGATTCACTACATTTTTATATTTTAAATAGGATTCAATGTCCTTGAAAAACTGGTTTTCCAGCAAACCATTTTCTTTCGGTGTATACTGAGCCCCTTCAAATCACGGTCAACAAAAGTGCAATATAGGACCACAGGAGCAATATGGCCTTCCAATCTGACCTGTATCACACATTGATCCTTTACATCTAGAAGTTAGTTTCATGGCACCACCAGTAACTATGATGCCCATCTGCCTATTTTATTGTTCTTGACTATTTGTAATGTGCTATTATATTGTAGAATAAAATGAACCACACAACAGAAAATATTTTTGGGAGATTGTGTTGCCTTTATGATTACTGCAGAAGCAGAGATGGAGGAAAGAAATGAACATAAACAATAGAAAAGGAAGGAATATTTTCATTCTCTAAGAATGATCGGAAAACTGGGAATAAAATAACTTGTGAGAATGAAAAAGTAGTTACAGTTATATAGAAAAAATCTTAACAGATGAAGTATCTCCAAATCATAGAATCACCAAGGTTGGAAAAAGCCTCCAAGATCAACCAGTCCAACCATCCACCCATGTTTCCCCACTAAGCCATGTCCCTTATTACCACATCTACATGTTTCTTGAACTCCTCCAGGAATGGTGACACCACCACCTCCCTGGGCAGCCCATTCCAGCACTCTGATTTTCAGAGAATAAACTGTTCCTAATATCCAACCTGATTCTCCCATGGTGCAACTTGGGGTCATTCCCTCTAATCCTATCACTAATGTCTACTTCCAGTAAAACACCATTAAGAACATAAAGAACCATTTTCTTATACTTTACATTTACCACACAACACATCCAAGAATTAACTACTACAGATAACACATTTAGGAGACAAATTGCTATTATTATGGCTACAACTATCAGTAGTTAGATTATTGGCATTGTAAATGAGCACACAGAGCCAGCTTAGTAACAGTGTGGCTTATTAGCTCAAGAATTACACCAGACTGCTGTCATTGTCAAGGAACTTGTACCACTCTGGGACTAGTGGAAGCATGACTCATATTCACAGGTGGTCCCAAACAGAACCACATTAGGTCCAGGAAGGCTTATTGTATAAGCTCATTATCAATCTTGCTGGACTTAATCAGTTTTGACAGTAAGGCTCTCCAATTTATTGTAGTGATTGCCAAGTAATGCTCAGCAAGGAGGAAAGGAAATTAGACATAAAAGGTGGAGAAGAAAATGTGACACACAGACCCAAATTAAAGAAAAAAACAGGGCAAAGAAAAGCAATATTACATTATAAGTAACATTTTAGTCATATGTTCTTACTGGTGGAGTGCAACATACTCTAGTACAAGGAAGGATGAATTCCCCCAACAAATGTAATTGCTCTGATGCCATATGGTGCTTGATGTTGAGAAAGCATCTGCCTTAGTAGTTACAGTTTAGTCTTACAGTGTTTACAGTAACTGCTACAAGAACAATTATCTGATATTCCCTCTTGCAGGAATTTTAAATCTGTATTTCTGGTCAAATATTTTACCTCTTGAGTCCCAGTCAATGTGTGTGATATAGCTAGATGCACCTTTACAAATGCCCACTCTTTTGCTGGTAAGTACATTGTAAATATCTACAAAATTATCATGGGAAGCCACAGCCAGGTACTTTCCTGTTTCTGTAAAGAAGAGACATCGAGGTTATGAAAGACATACACTGTTATGCATTTTTATTACTCTAGTGCACCCAAAAGCCTCAATTAGGGGGCCTCAGCATATGAGGTCATACACAAATTTACAGAATTGTAAAGTATTTAAAGACACTGAGGACACATAAAGCCAATCTACCCACTGAACATGAAAATTTACGTCTGGAGTAGAAAAACAAACTCAAGATAAACATTAATCTTTAAATTCCCTATCTAGTTTTACCTCGTGAAAATTTTATATCTGAGATCATTTCCTTCCTGTGGTGAAAAGATACCATATCTTCCACAGTGTCAGCATTTACCACCAGAAAACTCCCATCATTCAACCCTACAGCCAAGGCCTTCCCATCAGGAGAAAAGGCACAGCAACGTCCACCTATAAAGGAAGATGAAAAGGTGCATCTTAAGGTTTATGAATTTGGGATTGAGAACCACTTCTCTCCTTCCCCCCAAAAACTGCAACTGAAAGGTTTTTGCATCAAGTATATAGTTTTTAAATAGATTCCTTATGTATTAAAACAGGTGCATTAAATTATAACTGCAAATAGTATTTTCCTAAATAAGAATGTATACGTATAGGCTGTTCTTGAGTTGACAGTAATGATTTGATCAGTCCTGAAATGGGTTTAAGTCCAAATCTCACCTGACAACAACATTTTAAACACATTCACTTTATATAAAGAAAATATAGAGAATGGAATTTCAGATAATAACATTTAAAGACTCATTACAGACACTGTGTCTTTCAGAGATGCTACACTTGAAAGCTTCTTTGTTCTATGACTCAGTAATGTGCTCAGGCAGAACAGAATCAAAACAGAGATGTACTACATTTTCTCCACTTACTTTTTTTCCCCCAATATTATTTCTGACCATATTCTCATACAGCTATCCTCATCCTTCCCTGAGTTCACTCCTCCAAAATATTCAACTCTGTTTTCCCTCAGTTAGAGTTCCTGTGCTCTGGATCTGTCACCAAAAATGAAGCATGTTGCATTTACAACATAAAATTTCCTGAAGGTAATGAATGTGTAAAAGAAATAAGAAGGCAGTATTTCAATGCAGGTCATCTACTTATACACATAAGAGAAGACAGGACAACTGCTCATTTTCAGAGAAGCTAGTATAACATGTAAAGTTCATATTATGACTGAATGCTGATGGTGGTTAACATGATAAAAAATTTACAATTATCTTTAAAAATAAGCTTTTCTTGAAGTCAGCAACAAATACAGTGGTCTTAAGTATTCTTAGGAAGAAAAATGATTCTGAGTATAAAATGTTACCCTTGGAATTGAAGTATCAGATTAGATTAATTTTATTATTCATTCCAATGATTTATAATCCTTCATTCTACCCTTATCATAGACTTGACACATGCCAAAGACGATTTAATTCTCATGCATCCAATTTATTGATGACTGTCCTCTTCGCCCCTCATTAATGCTTGTGATGTGCACTGACAGCAAGCCCTTGTAGAAGTAGTGTCATTGCTATCACAGTGTATGACCAAATGAGGATTACCTTTTTTGAGTTTCCTCACTGCCAGCATGCGATGCTGGGAAGAAAGTTCCCAGATTCGAAGTGTTTTATCGTCACTCACCGTTGCACAGACAGGCAAGAGAGGATGAGCTGCCAAGCCCCATACTTCTCCTTCCATATGTCCCTAGAGGATGCCATTTAATATAAGAGAAAGTAATGCATTTGCATTTATGTAATGCATTATAGCATTTGCCCTATCTACTTTCACAAGTCTCAGACAATATGGTCTTCACCATCTTCTCTTAAAAATTTTTCACATTCACAAAAACATGAATGCCTGGTCTGGCTCCTCTTATTAACTATTTGAAATATATTCTTCGCTAGTTTCCTCCATAATTGCTAGCCTTAATTTTGGTTAAGGCAGTGCTCCCTCTTTCAGACTTGAACTGAACAGGAAACAGTTAAGCCCAAGAGAGGACTTTATCTTGAAATCCTAAAATATGTCTGCAAGGTTTATGTAACTTCATAGATTCTGGAGAACTTGTTTGGCCAATGTACACCTACTTAGCTCTTCTAGTCTTTCCTCAGAACTCAGTTTTTAAAATTTTAATCCCTCTTCCTGCATTTCTAGATTTCCTTCAACTTGCATATAACTTGTTAAACCATTTTTTACTGTTCTCAGACTGAATTTCAGTTTGGCAACTGCCTTGTGTTTTGAAACAGAAAAATACAATTAAAAACAGAAAAGGAAGGAACTGTGCCCGGTATCCTGATCATATATTTTTGCTCAAGCTAATGCATGCAAACATGCAATTTAAGCTTGTTGAAGTTTTTATGATAAAACTTCTCTTTATCATAAAAATCACAACAAGCTGTGCGAACTATATTATGGTACAGTAATAGAACTGTTTAAGTTGGAAGGGACCTTTAATGGTCTTTTAGTCCAACTTTCCTGCAATGAACAGGGACATTTACAGATAGATCTAGTACTCAGAGTCCCATGCAGCCTGACCTTGGCTGTCTCCAGGGATGAGGCATCCACCACCTCCCTGGGTAACCTATATCAGTGCCTTACTGCCCTTATTGTCAAAAACATTTTCATTAAATCTAATCTAAATCTCCCTTTGTCCTATCAAAACAGACCCTGATAAAAAGCCTGTCCATAAATTATTATGAGATTGTGATATTATTGTAAGATTGCAATTCCAAATTGCTGTGCTAATTAAAAATAATTTGGAAATTAAAAATTCTCACATTTATCTTACTAACGCTGTCATGAAAACAATACATATCTGGAAGAATTTCTTTTTAGTTATTTCTGATCACAAAGTAAACATCCTATTTTTGTGAAAAATAACTTAGACAGTTACAGAAAACATAAGGTAAAACTTGACAAGTTATACCTCAGTAAATGATACACACAAATTTCTACATATAGACAGCATGCTTAATAAGGACAGTAAAAGCAGCACCAAGTAAGTAGGTCACTCTTAATGTAATGCCTCTGTATTTTCCTGGAAATAAAGAGCTACAAAGAACACAATAGCACTATTTGACAGAGCAAATTCTCACTGCAACACATTATTTTTCAACATGGTCATCACCACTAGCTATGCATTTTTCCTGGCAGTGAGCAAGAACCTGCATGCCACTGTGATAAAAATCTACACCAGCAGAGGTGACCCATTGCTGCTCTTGACACTGCTGAAACACATCACCCACATCACTGTCTGATCTCCATCGACGTTCATCAAGCATCAATGAATGTCAAGAGGTGCCATTCTTTTCACATGGAGGAATTCAACTCCACCCCTTTGCTTCATATGCACTTCCATGCCAGATGCCACTGTGTCAGACAGCCCCTCTGCTGCCATCTGTCACGTGACAACAAAATGTAATAGGATACTGGTGGGATACTGCAACCTCTATTGCTATACCACCAACATCTGCCTCTGATGTCGTGGGTCAACACAATAAAATAGGAGGCATTACTTTCAGAGCAGTCCACATAAATGGAAATGTGCATGTCAGTTTTTTTTTAATTCAAACTTCACAAAATCCTTTGTCTTGTCAGAAGAAATATTTTTATCCTCTGCTACACCTTCAGTGAGAACTGCATGTTGCTGCAGAAAAATGGTACGGCTAAAGCAATCTTTCACAAACACAGGAACTTTCACAGTAGACTGCTTCATCTCAATAAAAGCGAATGGATCGACACTGTAAAATAAACCATTAGCTCTGCTCCTAACTTTCCTTTTTCTCTACTGGGTCCTAAACTAAAAAGCCTAAAGTATTCTTTAGAAGACTCATAACCAATTTAACTTAATGGACTCTTTGTTTTGCCTCAGAATTATGTAATCCACAGTGAATCTCCAAATCACTTACATAAAGAACCAGCTTCTGTCTGTGCAAGGAAAGGAATGGTGGCTGCAAACAGGATTAATTAAAACAGAAAGAAAATGACAGAGGAAATCCAGTGGTGTTTCATATTTCTACCGGGAACATTTTTGATAGGAAGATTCACACTGTACCTGAACAAGTAGAGTCATAGGGCCACTTTTGTCAATTTCAAGTATTTCACCATTTTTAGTTCCCACTAGTATATGGCCATGTCCCAGACTGATGGCACGAATAGAGGGATTGTCTTCTAAAAGTAAACCTGAAGGATCAAAGGATATTAATTTTGTGTGAAACCAAAAAGAGCCTTGTCTCATCTAATGTTTATAAAGCTTATATAATTAAAACTTGTTTAAAATCAACTATGAATCATGAGATAAATTTACATAATCAAAATACTAGATAGCCCATGGATTTCATTAACAGTTCAAAGGAGACAAGCTTGCATGAGTACTGTGGCAATGTAAAGACCAGAGTTTTACTGTCTTAACATACAAGCAGTTCTGCAACCTGTAGCAATCTGGACAGTATCTATGAATATCACTTTACAGACTTCCACCCCGATACCCAGGGAAGTACAATTGAACAGGTTTTCCCAAAACATACGGACCCTTTTCCTCCTACATGAAATCTAGTTGCTACACACATTCTGAAACAGCCAAAAATCACAGGTTTGTGGTCTTTCTAAAATCATTTCTTTGGTGAAAACAAAGCTAAATGTCTAGCAATAGAGGAGGAAATATCAGAACAAACTATAAAATGACAAACACTGTGATATTTCAACCAAATAGAAAAACCTCTAGCACTGAGTAGTAAGTAGTTTAGTAATGCTCCTTTTGTGTTCTGGTATGATTTGACATTTACTACTGTCGTTTAACCAGCCTTCATGCATATAGTCTTTATTAAAACACAATGAAAAATAATACCTTTGGAACTAGAAGATAGTGCTGCTCTTTTAATAGCGTATGTCTTCAGACACCTTTCAAACATATCATCCCAAAGTGCCACAATTCCATCTTTTCCACCAGTTACAAAACCCTGTATGATCACAGTATGAAAAACATGTATAAACAGCAGCAAGCTGATATTAGTATATAAAAAGACATGTACAAATACAGCAGAAATCCTCCTGAGGATGGATTATATTGGAATATGTCCAACTCAAACTATTGGATCCTATTCTGATGAATGAAAATCTGTAAGAAGAGTAGATTTGGAGAGTTGCTTTTCTAGAGTTCTGTCCTATACAGATTGAAACCATACAGAATGTCTGGTACTGTAAATAGTGATGCTGGAAAAATAAGTGTTTCATCCTCTGAAGTGGTAGTAGGAAGTAATACTGGCTTCTTGAGTTATTGCAAATTAACTTGAGTTTTAAACAGAGTTATAATGATGTATAGGGATTGATTCTTTGAACAATTTCCTTGGCAGATTCTTCTGCCTGTGCCAAGAGAGTGCATAACACAGCATAAATCACTAACCAATATAAACATAAGTAAAGAGGATGTTCCAAAGATAGAATGCCAAGATCAAATAGAAAAATTGATGGAAAGCCAGGAGCGATCAAATAGGTCAGGAAAGGACTGAGACAGAGGGATCTACAATGTCCTTAACACATACAAAATATTTACAGCTAATGTTCTTCTCCTTGTAGTATAATTTTTTTGTTGGAATTGTAATATTAAAAAGAATATTCAATTATCAACAACTTTGAATTATGAATGAATTCCTAGTGGTAAAAGTTAGAGACAACCTCACTTGTGTAACATCAGTATTTTGTCTCAGTTTCTTCTAAAGATTCACTGGTGCATCTGAAGGAAAATACTTCTGATGTCATGAATAATCAGCCCTGGAAAATAAAACCTTCGCATATCTGAAATCTTGCTTACCTAAGTTACAGTGATAATACTGACATAGATATAGAAACAAAAATAATAAAGATGACTGGATCACAAAAGATGAGAAATACCTTATCCAGTGCGTGCATTGCAAATACAGGTCCATCATGGGCTTTCACAGTCTTGAGCAATAGGGTATCTTTCCAGATGAAAATGTCTCCTGTAGCAGCACCAGAGAAAACTAAGTCTTCTATTCGCCCATACGAAACGCTCATCATCGTTTCCAATTTTCCACTGCTTCCAAACATTCCCCGTCTTGACGTAAAGCCTCCTCCTGCAATATCAACAACACTCCCTTATACTTCAGTTTGTGCTGTAAACACCAAATGTCTTGACCTCATCATCTGTTGTGACTGCCTAAGAAAACAGTGCACAAGGGAAAAGCACACTAAAGGCAAATGAGTCCAGCAATGAGAGTTTTGAAGCAGCACAGCCTGTACCTTTCAGATCATTACTTCCAAGCAATTGGTGACAAACTGTATAGAAGAATTAATACAAGGGCAGGTAGGACATTTTTGTACAGAACAGCCTGCCAAGCTCTTCAGAGCTTATCACAACAACAAAGATAGGTTTGCTTCAGTTGCCCACTGGTCACTGAGAATTTTACAGCAATTCAGCAGGATTTCTTCATCTTTAGATTGCCAAAAAGCCCTACTGTGCCACAGAAACAGAGCTCACCTTGGTTCGGAATGCTGTATCTGCCCGTGAATCGGGAGCATTAGACAAAAATACATGTACAACTATAAAATAATACATCCAATACTATCCTTGCCTCAGTCAAATCCAGCCAATTGTGTTTCAAAAATATACCATTTTTTACTGCAAAGTGATTATTCTTGGAGTAAAATACTGCTCAGTGCAAATGTATGCAATACAACCTGGCAAATAGCAGTAAAGTATATTGAGTTACTACAAAAGTACCCTAAACATAAAAACTGCAGGAAAAAAAAGTAATTTTTATCTGAGGGCACTTGAACCTCATAAATTACAGTGTAAGCTCAGTAACTTCTTAGCGCCATATAATTAATTTTTTTTTGGTTGTTTGTTTATCTGTTTTTTAGCAGTGCGCCATTGGTTGGGATTTTCACACTAAGAGTCATATACTGCCTGAGCAAATTAAGAGGACTGTATGTTTTCTGAGAGCCAAGGATGCTTGTTAATTCAGGTAAAAATCGCAGTACTATGATTAGAATAAAAAAAACCAATTAGTTAGAAATAACTTCCAAAGAGACAGGAATATTGTGGCATTTGCTGAATCAGAGGAACATTTTAACCCCTGTCCTATTCTGTTAACAAGAACATTCTTTTACAGATAAAACAAATCACTAAACAGAGAATACAATGTCCCTAAATTAAAGAGATATAAATCCTCAAATAAATTAAACACAAAATATTCAGTATGATACCTGTTTGCTGCCAGAATTTGATGTGCTTCATCCCAACTGTGACTAGCTTGTCTACATGATGTGGATTACATTTCACTACAAATATTTTATCCTTATGACCCCTGTAGTAGAATTAAAAGGTTAAAAAAGAAATTAAGGGATTACTTAACATTTCAAAGTAATCTGTTTAAACATTTCATAGGACTGGACCATCCAAAGACAGTCTTCAGCAACAAGAATCTAATCATCAGAACTTGTACTCTGGATGCTAAAACAACATGGATCTCTAACACGACTGGCAGGTGAGTCACAGAGGTATCTCAGCCTTCTCACTGCCATCATTACCCTATCTAACAAAAAAAGAGAACCATATTTCTTATCAGTGAGGGTTTAGCCTTAGGAATCTGACCAACAGAGAAGAATGTAGCTGATTATAGACTGTGTATGAATTGGACTACATAAATGTAGGGAATAAAAAATTTCAGTTCTGTGAAGTCAAAATGAAGAGGCAGGAAACAAAGTTCAATGCAATTAAAAGAAATTATAAAGGGCAACATAAATATTTAAAGGGATAAAAACTTGGTTAGTAAATAATTAAAGTCATCTATCTAAAAAACACAAGGGAGTCTCAAACCTATTGTGATTCAAGAGGAAAACTAAATTAAATTATAAAATTATAATCTAGAAAACTGTTCACTAAGAAATATATACACCTTCAAATTTAGTCCTTCAGTAAAGCTACTCTTGTTTGTGTATGAACTAATAGACATTTGTAAAATTAAGTTTCACCATTACAAAAAGAAAAAAATTCTTAGTTGCAATATAGCAACTAGTTCTATTTCAGAATTTTATAAAACGCTAGAAGCAAAAATTTCTGCTTTCCTCAACCTGAATGTTCAGGTTCAGTAGCTTGAGCCCAAGGGACAGGATGCAATTCAGAGAGACCGAGACAGGCTCAAGCAGCGGGCCCAGGAGAACCTCATGAGATTCAACAAACCCAAGTGCAAAGCCTGCCTCTCAGTCATGGCAACAGTCACTATCAATACAAGCGGGGGGACAAAGGATGGAGCACAGCCCTGCTGAAAAGGACTTGGGGTTACTTGTGGATGGCAACTGAGCATAAGCCAGCACTGTTCCCTCGGAGCCCCAGCCAACTACATCCTGGGCTGCATTAAAAGCAGCATGGTCAGCAGAGCGAGGGAGGGGGTCTTCCCCTCTGCTCAATGCTGTAAGACCTCACCTGGAGCACTGTGTCCAGATGGGGAGTGCTCAGTACAGGAGGACCTTTTAAGAGTGTGTCCAGAGAAAGGCAACAAAAGTGATCCCAAGGGTGGAACAACCCCCTCCCCCCCCACCAAAGACCTGAAAGTAGCCTTTCCATATCTAAAGTAATGCTATATGAAAGAAGGAGACAGACATTTAAGCAGCATCTATTGTAATAGAACAAGAGGAAATGGTTTCAAACTAAAAGAAGGGAGATTTAAACTGGATATAAGGAAGAAGTTTTTGACAATAAAGGCAGAGAGGCACTGGCACAGGTTGGCCAGAGAGGCGGTGGTGCCCCATCCCTGCAGACAGCCAAGGCCAGGCTGGACAGGGCTCTGAGCACCAGATCTATCTGCAGATGCCCTTGCTCAGTGCAGGAGAGTTGGATTAGATGACCTTTATAGGCCCCTTTCAATTCAAATGAGTCTACGATTAGATGTGCAATTTTCATCAGACACGTCTAGGAGTCCTAAAAAAATACAGGTCATCTGACCCTGATAATCTTGCTCTCAGTATTTTCTTTTCCTGAACCAGTCTAAACAAAAAACAGACCCTTACTCCTTTGACACTTGAAAAACATCACTGAGTTCTTCCTGCTCCTGATTTGCTACTTTGCTATTATGATGCCTTTCTTTTCAGGCAGGTCACATTACCTCTTCTAGAAGTATTCATCATGCAGTCAAAATGACCATAATCAAAGGAATTGCATGCCAGTGCAGATGTTCCCCGTAAGAGTATGTCTACCCATGTGATAGGATGAATAGTGCTGGTACATAAGAACTGGATATATACTGCTAACGTAAGGCCTACATTTTGACCCTAATTTCCCACAAGGGTCAGACTAAAGCAGGCACAGAAGGCTGTGCAGTTTGAGTTCCTGTGATCCAAGGGACGGACATGGGACACCTATTCTCACAGAGTGAAGAAATAGGAAGAGCATAGTGCTTACTGATTTAGATTGTAAATTAATTTGACAATGCTCCCCTTAGTGATTTAGTTTTAATGAAACTGTTTGGTTGTAAATCTAAGACAAATAGATAGGGCAACAAGCTATACAATTTAAGCAAAAATATATAAATGAGAATATACTCCAACTTATATATACATAGACATCAAAAGAAAATAGGGAAGTCATGCAGAAGTAAAATCACACTGAGAAAAGCAAGCAAAAAGAATATACAAAAATAAACAAGTGTTTGTAAACAGGGAATGTACAGTTTATGTTTCAGGTTTAGCCCTCTAGATGTGGGTCTATACAATAGTGAGACATCCTTCTATTCTTGCCTGCAAAGGCCATGTGAGTGTCACATCTAAACACTCATGTTAGTTTTTTGTCTCTTATATGTCCTAGTGTGCTAATCAGAGTGAGGACTTGCCTGTAGGAACTGCTAAAATATAAATAATCGCACCGAGAAGAACCTGAGTACTCAATTCAGTATCTCTCTTGTGAGCCACACGAGACAGGTAGCTGCTACAGTCCATCACTATCTTGTTTTTAAAAGCTTAGATGGCCTCCATGGTAATATATGAGGTATTGCTACACTTGTGTGCTTGAAGCATAGTAGGCCTGGAGAGAAGAAAACCAGGACTTAAAGCAAATGAAAAGGTTTTACAACACAGACAATTTTGCTAAGCATGCCTTACATCACAAATTTTAAATAGGATTTAAAATCTTGGTGCCTAATAGAATGAGAGAAAATTATATAGATAATATATTGTTATATGCACACTTGGATACAAAATTTATTTCTTTGTGGTACACTACTAGCAGTTAATGCTGCAAGGAGAAAACCTTATTTCTTGTGGAACAAGTCAAAACATAATACTAAAAGTATGTTATATTTTTCAGGCATTATTTTGCAATTCTCTAGTATTTGTTAAGCAAAAAGGATTTGTATGTTACACAGTTGTAGACAGCAGATGAAATGAACTTCCTGCTTTCCTGATACATAAGTCCATGCTTAGATCTACATAATTCCAATACCTTGAACCCAGAGCTACCCAAGGTTTACCCCAGGGTAAGATCAAGTTCTCATGCCAGAACTGTATAACTTTTTACGTACAAAGAAAACTTTGCAATTCAATCTTTCAGAGGGAAACACCAACGAAGTATAATACAACCCTCTTTCCAGTAATGCTCTCTTCAAGCAATTGCAAAAGCTTCTCTGCTGCTGGTGAAAGAGCTTCCCGTGAGGAACTGCAAAGAGCTGATTCACAAGGAATGCAAAAATCAGGGGATCTTGAAAAACCTACATATTCTAGACAATTCTTTCTCCTTTCTAGAAAAAAGGGCCCCAGGTATAAAACAGTTTAACCCAGTGTACAAACTAGTGCATAAATGAACACATTAAATTTTATGAGTTCCGTTCTGAATCAGGAAATAAAATTAGGAGAAAGTATTAACAAGTGGAGAACCAATACGTGAACTTCCATATCTATATAGCATTCCTCACAGAAAGGTGAGGGAAGACTTGACAGAAAAAGTTCACAAGATTTCCAAACAATAACTTGCAGTTCCCAAACCTTTACATTTGAAACACCATTCTGTTTTCAGAGAGCTGTGCTGTCTTTTTCCTATAAGAAGTAACACATGTAGATGATTAAATTCAGAAAAATGTAATCACAGGACACACACAGTGATGCACTCTTACCTGGTTGTTGCTAGCTTTTCTCCTTTTTTCCAGTCCCAAAACACAATGGCATGATTATCATCAAGCCCAACAGATGCCAAACATTTTCCATCAGCTGTACAAAAGCAGTACTTAAAGGTGACTACCCTTTAATTGAAAATACAGCAGGCAACAAACACAACAAATACACTGTAAACTGATCTCAAGTGATGTAAATGAAAGAAGAGGAAAGCATGTCACTGGTACAAATTATTCTACTAGAACTACTTCAAAGTCCACAAGGTTAAATAGACTCTCATAGTTGGACTGGTCTCACAGTGTTTAGCATCTCACATACTATTTCTTTAGGAAAGATGCATTTGTGTATTTCAATGATAATTTTTAAAGACAACTCAAAGGACTGAAGAGAACGTGGTTGACAAAATATTTTAGGTAAGAATGCAGCTTAAACTTTATTCACTTCAAACAGGCTTTATGCATTAATATAGACTATATATTCTGATTAACATCCAGTTCTATAGATGCTAAATTTTCCACCAGAGGGCACAATCAAACACTGCATGAACATAATTATAATATTAGAATCATAAGATGATCAGAACTATCCTACAAAAATGATCCAGCCCTGTGCACTGACTTCAGTATGGCCAATAGCAGATGCTTTTGAAAGTTTGGACAGGGAGAAAGGGTAATAAAAAAGTTACTCTCCAGATCAACTACAGTTAGCCAAAGGGGAAAAAAAATAAAAAATAAAAGGTATCTTTGGGGTTTGGAGCATTTTTTTTTTTAAGCTTTATATAATGTAACCTGTAACTAATTTGGAAATACCTGTTATTAACACAAGGAAAACTACCTCAATGGGGTCAAACTAGCCCTCTGATCCTGTAGCATCCACCCCATTCAACATCAAGAACCTTAACTAAAGTCAGTTAGTTTGGAAATGGAGAAGTCGTATTTCAATGTGTTTTCTCAGGATTAGATCTAAAGCAACACTGTAATGATGCCAGTGATACTTTAAAAAAACAAACAAACAATTATTTATACCCATAGAGAATGTGATCAGTTTATTCTTAATGATTTTATAAATGTATATACATCTAAAACATGGTGTGTAACTAACTGGACAGAAATCTGATTTTAATGAGAATGTACAACAAAGTATTTCCTTACCATATAAAATCTTGTACAAATAGGGTTCTCAATGAGAATTTTCTTTTCTTTTTTTTTTTAAAAAAAAACAACATCTACACATACTAAGTCCATCAGCTCATCTTTATCCACTTCCTGTTCTCCTGGCATCAAATTTACTAGGTTTCACGCTGCAGTGTATCAGCAATTTCACATTGCTTGGATGAACACCAAGGCTCCTCTTCTGACAATGGAATATGAGTTAGTTCCACAGACTTATCTTTGTGTAAGTAAAGTTCCTTCGTATAGCCCTGTCTAATAAATATGATCTAATGTGCCATAATGAATTCTTACATTACTACAGAGTAGAATGTGAAATAGGTCATGCTTAACTGAAGACTGCTTAGAAGTGAGTTCAGAAAAGGACAGTTAAGCTAAAGAAGTGGGTGGCCACAGTGAGGCTTTGTTTAAAATCTTTTATAACTTGTGCGTGATGTAGGACAGCTTTAGTCTGAAGGTAAAATGGATATATCACACTAAGGGCTGGGACAACAAGAAGAACTGAGCTCATAAAGTCAAGCAGAATTTCAGAATTCTACTTTGTTCCGAGACCGTGAACTCAAAACTTATTACACTGTTAGAATCACAGAATTGCAGGGATTGGAAGGGACTGAAAGATACCAAGTCCAACTCCCCTGCTAAAGCAGGAACCTTACAACAGGTCACATAGGTAGGTGTCCAGATGGGCCTGAAATATCTCTATAGAAGGAGACTCTACCACCTCCCTGGGTAGCCTGTTCCAGTGCTCCATCACCTGCACTGTGAAGTTCTTCTGCATACTAGTATGGAATTTCCTATGTTCAATTAAGTTCCTTGTCCTATTGCTACACAACACTGAGAAGAGCCTGGCCCCATCCATTTGCCTCCCACCTCTCTACAGATAGTTATTAACACTTGTCAGGCCCTCTCTCCATTTTCTTCACCCCACGCTGAACAGACCCAGGTTACTCAGCCTTTCCTCATGTGCAAAATGCTCCAGGCCCTTTATCATTTTTGTGGCCATTGCCACAATTCGCCATAATGAACGAGAAAGCCCTGCTTTGCTCACTTATTTCTTAAAAAACAAACAAAAACAAAACAAAAAACAAAACCAAAAAACTAACATACTGGAGTGACTACAACCTCAGATGTGCCCCACTCTTTTCCCACCAAGGACTTTAGAACCTTCTCCTGCTTAACAGCACACAGGAATTGGGCACTGTTTCATTAATTATCCATAAATGTTTAATCTGACAATGCACAGCATTCCAAGTAGCGTACAAGCATGCAACACAAGTTTTCTGGCTTAGAGAAATGGCTGCAATCACTACTTAAATCCTGTATTACATTGTACTCTTTTCTGAGAATACAGTGCTTATGAATAAAAATTTTTTAAAGGCTCTAAATAATTTCTGTGCTATTTTCCAGAGTCAGGCTCATCTGTGACTAACCGCCCAAGTCACGTTTGAAACTGGGATTAAGACTCCTAGCAAGACTAGACTGCTACTCCAAGATGTGCTTTTCTTTCCTTCCTTCTCATTCATATTTGGGAGGAGTGACAGACAGATAATATCTGCCCATTTAATGTTTTAAGCTTTGCCCTACCACGACAAAGGCTTTTTTTCCATGACTGTGTAATAATATAAATGTAGGATCACTGCACCCTACATAGGTAACACCATAGAATGAGAAACCATCCACTCTAAATTTAAAAAACAAAATTTCATTTTTTTTCTTAAACAGAAAAAGAGGTAATGGATTTGTAAGTTATTTTATACAAACAAAATCATGTGAATGAGTCAATGCTGAATACAGGAATTATCCTTTGAGGACTGAGATCTCTGGTCTTTCTGGGATGAATGACAAGTAAGAGAAACAGCAGATAACTGTTTATCATATCTGCTTCTGTAAACTCACTGAAAAATGTTAGCAAATTCGAAGAACTGAATGAGCCTGGAAACCACACTGCCATCTCATTTGTATACTTCAAGTGAGAACTCTGCTTGCTTATTATTTTTCTTGCCACCATGCAGACAGCCATATGAGTCCCAACTGTACACTTGCATTACAAACTAGACATTAAAAAATTACTGATTGATCTTAAAGAAGTCCTGTAACTGACTTCATTGTTCAAAAGCCTTCTGACTGTCAAAAAAACAGTTTATGTAAGACTTGAAATGGCTGTAAAATGGCCATTTTACACAATGAAAAAAACTGTCACAGCTATTCAAATAAAAACTTCACCAAGAGGATAGCTTTTTAATTAATCATTCAGAGCAACGTACCTGAAAAATCCAGTGCACACACTCCTCTTTGATGCTGGCCTTTGAGTAATGATAAACACTTCAGTGTCTGTGTGTCCCAAACATGAATAGCAGCATCTCTTCCAACCTGAATCAGAGGATTAATCGGAATATCTGCTCATAAAAGTTCAAAGCACACCGATATCAGTAATTAGCACTACCACAGCTTCAACACACTCCAGAGGTAACTACTTTTCTAGTAGCTGTATTTCATCTTTTTCACAGACTATTTTCTGTATCACAACTCATTTCAGGCACACTAGAGTGTAGACCTTTGATATACTGCGTTCAAGGAAAAGTACACGAAGAACTTTCTGAAAAGTTCATTACCTCATTAGTTGTGGCAGAAGAAACATATCTGCCTCCATGTTGTAAACTGGATCACAGAACCAGTCAACTTAGGTGGTTTTCCAAAGTAAAACTCTTCTTTTACCCATCCTTGCATATACCCTCATTCTTCACCCTCAGGAATCTCTAGTTAGAATTGAAAGCCCACACGACTTTCTCTATCATCTCCTTATTTTATCACCTTTTTCCCTTCCATTCTCTACATATCCATACACACAGTCCACTTTATCTAAGTGTTCCCCCACCCATTGACAGTGACTTTCCAAACACACTTTCTCATGTCTTGTTTTGAGTTTTGTGGTTTTATGTCTAGTTCGTTCCACTTTTTTTTTTTTTTAAAGTCAGGGACTTAAAAGTCTCTCTGACCTAAAAAAACCCAACAAACAGAACAACAACAACAGAAAACAGTTGACCTCAGTTTCCCTGTCTGAAGAAGAATTTATTTCTTTCTTGGAATATTCCCGTATTTCTGTATCTCACATTTTATAAAATTATTCAACAGTACAAAGCTTATCACTCACTCCTACATACTCTTCAGTCTTAGATTTCTATCATTTCAAAGAGTGGAACCTTTTTCCTCACCAGGCTATGCCCTCATGCCCCTCAGCTTCCTTTAAAGCTACTGTATTCTCCCATCCCAAAGGTCCATCTGGGCTGCCAACCCTGAATTCTCACAGAATCACAGAGGTTGGAAAGTACTTCTGGAAATCTCCCAGTCCAAACCCCAGCTAAATCAGATTCCCTACAGCTGGTTGCCCAGGAAAGCATCCAGGCAGGTTCTGAATGTCTGTACAGAAGGAGACTCCTCCACAACCTCTCTGAGCAGCCTGACGCAGAGCTCTCTCACCTTGAAAGTAAAGGATTTTTCCTCATGTTCAGATGGAACTTCCTGTGTTCTGGTTTGTTCCCATTGCCCCTTGTATTGTCACTGGGCGCAACCTGGCCTCATCCTCTTAATATACACTCTTGAAATTTAAGTGCTGATGTCTCCTCTCAGCCTTTTCTTACACAGGAGATGCTCCAGTTCCTGTCCATCTTTGTGTCCCTCAACTGGACTCTCTCTGCAGTAGCTCCCTGTCTTTCCTGAACTTAGAAGCCCAGATCTGGATACAGTGCTCCAGATGTGGCCTCATTAGGGCAGAGCAGAGGGGAAGGACCACCTCCCTTGCCCTGCTGGACACGCTCTGAATGCACCCCATGATACCATGGGCCTTCCTGGCCACATGTACACTTACAGCCAACCTGTTGTCCCCAGGGTCATCTCCTCAGAGCTTCCTTCCAGCAGGTCATCCTCAAGCCTGTACTGATGCATGTAGTTATTCCTCCCCAGGTACAGGACTCTACACTTGCCTTCACTGAACCTCATCAGGTTCCTTGACACACTGTCATGAAGTTCACACAATACTTGTTTTTACATGTCTATGATAAATCTGATTAACAGGTTCTGTTCGTTTTCCTCATGTGAAAGGATTTCACTTTTTTTTTTTTTTTTAAACAGTATTTTCCTCCATCTACACTTTATCTTGGAATGACTAAATTAGTAAATCACTGAATTACCTTCATTTTTGATGCATCAAAGATCTCTCTGTGCACTCCAGGTTTGTATCTCTCTGACTAAAAACAGTGCTCTTTCCGATATTTTTAACACAAGCACAGCCATCAATTTAAATTCAACATCCTTAACTGAGCTCTTCTAGCTTATCTGTTCTACTTCCAGTCCTTAGCAATGTGGGCAATGTCAGCCACTTTATAGTTCACGTTCTGAGCATTCTCTTTTATTCAGGTCTGTCTAGTATTTTCCTTTGACTTTTACACTCTTCCATTACTAATTCATGATGAAAAGTGTATTTGTTTCTTTCAGCATTCTGTCTCACACAGTTGTTAGCCAGCTTCTGCTTAACACTTCTGAACATTTTTTCCTGTTACTCCTTATAAGTAGGAAATTTACATTTGTAATTCAAAAGTCCACACCTTTCAAAATCATTTATTAAGATTCATTTCTGTTTTGATGTCTGTAAACACCCTTATAATATGGCTGCGACCAAGGGATTTGCTGTACTGAGAAACTGCACCCACTACTACACTTAACTGCTGTCTCTTCTTCCCTCAATCTGCCATCCCTGTCCTCACTTAAAAATACTGGCTATTTTAGTTTGGAAAAGTCTGTCAGATATCAGTAGAATTCCCAATATAAAATATCCAAGTACGGTGTCTGAATGCTATTACAGTACAAAATACTGAGACCGACTAATAATACATCAAAAACGCTCAGGATGTAGATAAAATACAGCTCCCACACTTCACAGATAAAAGAGGAGATTCAAAGTGAATGTAAAATAATAAATCCACAGTTCTCCTAATTACAGATTGTAAAGACAACTCGTGATTTTCTAAAATCATCCCTGCTGAATACCTACCTGCCCAGTAGCAACATAGTCTTTCACTGGGTGAATGCTTAGGCTGAGGATGTCATCATCATGACCAAGATACAGCCTTTGAGAGTGCTGTTGTCTATTATACACAACAGCTACAGCAGCAATATGATACACTACTTCTCCAGTCTGTGTGTAGAACAAGTTATTTCGACAGTCATAGCCCCTATAACTGAAGTAAATATGAAACAAGTTAAATTCTGTTTAAAAAATATCCTGGTACGTTACATAACAAATTGTGCAAATTAATTTGATAAGAGTACAATAAGGCTGTCAACCTTGCTGCCTCAAATCTATCTCACTACATAAGCAGAGAGACTATTCCCACCAAAAATCAATCTTCACAGTTTACTTTGCACCAAACTAAATTAGTACTGACACCACAGGAAATAATATGTAATGTGCACTGAATTACATCCAGTTTTACAGGGATTTGGGTTCAAGAACAAAGCTGGCAGACAATTTAACAAACCACAGCAATCAGAAACAATCTTTCTTCTAGGAAACATAAGGTGGAGTCAATAGAAGGTAGTTTTATAAAATGTACTGCAGAGGTATTATAATAATTATAGCCATATATTAAATAATCTTCTCTTGTTCCTTAACTAAGGCAACTGAAAGAAAACAAGATCTATGACTGATATGCCATGAATTATCCACAGCAGTGACAAATAAATTAGCCACGAGTAAGCACTGATATTAATGATTACAATTGTTAGAATGTTTTAACAACCAGAAAAAAAAAGAGAATTATTTAATATTGCTCTACCCATGTATAAACTGCAATTTTAAACTGTCCTCAGGCGCTCGTTCTCTTTTAAGGAAGGGAACAGAATGGTTTTTCTCTTTACTTTGTTGTTTCAGCTGAGGTAGATCTTCCTTGTATACCTGAAGGATAATTGTTAAAGTTAATGACATGGCTCCAAATATTTCTGAATGTCTGTATATAGGCAAGAAAGGCATGCAAGTTTTACAACTGAATACACTGTTTAAGTGATGCTGAGTTACAACAAAGAGTAAATCAGTATTCATTCCTATAGAACTCTTAATGGTAATAATAAATGTCATCCAGAGGAACCCCTGATACGTGAAGGACACGGGATTATTCTGAAGCAGAGCATACTTTTTCTACAGGATTCATCTGTCTGATAGTGAAAAGGATTCACAACATTGACTTAACCTGTGATCCTTTTAACTTCAAATTTACTTCAGCGTACCTAAAGCTGAACACTGGATGATCTTGTAGAATCACCAAGGTTTGAAAAGACCCATTATTCTATTACAATGAACTAACTCTGCCTAGAGATTATGGTTAAACACACAGTGGCAAACAGTACCTAAGTGATTTTCCAATATATCCAAAGATCACAAAGGAGAACTTTAATATTAAACACTAAGAACACAAACACCATGCTATTAAATCTTCCAGGAATTCTGAAACTCCATGGGATTGCAGATGTTTGAGGTCTCTTGAAAGCTGCTGAATTGAACAAAATTCATTGTATCACTGAGATAGGGCTTTATTCTTTTTGTTTTCTGTATCAAAATTTCCTGTTTGTTTCATTTTTCCACAAAGGACAATTAAATCGTTAGCTCCAAGGAACTGTATCTGACTCCAAAGATAGTCTGCTGGATTTTTACGAAGAAAGTGTTCACATAACTTGAGATGAGTTTTTGATAATGGTTGCTAAATAGAACTTTCACACATTTTGTCTGTCACTCACATAAACTGTACTTTCTCCTGAACATTCTCAACTATTTACCCTTGCTCCTCAGCAAATGCTGCTATTGAAAAAGCATTTAAAAAAGCATTTAAAGACTACTGTTTTCAAATGTATCTCAACAGCTAAGAGTCTATCTCCCTCTTCATCCATAAACTCAGCCAAAAAAACCCCAAAAAGTAGAACTATAATGTGATGGAAAGTACCACAATAATAGCAGGTGGCAAAGTCTTTAGCTACAGCAAATGTGGATGAGCCCAAACACAGCAGCTGTGGACACGGAAATGAAGGAAAAGAGCTGCTTACCTTTAGAAAAATACAGATGGGAAGGAATCTCCAGTGAGATACCCTTGCCTCCTCTGCCAACCCTTAAATGAGGTCTGAGAAGGGGTGGATCCTGGTTCCATCCTTTCTGCCATTCAGGAGCATTGCACTGCATGCACCTGAAGTCCCCTGCCTTCCCACCAGGTGCTCAATCACTGTTTCAGGCCATGACTTAGCACTTCCACTACAAAAAGCCATGCCCACTTCAAAAAATAATATTCATGTTTGTAAATTTCCAAGTGCTTTTATAAACGATTTCTTCTAACAAGTGATTTTCTTCTGTGTAGCTTATATGCTTGATGTTGTCTCACATTTCCTGTCTAAGATCCTATTCCACATTGCTTCTAGCTTTAACATATGTTAATCTGCCTGAAACATTTTAGCTTAACTGTCTAAAACTACTTTTTCATTTTCGGTTTTTAATTCCAGATGTTCTTTTTGACACACAGTGTGGAGGAGAATGCTGTCTGATTTGCATGCAGAAGGAGAAAAGGGGAAGGAGGAGGCTGGGATAAGCACACCAGACAGTTCTGGAGTAAAAGAAAGGCTGGGGTGGATATCTGGCAAAACCTGTTTCATTTGGCAAACACAACTAATCCCCGTAATAAAGAGATAAAATAAGCACTTGGCTGAAAGCCCTGAGCCGCTTAATGCAGAATCTATAAAATGCAGAGAAAAGACAAAGGATAGCTTTTTTTTTTTTTTTTTCCTAAAGCATGGAACGTTCGAGGCAGCCCATCAGCATTCTAGAAAGCAACTCCATGCCAGCCATTAAGTCACTCAAACTAACTTGAACCCAGCTCATTGCATATTTTGAATTCTCTGGACCAGTACATAGTATGAGATTAGGTCTGGTCTATAGAAGCTCTTTCACTACTGCAATCGCTCAGGTAACATGTCAAGATGACAAATAATCTTCCCACAATAATGACTTCCAAAAATCAGACCCCAAGTATTTTAAAACAGAAGCAAAATCAGGTGGGAGAGAGAGCAGAATTTGACATGGACAATCCCTTGCCTTCACAACAAACAGCACCCTTCCACACCACAGACTGCTACAAAGAACAGTGACTGCGAGGCAGTCAGTATCACGAAAATCAGCCAAGCCCTGAGCACCAGAAAAGCCCATAGCAACCAAGCAGGTGCAAAGTTAATTAAGTATTCACCACAGAATAAGTCCAAGGAAAAAAAATAAGAGAAACATTGGGAGCATGACCATAAAAGAAAGAGAACAGTGAGGTTTTTTGTTTTTCACCAAGTAGAGCTTGAAAGAAAGACATTACATTATTTTCATATAGAAATAAGATTGTGTTTTGACTTTGTAAACAGATGGATCTGAATTAGACCATCCAAAACTCTATTTTGCTTCTCCTGTTTATGAAAGTAATTGAAATGACTCTAAATAATGTTTAGTCACATTGGCCAAAGCAAAATCAGTCTTATACGCCTCATTTTTTGTGCATAAGTCAGGTAAAACCCTTCTGTGAAGTTCCATTAAGATTTAATAGAATTTTAAGCACTTTAAAAATCAAAGCTAAAAGAATACTCGTTAGATTTTTATTTTAATCAAAATAATAGAATAATTCTCATAAATTGACACTGCAAGTTCAGAATAGAGTGAAATGGTGTAGTACAATTCCTGATGGGGGAAGAAAAAATAAAAATCAATGTAGTAGAGATAGTCACTTGTGTTCTTCTTGCATGGAAACAATCTATTTAAATTTATCTTAGGACACAGTCGTACAAAAAACAGGATAGAAATAAAGGGTATCAAGTGGCCATTAGAGATCAATTTTATTTGGTTCTCATAAACCAGAGAGATTTTAATTATTGGAAGTTTTATCATTGGTAATAAAGAAGACTCTGTCACAAATAAATGTATTATAAGGGCTTTCCATTCATTAAGGGGATTATTTTGCTTGGACTATTAAAAAACAAATAAAAAATCCATGATCTCTATCTTACAAATCATGTTTTTCAATTTAATAGGACAGAAAGGTCTTTTCTAACACGTACCAAGGGAGTGGGGACAGCAACGAGCTCCCGCAAAATGTATGACTTAGTAAGCTATATTCCTTATTTCAACATATAGCTGCATATACAGATATGCTTAAGCCCTTTTAAATTCTCATCTACAGATGAAGGAAATTCTTGTTTTTATTTTCTATCAGTTGCATAATCAGTTGAACACTATCAAAATCTTTTTAGAGCAGGCTGATGAATATGCTAGAAATCTTTTACTTATCTTTACTGAATACTTACAATAACTTGTCAGATAATTGGCACAGTGTATTAATTTTTACTCACCTGACGATCATAGTTGATTTGAGCTTCTTGCTCAATGTCAGAATCTAACTCTGGCACATCAGACAAATCTGAATCTGATTCTTCGCTGTAGGAATCAATCCCACCCTCTGCATAAAAATAATCAATACATAGCAGACACCTAATTACAAGGAAATACCATGTGATGCTTTTATTATAATCTAGTACAACTTTGGAATCAAAAGCAGCTTGTAAAGAATCATAGGAGGTGACCGAATGCGTCACGTTTAATTTCTGTTTCCTCTTTTTCAGTGCCCAGAGCAAGATGGGGGCAGAGGGGAAGAGAATAAGTAAGTAGTTATTAGCACATGGCCATCATCAGAAGGATGAATGTTTTCTTAACAGATTTTGGAGTGATCATTGAAAAATGGTAAACAAAAACTTCCAGTGTGGTCATCACCTGTGTTAAAGAAAATTCACTATAGCAAGAGCATTGTGCCAATTCTGCAGGTATTAACCGATTTTTTTTGCCCTTCTATTAAAGGCAACAAAATTTTCAGAAACTGGCATTACATAGTTTATATGGCTTTCAACTTGTAAGACAAAGGGACCAGCGCATACAAGGAGATGTAACAAAAGGAAGGAAAAATGAATGCTCATCCTTCTCTGAAAATCTTGGCTCACAGAGAACAAACTCTAAAAGGAGGGATCTCCAACAAGAGATACTTCCTCAATGGCAGCCAGCCCTTAAATGAGGTCTAAGAGGAGTGCAGCCTGGTTCCACCCCTTCCAGTCACACAGGTGAACTGCCTTCACCTGTGCTCCCAGGGCTGACCGGGTCTTTTCTCCAGGTGCTCAATCAGAAGTTCAGGCTGTGACTCAGCAGTCCCCACACATAAGTATACAACATTCCAAGGAATCAAAATAAAACTATTTTCTCAATTTGCTAAAAGCTGTTTCACCATTGCTGTATTCTCAGTTGATTTTATTCAATAAATAACAGAAAACATCATTTTTACCTTGTGGAGCTGTTTCAAGGATGCCATTTGTTATTCCTTCAGGAATAAACTGCCACTGAAAAACAGAGTGATCAGCACCTCCTGTACTTAAAACCCACTGAAAATCATGGGACCATCGGACATTGGTTACATGTGCTGAATGGCCAATGTATTTTCTAAATTTAGCTCCTAAAAGGTAAAAATAGAGCTGTTCATATGGAAGAATTAAAAAAAAAAACAACAAAAAACAACCATGTTAGCTAGTAAAGTTAGACATTTAACAGAAACACGATCTAATTTCTCCTAGGAAACAGAAATGAAAGTTAAAGAATACTTAAACGTCTGTTTCGTTTTTCTGATACTAATAGTAATTATGTAAAAATAAATGGCATAAAATACCTCAAGAAATATGTTTACTTTAGTTTTCAGAAAAATAATTAAATCTTGGCAGGAAATATCTGAATCTGTATCAGATACATGTACCTGTACAGATAGGGTTAATATTTTATATTTATGGCCATTAATGCTCATATTAATTATATACATACTAATACACAATAATTCAAATGCAGCACCAGAAAATAAACCAATATCAACTTAAACATGGAAGACCATGAAAAGCCAAAAGATCATTACATTGTGTTTATATGTAGTACAACGTAGATACCAAGGAAAACACCTATGTTAAAAAAAAAAAATAAAATTACAGCCTAATCCAAACATCAATAACAGCCAGAGCTACACTGACACATCCTAGTAGACAGCAAAATCCTGCTGAGGTTTGTGAAAATGCTACCAGCATAAATTTGGATGACAAGGAAGTATCAGAATACCTACATGGTTAAGCTATACGTTCTCAACAGTTTTCAAACAAGTACAAATACATTGGCAGGAAATTGCTAGATATGAAAGTAAAAATCTCATCATTATGTCCAACAAAACTAACGTGAACTGTTCACATAGGAAGTTTAATTATATACCTGAATCTAACATCATCAGAAAATATACAAACATTGTATTCTTCAGAAATACAAAATACTGCCTTACCTTTCCTCAGGCATGGAAACCTGAATAACTTAACCAGCCCAAAATCATCCCCGGTCACTAGCACTGAGCTGTTGTAATTACCATCCACAGAGTTGACATCTGTCACGTTTGTATACTTAGGCCAAATACCGTTTACTTCAGATCCCATCACACAGGTCCATGAGGCCCAATGAATTCCTTTGATCTCATCCTTTCCAGTTAGATGCTTACCAGCTGAAAATACACAAGTGAATATTTTGTTTAATAGTTTGTTTTTTTGTAAAACTCATTTTTCTTTTTCCATCCATTTGCCTCTTTATACATTTCATGTACATGATATGCTTCATGACAAAGATATTATTAGTAGCATTAATATACCAGCAACAAATAACAGAAACTGACCATAGTATTGTGTTTAAAACAAAAGACTTCAAGAAAAACATGAAAACAGTTGGAACTATCTATTAAGTGGTTCTGTGGAACAGACATAATTGAGCACATTTCAAGTATTTCAAGAGATGTCAACTGCAAAGAAACTGACAGTTCATTTCAAAATTTAACTGTACTGCTGTGAAATTTGAACTGGGTCAGGTGTTAGGCTCAGCATGAACCTAGCTTAAATAGCTAGGCCTAAGAAAAGATACATGCAATATTTGAAATTAATGAATTGTAGTTTTTTTGGTTTGTGTTCATAACCACTAAAAATAGAGAGCATCTTTCATCCTAGAATGACACAAAGCTATCAGAAATGCACAGCCCACTGGATATCTTGGTTAGACTATCCCAGGTTTTTTAACCTAAAGCTAAAGACTCACATCCTAAATATGTGATGGATTGGATTAATTTGATATGCCTGGGGGTTTACCTATGCACTACTCATTAATGGTTATCAAAACCATCATCATTTCTTGAAGTCCATGTATTCTGCATTTACTCATGTGTTAAAGAGAAGAAAGTAAAGGGAAGATATGAGTTTGGAAACTTAAAGTGAATTCAACTGAACTCAAACTGTTCACATATAAATGATAGCTATAAATACAATTAAATAAGGCTTAAACCACTCTTGCATTACTTTTGATAAAGATACTTCCCCCAAGGTCAGTGGAAATCCAGATTTTGACTGAAACTGAGTAATTGCTTGGAGCCAGGAGCAGCTACCTTTCAGAGAGGCACAGTCAGCTGAGTTTGTAATTAACCTCCAGATAAATCTGGATAAGAAGAATACAATCTAGATTCCCCACATTAAGAAGATTGACATACTAGCTCAAATAAGAACAAAATCTCACCCAAAAATTCTCTTCTGTTCTCTGACAATATCTTCTGAAGAAAGCACTTTCAATTACAAGTAAGAATAAATCAATTATATCCTAATGGAGAAATTAAAATATTTTTACAGGGCAGTCCCTAAATAAGAGGTCCTGACAAGCTGGACTGTAAGGATAATGACTGGGCACATGCGTCAATGCAGCTGAGGCTCCTAATAAAATTTGAAAAGGGTAATTACACATTTAGTACAAATTAATTTGTTTATTTGCTTTGGTGAGGTGAATATAAATCTTACTCCATGAGTGAATGAGAATTTTCTGATTTTATTCCAAGCCCATTTTGTAGTTCCATCACAAACTGACAGCATTTCTTACAGTTCTGAGTTTTACTGCAGAAACAGAAAAGGTACTGATATAACATAGATGATAACACACTGTGGCACCTTTTATTTATGAATAATCTTCTGCAGATTGGGCTGGGCTACTTCAGTCACAGCTGTTATGGACTTCTGTCGCATGCTCCCCACTATTATCCATGCATGGATAAGGGCTGTCGCAGTACTGAATTGCTCTGTCAAAGTTTAGCAGTGTCAGTTTGAACATTCTATTAACAAGCTTTAAAGCTGAAACTGGTTCTTCTATTCTTACTTATTAAATTCTTTAAAATGTTCTAATCACTAATACTGTAATCATTCATCATGAAGGAAATGCAACAGGTAGTGAATTGCTTTAGTAGTTACCTGTGAAACAAAATTTTGTTCTTAAGTGAGTTAAGCTGTAAAAGTTTGCTACATAAAAGCATACAATTTGTGTAAATATAAATGAAGAGAAAGCTTTTATTTCAACAAAGCTGAAGGTGGGTATATGCTGAGAATATGGGTTTAAAAATAAATTGTAGTATTCTGTAAGTTCCAGTCTCAAAAATCTGCTTGCAAATACACTCTATATATAGGATATTTGTATTGTTTACTTCAGATCAACACAGAAATTTATTTTTTCATTCCATGTTCATACTTGTAAACTTACATGGCATCTTGTAGAACAGTCTCTCTCCTGCGCCATCATTGGTTTGCAAGAATTTACTATCCACAGACCAGTCAATATGAGTAATAAAACTAGAAGATTTGCTGCATTCTCCTATTTTTTTGTATCGCTGAGCAACAGCATAGATATCCACAGGGCCATCATTAGAACCCACAGCAAGGTAAGAGCCATCAGGTGAAAATTTCATTTCATGGATTACCTCTTTTCGGTCTTTAATATGAACTACCTCAGTCATGTCTCTGTAAGAACCAACAGTGAAAACAGTGACAATGTGAACTATAAACTCTTGGGCATGCGATCTATAAATGTTTAAGACAAGTATGGAGAGAGATACCTTGTAAAACAAAAACAGATTTCACAAAATAAGCTTCTACTGCTTCCATGAGCTAGAAGCACATCTTTAAAGAGAAAATTAGAAACAACTTTACTTGCCAATGGCACTCTTCATTCCACTCTCCTAATTTCAGCTGTGAAATAGTTAGCTGTCTAGTCGACTATAGATCAATGTGGTTTTTTTTAACATAGCAAGCTGAGAAACTCCCATCAAGGAGTGATTATCACACATCACCATAACATATTAGAATGGTCTTCGGGAGATATTCATTTCCCCACACTGACTCTTCCGGGGAGACAGACACTTTAGATTAGCAGCTATGAATTAAACTGGTAAAGCTGGATATGATTACTCCCCCATGCTATGACAAGATACCTACAGTATCTAGGGACCCAGCATCCCTAAAAAGCAGATGATTGATAGTATCTTGCATGAGTCTTTGAAAGAATAATTAATTTTTTTTTCCTTAATCAAGAAAGCTATACAGTTTCATCTTCAGCAAAATTCTTTCCTATCCAAATTATATTTGACAGCAAACCCATCTTCTGTAGAAACAGAAAGCCTACAAGGAAGCACAAACTGCAATTCTCATGAAAGCAGACAAAATTCTTTAAAGGAGGCCTCCCAAACTCTTTGCATATGAGGTTGCACTTGGACTCAGTGATCTTGAAGGTCTTTTCTAACCTATGGAACCTATTCTATGATTCTACAGTTCTATGAATGAATTAGAATTAAGCTGAAAAAGTATATTCCCCTGAGTTGTAAATGCAGAATCACTCATACACAGAAGAGAGGCAGAAGTTCTTGGGAGAATGGTATGAACTGAAATATTAATATTACACATGATCAGAATTCTTCAAAAAAACTGAAATATATATATCTTTTCTTTCCCTCAGAAATTTCTTTTAAAATGGTGGAGCTTCAAAACGTGAATGATAGGAGAAATTTAGTTGGAAAAATTCTTACTTACTCACAGACAGTTTTTTTGTGTAAATATGTTTTGTCCAAAAAAAAAACCAAAGAAAGAAACAGAATCTGCTAGCTCTACCTTCTTACTGAAAGCCTGCAATATTACTATTCCGTAGTGGTAAATGTTGCTACTGAGAAGGATCCTTCGTAGCCAAGAACTCAGAAGGAAATCAGAAAAATTAATGTCACTGAGCATATATGCTTCAAAGCAAAAATCTTCCATGAATTCCGTGCTTTTTCCTCCTATAAGCTAGTAGTTCAAAGTTTTTAAAAATAGCTTTTTAAATTTAGAACTCACTAAAAAAAACAAAAAAGAAGTACTGTTAAGGAAGTAGTAAACTCTCCCAAATGTCAATTAGAATAGCTTATGGTGTTAGGAAATCACACTATTTTTGTTGGTTAGATATTTCACTCCACAGCCAATTTCATGTTTTATCTGTTTTTATATATCTTCCATATATTACTCCAGACAAAAAATGCCTTCTGGATAAGATGCATTTATGTAAAACATGCTTAACATCTATTAAAAAATGGAAAATTTGCATATGGTTAGCAAATGCCCAATCACTGATTATTTTGATACTGCCTATTCTTGTATGTGGCAGAAACATGATAATTGAGATTCCTCTCAAAACTGTGTTATCACTATTGTGCACATTTCACTAAATATCTGTATAATTTCACACCATATAAACTTTATCAATCTTGTTACTGTGAGCTGATCTTAAGACTTGAAAAAAGCATACGTGTACTTCTCACAGCCAAACTACAGCGAGTAATATTACAGAAGGATATGCTCAATTTTTACTCTCATTTATTCACTTTTATTTTTTTATGAATAGGAATAAAAGACTTTATAAAATTCTTTTGAGTTACTCCGAAAAAAACCCAACAACAACAAAAAAGAAAACCCAGCTTGACAAATTAATGCAGCATTTTCTCACCTTACTCTAAGAACAATGAAGGAGCCATCTTTCATACCAAGTGCTAACTGTGATCCATCAGGACTGAAAGACACACTCCGCACTGCTTCTTCCATATTACAACGAGCTATCAAGGCATGGTCAGCAAGACTCCATAATCTGCATTAAAGGAAATTGAAAGCAGTAGCAGCTTCTTCCTAACTCCACAATACTTCAATACTATCAAGAGTGAATATGAAAGCTCCAGCTGAATTGGTAAGGTTCCATTTGCATGCACGCTTTATGTTAAGATTTTATAATGCACCAAGCTCCTTTCCAACTATAAAACAAAGATATTTTCACTGACTTGAGCCTACAGACCTACAGTTGTTTTTAAAATCTCGAAACTGCTTATCAAATTTGGAGGAGAAAGATGGTGTACGCTGACTGACTGATTCAATATGTGGAGCCAGAATTTTCTGACAGTAGCACTAAATATCTTCACATCAGGTGAAATCCCAGGTTCAAGTTTCTTCCAAATTAAGGATCCTTACTACCCCCAGTTCTAGTAGAGATGGCAGCTCAGACCAGAACATGTCTGTGACAGTTGAGGAGTAAACAGGTGAAGGGAGAGCTTCAAGCTAAATGACATAAGCATTTTCTATTATCTCCAGACTCTAATTACATAATAGAATTCCCCTGGATGAATAATAACAAAAATGCAATTTTCTGTGGACAGATGGACTCAACAGGGTGAAATTTTTCCTGGAAGTGAAAGTAATACTCAGAGCATAAACATTCCAATCACGGGGAAATGTTTCTTCTTTAACACTGAGTAAACTAAGAGTGCTGTTCTGAAAGTTATACCTCCTATTTTATTATGTTGGTGCACAACATCAGAGGTGGATGTTGGTGGTATGGCAGCAGAGGTTTCTGCCAATTTCTGTGACATTTTGTTGCTGTGCAACAGATGGCAGCAGAGGGGCCATGTGACACAATGGTGTCTGACACGGAATTGCGTATGAAGCAAAGGTGTGGAATTTAATTCCACCATGCAGAAAAAATTACACCCACTGACCTTCATTGATGCTTGCTGAACACTTATGGAGACCAAACAGTGGATGTCAGCGCCATGGTGGGTGGTACATTTCAGCAGTGGCAACAGCAACATGAGAAACAAGTCATGTTCTGGACTGCCATGCAGAAGCGTGGCATGCAGTCTCATGTTATCTGATGGCGAAAACGCATAGCTAATGGTGGTGATTATGTTGAAAAACAGTGTCCTGTAGCAAAGAATCTGCTAGTGCTATTGTGCTCTTTGTAGCTATTGTAGTTTCCATGAAAATAAATAGGAGACATTATTTTCAATCTACGTAGTAAACAATCCTGCCAGCTGATATGCTCATTTACAATACTTTTATTAAAAGAAATCAATAAATACATTATTCTGTAAGATGGGGAACACAAACGCTGTTACCCATATTTTAGGAAGGACTGGAGGGAGTTTCCTAGATCACTACAACCTAGTTCATCAGATCATCTTATTATTTTGAGATAGGTCCCTAAGACTGAGGGGAAAAAAAAGTAAAGAATAATAAAACGTGGAAGAAAATGCATAAAAGTTCTCTTGCAATAGATAAACTAAGTCATCAATACCCAGAAATACCCGTTAGAAACACCAGTATTTTGAGGACAGTGACACAGATCTAATACAAAATAATAAGTAAAATATTTGAATTATTGACCAAACTCAAGAAAATGATGACTTACACGAGAGCTGTACATGGCACTGGGTAAAGTTTTATGCAAGCTTTATGAAACATTTAGCTGGATGGAAGATTCTGATGAGATTTCGAGTTCTGGAATAGTAATACTCAATATATTCTCTGAAGACACTGACATAAAAGATGAGAATGCTAATGAGATCTGCAATGGACAGCAAGCTGGGAGGCACTGTGAACTCAGAGATGGATCTATCATATTGGTAGAAACAGAAGATTCTTGATGATGAAACAGGCAGAATAAACTTAACCCAAACTCGTTTTTTTAGAGTTTTATTCCCTAAGATTGAGCCATAAGTTTGAAACACAAGTGGAACTAGCAAAAAGTAAGATCTCACATTGTTCTATTCAACTACAGAATGACCAAGATTCAGGAGTGAGTTACAGACAAGAAAAAGGAAATTTGATACAAACATACATCCTGGGTGCTATTCCAGGAGGTACACAAAAACAATAGCACATAATATATCATCCAGCATGTTCTTTATAAAAGTCTCCCAAGAACTTTGAATAAAAACAGGAACAGATGCAGTGAAGGATTACTGGGGTAATCAAGAGAATCCAGACTGAAGAAGACTTAGAAGAGTTTAACTTTTATACCTTGATGTAACAAAGGCTAGGAAGGGATAGTATTGCTTCCAAAAATGCATCAGTGGGATAAACATCAAAGAAGGAGAAAAAATTACGTCGAAGGACTATGCCTGCACTACAACAAATGGGATAAGCAGAACATGAATATAGTCTGAAAGGAAGGAAGTTCGTGACCACCCCAGCAGCAGCATTTAGATGTAGCCCGGAAGTACAAGTAAAAGCAGAGAAAAGAGACTGAGTTTGACAAATTTTGTAGAAACACAGCACCTGACTGCCTGTATTGAGAAAGGACTGTACTTTGTCAACTCAGCATTTCTTTTCAATTGGAAACTCTTTGGGACTTATCAAGTTAATGTTGTTAGGGTGAGTCTAGAATTAACATTCCTGAATGGCACTGGTTCCCTCTTAGTCTCAGAGAATTCAAGGATGACAAAAAACTTGAAAAGGTGTCTCTGTGAAAAAATAGCAAGTACAGGTTCAAGGTGAAAAACAGATGCTAGAACTGTTTTCAAAGACAAAAAAAATCAGATACAAGAGTCTTAGGAGCCATGTATGGGAGAACCAGAACCAGTAAGAAATAGTAAAGATTGCAAAAGAAACACCAGAACAGGTTGCCTCCAAAACTTGCTTCCACATGAATCACTTACATTAGGAGCGTAACTGCAATACACAGCAGTGCAAGAAGAATAATTCAGTTTTCTTAAGAACAAGCAAAGCCCCAAACTTTAATGTAAGAATAATTCCAGATATTACCTTTTCATTTTTAGTCAAAATAATAATAATTTTGTACACAAGCAAACATTCATAAGCCCAACTCAGAGATGAAAAGCCTGGCTTTGCTTATGAAAATAAGGAAATTAATCTTTTCTGGCAAAATGTTTCCGCATATTGCTTCTGAAAGAGCTAAATAAATATAATACTTCTGTATGAAAGTTGCTTCTGTTTTCCATGAAGCCAAAGATACATTTTCACCATTACTCAGCAACTTTCCTATGCATTTGTTTAAATGTCTGAGTTTCAGAAGCTCCAATAGGTTCATGAAATATTTTAATAGCAAATTTTCCAGTATTTTCTGTCACATACCTGACGTAAGAGTTTATTATTTACTGGTGCACATACTGATTACAGCCTCTCAAGAGGCTTACTGGCAACCACTTTGCAGAATTAGCCAGTACTGATGGCAGAAACTTTAATGTTGGCTTGTTGCATTCACTGGCAGAATGACACCGCACTAATAAATTAATAAATAATTAAATCAGAGACGTGTACATTCAAAATAATTTGTATAAAAGTAAGACTGCATCAATCCTTTCACAAATGCAGAAATAGATAATTCAAGAAAGACAGACAGCAGAGTGGAGATGTTCTGCTAGAACATCAGGTACTTCTGGTCCTGCAACTAGACATTATACTGCTGCGTTATAAAAAGACATGTATTAATTGCACTGACCAAATGTAATAAATCATTCTTCATTCCTCCATTAGTATTCAGATGAGGCTGATGCTTTTTCCTGGTTCCTGCTGTAAGAAAGATGAAGCAAGCAGCATTCCTAATTGACAGGATTTTGAAGCTTAAAGTGTAGGAATCCTGCCTTTGGCTAGTCTTCTCTCAGCTGCACTAGGGAAAATCTAGAGAAATTCCTCTTCACCATGCAGAGGTATTTTTCATTTAAATACATCACTTAGACATTACAACATAATCTAGCCCATTAGATAATTGTATTTGTAAAACAATTTAGATTTATATTCTATTCAACTAATAAGAAAATTGTGCAATACAAGAAATTGCAATAAAGAAACACTCCTGTCAATGCAGAATCATTACTAAAACTCATCTGATATTGTTAGGAATGCATGAACCTTCTAGGTAAACAAACGCTAGGTGCTGAATTTCCCTACCACAGTTGCTTTTTCTTGTTTAGGACTGATAATCTTCTTCCACTGTGGGCAATCTTTTTACCAGCAGAATCATCTTTCAGTTCCAAAACTATTAATTTATTTTTTGTATGTGTCTAAGACTATGCAATCGGCCTAGGATCAAAACATGTTAATGAAAAAAAATAGGAAAAATCCTTTTGTGTATGTTTTATGTCACCAAATATACACAAGAATTTATGTATTTCCCTGAAATTCCCCACATGAAACATGAGCATACTAAGAAAAAGTATCACGGCTGGAATTAGAATTCAAATCCCACATTCTCTCGTGCCTGAACAGCTAGAATGTACAGAAGTGCAGAAGACCATCTGAAACGTTAATAAATGTACAGAATGGTGATGTTCAAAGGCATCAGCAACTACAACAGCAGTAGTAATCATAAGAGCACCACTCAACAAGGCTTTTTTGTGCACAGAGAACATGCTTTAACCTTTCATAGATGGGCACAAGTTTGTCCCCTGTGCACTGAGACACACTATCCAGCTCCAAATCAGTGTGGTATTACCAAGCTAAGTCAAGAGATGAGTCCAAGATAATAAGTCCAACATCTTAGCATGGCTTACTAGCTTGAGATCAGTACTACACTAATCTCAGCATTGCAGCTCTTGTTTGGGAATGGGCTCACATTCCACCAGAATGATCATCAAGCTTCAAGGCAAAGGTGAATCCACAATGGGAAATTTGAAGGAGAATAAGTCTGAAACTCTCTGTATGCCAGGAAACTGAAACAAGTACAAATGATAGAACCCACTGGTACACTTCTGAAATAACTTAACTAGTAGTACATCTAAACTGAAAATCTGGTAATATCCAAGGGTTGATCTGAAAATATGTGACCAAACTATCTGTGTAAGATGAATGTCAGTTATTATCTATTTGGAGTAGGGTTGGAGAATGGAAAAGTTACAAATTAGGACACTGGGGTCAGGAGAAACCCCTGGAAAACCAGAGACTGGAAAAGACCCGGACTGTGTGCACTTCAGGGTTTCAGGGACAGAGAGAATGATTTGAGGAAAGTCTCAGGAAACCACTGTAATAAAGCCTGCTCTCCCAAAAGTCCTTCTGGTATCCTTCTCTGTATGGAAAACAGAAGGCTGAGAAAAGTTTTGCTGAATCTCTTCAATCTCAGGTAAGTAATCAGTCACAGTGGGTACTGTTCCATGTCCAGTTGAGATAACAGAAAACAGCTGTGTGTCTGGGATTGTTATCAGTACGGTTAGTATCTTAGCTTAACCTCCACTGTTCACTGAAAGTTTCACTAAGAGGATAAAAAAATACTTTGGCTTTTCATCAACTTTCTCAACTGGTCAGATTCAAGAGGGAGAAGAAAAGAAATGTCCTTGACTTTACCAAAACTTCTACAAATGTGTACAAAATTTCAAATCATTGATATCAAGACTTGAGGTGAACCTGCTACAAGTAAAAACCTGGAAGATGTTTTTCATTAGGGTAAACCTGTCTCATTTTCTGGATTTAACTGAGTTTAGATTAAATTTTCAAAACACTCATGGCTGACTAAGACACCTGCTGTGTAAAAATTCAGTCAAAGGTTTGGGATTTCTGATTTTTGCATGGTACTAACTGATGAGAAGCAGGAAGCAACTGTCAGATTTAGAATTAAAACTGTTGTTCAGAACAGTAATAAGTACTTAAAGCAGAGCACTCCAGTATGTACTAAGCCTAAGTATCTGAACACAAATTCTGATTACCTTCACATAATGTGTGGAGCCAACATACGAGGACTGAGAAGAGAAAGAAAAACTGCTACAGAAAAAGAAAGTGGGGGCGGGAGGGGAATGTTGTCTTTAGGGACTCTGAACATAAGGCCAAAAAAAAAAAGTCATCTATGAATATGTTAAATAGAAACTAGTTAAAAATGATATGTACATGATTAAATACATAAAAAAGAAACAAGATCTAGCCTTACCGTACAGATCGATCATCGCTGCCTGTGACTGCTAAAGGCTTCTTTGGATGGACGGCCAGGGCCCAGAGCTCCCCTTCACAATGACCCTGCATAATCAGCATGGGTTTATCTCTTTCTCTTACTAGCACCTCAAATATTTCACTGTCCTGTGTCCCTGCTAAAAGTCTGTCCGCTTTCCAACAGACACTTCGGATGGACAAACCTGATAGGACAGAATAATTTTAGATTAATGGCAATGACAAGACAAAATGATATCACAGTGAAAATCACTAAGACTTGAAGAGTTAATTCATAACAACCACCGCGTTTTCAAAGTGAGCCTTTTATCACAGTTGTTTAAGTCCCAAATCAGTTCTGCTATCTCACTTAGGCAGACATAGAGATAGTTCAATTCTGGGAAAATGAGGTCTCTAACATCCCTGTTGCCAGGATGTCAAGGGATTAAGTTCTTACACTTTGCTTATGTCTCTAACATATACTTAAAAAAAAANATTTTTTTCAAAAAAAAATAAAAAAAAAAAAAAAAAAAAAAAAAAAAAGATGTGATTTAAAGATGAAAATTTTAGAATAGGTAAGATTTCTGCTTCTGAGGCTTTATTTCCTATTCCAGTACTTCCCAGTACTTTTGCATATCTAAAAGCAGGGAATGAAATTTTAATGGTCATCTTAAATAACAAGTTATTGTCCTTCTCTACTTTTATCCAAACTGATTATTACATAAATAGATAGAGAGATAGGTAGGTAGGTAGAATCTTGCTTCTCATACAATTTAGAGAGTTTGATCTTATTCCACAAAATCCATAACTTTGCAGCTGGAATTTTTCTAACCACAAGCTTTAAAATGTCCTCATCAGTCCCGAGTGATAAATTATAGCAGTGACTGCCTCAACATTGGTGACTGCATTTGAAAACTAGCATTTTGTATTCAAAAACATCTTTTAAGGTACGGAAATCTGGTAGTAAACATTTTGGAAGGACACTCAAAAAGTAAAGCAGTTCAGTGGCTCTAAGACTAAATTTGGTTTTGTTACCCTATCTGAATGCTTTAATCAATGGATTAATTAATTGATAGCACTCTCTGGTTGACTGCCTGCAGGGTTCGTATCTTCTGTTCAAGTAATAACATGAATATGTGAAATTTTGAAGTTCTGAGAGTAGGTCTAGATTCTATGAGATGTGAATGAATTAAAAATTCATTCACTGTGTAGTCCAGGTCAAACACATCATGATTTTACTATCTTTTGGAATTGAATACACAATGCAATTAACTACCAGCCATACAAATAAAACATACTGCAAGCATTTTGTGTCATCTTTTTAGAAGGGCAAATTAAATGTTGTTTATTGTCTTGTCCAGCTCCAGTACCTTTTAATTTTGAGAATTTCTAATGAACTTTTGACTCAGGTCTTCCTGATAAATAGCAAATGCCACACAAGTACTGAACTTCAGACATTAAATGGCAGATTGGTCTTAAGTTTCAGAATACTAGTAGCATCTTTAGATGTGGCAAAGGTAAATTTTCTGCACATAAAGAAAGATCATCCATTATCAGAATTTTTACTGGTGTATATTTAATAAATAAATGCCAAGACTATGATCAGATAGCTACTGGCAACACATCTTACTTTAAAAGTATTCAGTACACTTCGGTTCAACATGAGCAATGAATGAGGATATGCAGAACAAAAAACTTCTACCACCTGAGAAAGGAGTTTTAAGTTTGATCACTGATGTCTTTGTAAATGGCTTTTGAAAAAGAAAAAAGGGAACAGAAGGTCACGGGTAAGCAATTAGTCTACCACTATTGCCTCCAGTTACATATACACCTACACTAGCCATTGTGTTAACTGAAAACAAAACAAAATTTTCACAGCCTTACTAGCTGGAATTAAATGGAAGTGATCATCAGTGGACACCATATGGGACAGAAACAGCAGGGTAGTACAGAGGCATAACAGAAACATAGCAGGCATGACTTGTATCACACCAAACAAACAGAGGAGAATGCCCAGAGAACACGAGAACGAAAAAAGATGTTGACAAGGAAGTAAGTACATGCTCGGATTTTATGACCTGCAGTCATCCCCAAGGACCTGATTTTTTTATAGTTACAGAAGGACCAGAAGTCAAACAACACTTCACATACAAATCATAGTATTTTTTTACTTTGTCTAAATGATTATGCTCATGGGCACACCATTTTTGGCTAAGCTCTGTAAAATTTTCCAGACTTGCCTGAGTCTGTTTCTTGCCATTCTGCAGACAGTGTTTTGAAAAACAACTATAAACTAGAAATACTTTCAAGACAAGATTTAGACACTGTTTTAAAGAAATACGTTATTTTTTTTTAAAGTTATAATTTATATAAAATATATACAAAATAGCAACTCAATTAACTTTCTAAAAATGCATATTTTTATCACTTTTGTCATGCAGGAACACAAAATTCTCTATTGACTGTCTCTCAGACACAAAGCTGCTGTTATGGTGCCTGGCTCTGCTTAGCTGCTCTCATCTAATAATTCTGTCTCCTCTAACGTTCAGCAGATAGCAGAAATGATGGTATCAATTCAGAATCATTCAATAGAATTTCTAATGGGAATTTTCCTTCACCAAGTTCTTCCTTGATTGAACTTCCACGAGAACAAAATCCCCCCTGCAGGTAACCTATAGAAGGGCAGCTAGCTGCTTTCAGATGCTTTCAGCAGACTACATGTAGGATTTGACCACTTTTATGAATATTTACAGAGCTGTAATATGTTACTAGTTGGAAATTAAAATTTTCCATACAAGTTTTGTTAACTACAGTCAATTAAAAGTAACTAAGTCAGCTGTTTTGTTGGAAGAGACCCTTAAAGGCCACCAAATCCAACTCCCCAACAGTGAGGTTGCTTGGAGCCCCATCCAGCCTGACCTTGAGTGTCTCCAGAGACGGGGCATCCACAACCTGTTCCCATGCCTCACCATCCCTACTGGAACCATGCTGAAGAGTCTGTCCCTTTCTTTCTTATAGTCCCCCGTTGGATACTGAAAGGCCACTCTCCCTTTGAGCCCTAACTCTCTCAGGCTGTCCTTGTAGGGGAGGTGCTCCATCCCTGGGATCATTTTTGTGGTCCTTCTCTGAACACACTTGGACAGGTCCCTCACCTTCCTCACCCTGCTGATCATGCTGCTTTTGATGCAGCCCAGGATATAGTTGGCTTCCTGGGCTGTGAGGGCACACTGCTGGCACCTGTCCAGCTACTGTCCACGAGTTTATATGGGAACTGCTGAGTAACAGCCTGAACCACTGACTGAGCACCTAGAGAGAAGATCCAGTCAAGGTAACTCATCTCTGTGACCAGAAGCCTGGCTCCACCCCTCTTAGACTTCATTTAAGGAAGAACTGCCACTGAGGAAGGATCTCTTGCTGGAGACCCCTCCTTCGTGGAGTCTTTCTGCAACCCTAGAACTTCAGAGACAGGTGAGCATCCTTCTTTTTGTAACATCTGCTCATTGTGCTCTAGCCTTTCATCTCCTAGCTTTTGTCCCATCCTGCACTTGGATTTATTGAACCTCATGAGGTTCTCCTGGGCCCACTGCTCAGCCTGTCTAGGTCTCTCTGGATGGCACCCTATCCCTCAGGTATGTTGGCTGCACTCCACATCTACAAGTAAGATAAACTGGTGGAGCAGCGTTCATTGAGTGCTCATGATAGTCTGCTTGTTGGATGATCCTTGATATTGTATTTTACAAGAACGAGAATCATCAGCCAATCAGGTTTAAGTAAGTTAAAAAAATAAACACAACAAGCTTGCTACTAAATCGCAGGCCAAAAGATACATAATTGAGGAAAAAAACGTTACCCTTCTCAGTTGCTTTCTAAGTGTTCCAAAGGTAATTTTAATATGAAAATTGTCTAAAACCATAAGTTAACCATTACAGAACTGCCTGCCAGAAGTCTACTTGACACCATCAATCAGGCTGCTGTCCTTTCAAGCTAAATGGATGTTGCAGAAATCTCAAAAGATTGAGATCTTGATAAATTATGCATAATCTATACAGATTATAAGCAAACTGAAAATCTAATCAAAGTAATGTGATGATTCATAGGAAGCATGACTAGTTTCAATAAACACAATAGTAAAAAATGTAATAACCTCAATATTAAATACGCCACGTGGTACTATTCCAAATGAACCTAAGTGGAGTACTGAGATACTCAGCATCTTTTATTATCTGGTTCCAAAAATCTCAAATAATTAAATGAATTGGCAAGTAATAAAATAAAGATTGACTAGCTTAATTCACCTGTCCTTGTTATTAATTAGTTTTGACTTCTTCTCTCATTTTTGCATCATGGGGAGCAGTAACTCTAAACATCATTCTTAATCCTTAACGAAGGATGGAAAACTTCATCAGGCAGTACCATGTTCAGTAAAAACAGTAAAAAGGGAACACAGACCGTAAAGGTAAATACATTCATTAAGCAAAAAATCAGCAGTGTGCAGAGACATTAATGCTTTGAATGCAACTGAGTCACAATTATTTAGGCGTACGAAAAAACAGTGAAGTAATAGCTCATTACCTTTGTATCCTTGCTCAGTCTCTCTGAGGTCAATTTTAGTAATTGGTTTGAAATCAGTGTCCCATAACCGAATGCAACCATCTCTTCCTCCAGTGGCAAAACCTTCTTCACAAGCATACATACTAAAAATTCCAGCCTGTTAACCAATAGTATGACAAGTTTTAAAGTCCTTTACAACTGATTTAAACACACAAAGCAAACTTTTTTGAGAAGACTCTTGTTAAAGGCTAGAAACTGGTAGGCAGCATGCAGCATAGTGTTGTCAATCCAGAAAGCACACCAGCAAACATAGAGGTACACTTTTATTTCAAGTGCTCTCACCTCAAGTTATTTATGTAGAAGGTTTAATACAAATAACAGTGATATACCCCACTTGCAGAACTTTAAATTTGGATTAGTTAACATTATCACAAGAACTATTAAGCAAATAATAGAACACTTAAAATAATAGTTACCCATAATAAAGAAAAACTAGCAAACAAGTGATACAAATATTCTTACAGGTGTCGAGCTGATAGAGACATTCTTTCATTAATTCAGTGCAGACATCTTTGGAATCTAACAGGAACTGAAAGACTGTCAATTCATTCTCTTTGTTGAAAGAAAAGGTTCTATTACAGATTGAATTCCTTTGTTTTGTAAAACACCTCATTACTGATGACTATAACATACCACACTGGAATAGCTTATGGAATGCATGCTGAATCAGTGTGCTACTATGAGGAAGTCCTCTCAGTTAAAAGACATCTTCAACATTATGGAAATTAATACAAGGAATGAGAAAACTTCTGATTTCAAAGTGGCCTTGTTCATTGTCTTAATTAATTAGTACTCCTAATAATTAGTTACATCAGGGCTTCAAAATGGGCAGGAAAATATAAATCATCCATAAGAATGAAACAAAATTTATTGTATAGAAAGAGAGAATTTATTTTTTCCGATGAATTCATACATAAAATTATGGAAGTGTACTACAGGGAGTTATTGTTTAGCTCAGAGATATCCACATTATTGCAGTTTTGCATAACCACTACCTGGCAATTACAAGGTAGTTCTGCAGGCAAGAAATCTCACTGACTTCAGTCAGGCTGCTTTTACAAATTAGGGATTACCTCCATAAATAACAGTAGGTCTACAGGACACTTGTACCTAATATGAAGAGTTGCTATGAATCTTGATGCATTGCCAATATAGTGAATTTGGAGAGAGAAAAAACCAACATCCTGTGTTTGCAGAGATGGAAATCCTTTAGTGCAGCAACAACAGAGACATATTTTTCACGTTAGTTTGAGTGGTTAGAAATCCAGCACAAGCCTATACATTCCCTTCTCTCTCTGTAACTTTAAAGGCTCCACATTAGGGGGTGTTATTATGAAGAGAGTAAAATGTCTCTGGAATAATGTCAGAGTGCAACTCACAGATTAAAGAGGTCAACTTCACACTGAGGCTTCTACAAACAATTAATCTTGGACACTAGGAATTTTACTGGTAAAATTTTAAATAAGATCATCCGGTTACAAAACATTTTTATTTAAACTGATTATCCCTGAAGGTATAATCTGTGAAATTTTACATTTAGAAACTTTACTTTAGATCTAGTCTGCTTGGTTAAATCTGTGCTAACCATATCTGTTCTGTCAGTATCAGTTCAGCAGCTAACATCTGTTGATAAAACATAAATGAAATACAAACTTAAAGATCTTAACTGATAACTGCTTTCAAAACTCTTCTGACCTGAAACAAAAGATCTTCAAGGTTTTCAAGCCAATAAACAAGTAATTTCAGAAACAGACATTAAAAATACAACTTACACTATGTGCTCCTTGAATTGTGCGAACTAAGTTTAGCCCTTTCCAAACATAGATGTCTCCATTTAAAGCACCAGAGTATGTGATGTCTTCTTTTGCACATGCTAAACAAAGGATAGTTTGCAGGTCCCCTGTTTTACCAAATATTCCTCTTTTAGCTGTCAGTGCGTTTCCACACAGTGTCCAAAACTGAAATGTAAGTGGTATTATTAGGAAGAATTCCTGCATTGTTTTTTTTCATTTAATGTGCAGATCTCACAAATGTACATCCATACAAGAGAGTGTCAACATTGTTGTGAAGTAATAAAATAGCTAAGCTTCTAGATGAGCTGAATAAACATTTCTGCTCTTTACCAATACACTGCAACAAATGTGCACCTCAAAACTACATTTACAGATGTTCGATGGAGGATTGCAAACACTTGTACATGAAACTGAACTTGCTCTGATACGAAATAATAGGATTTTCTAGGTATGGAATAGTGGCTTTCTTCACTTTTACACTGGCACAGTAACACTGTGCAAAGATTAACTGAGGAAAAGGAAAGGAGCAAGAGAACACAAATATAGCAGAAAACATCCATAGGACCGGACTAGAAAAATCATAGAATCATGGAATTGTACATTTTTTCTTTTGGAATCAGTTCCAAAAGCTCCTGGGAGCTATAAAGTGGATTACAAATAGACACGTACAACAAGCATTGAAATACTCAGGCCTGGCAGCACACGTAGAAATGCAAGTTTGTGTTCAGTGGTTCATTTCACAATAAAGAGATACTTCGAGAGACTGGACAGGAATACTGAGGTGTCTGACACAGCTGCACAATGCCTATCTCGCTTCCTATGCCTACATCTCTTTTGTGGCTATAAACATAACTTTTAGATCTTTTTCTTTCACTTGCCCCCATAAATTTTGTATAAAGATGAACTCCAGAAGATCTTTGCATCAAGGATTTTTATTTCAGATCTTTCTCTAATTCCAACTCAATTATTTCTCCCATTGACTCTTAATGTAAGTCAGTTTATGATAAGGCAGTGGGAATATTTCTCCTGGGGCTTTCATACTGCAAACAAAACATATACTTTCCCCACTTTTGGTTAGCTGTAGAAGGGCAAGAGAGCAGGGCAACATTAGAAAGTGGGTGGAGCGTGGAAGGCTTAGCTCCTAGGCCTTACTACAGCTTTTAAATTTGCTTACCCAGCAGGTTCAATAGAAGTGAAATGCTAAAAGAAGAGACAGCACTATTCCCAACTACTAGACCCTATTCTCAAAGTACTACAACTGCCCTAGAACTGTTCTTTTCCTTTTTTGGAAGTTTATTATCATATTTCCACAGAGCTATAATGACCGACAACTACAAAGTGTTGCTTGAGTGTAATTGATGGGAAATATCTAATCAGAAAACATTTCAACTCACTCCCCCTCTCTCTCTTTTTCTTTTTTTCTTTTTTCTTTTTTTTTTCTTTCTTTTTTTGGCATGCCTCTATCCGTATGTATACTTCACTGGCATTATGCACGTTTGGTGCAATTATGGCCAATTTAAACAGAACACAGGTGCCAAATAAAGATAGGTTTTGGAAAACAGCTTGCAGAATACAACAGATGGTATCACTTCTGCCAAAACCACCCACGGTTTCAAAGCAGTGGTGGTTTCAAGGGCAAAAGCTTCTCAGTAACCAGAACTAGAGATATTAGCTGGTTTCCTAAACTCCTAGTTAAGGCTCTTCCCACCTCAGCCATGTGAAATAATTACCATCTGTTAGGAATGTTTTTGGTGAGACTGGAGGAAAATAGAAAATTACAGAGAGCATAGAAGAATTTCTCTCTAAAGTCTTTTATAGGCATGAGAATGTCAACTCTGGAAAAGATGAATTAGAGGGATCAAGAAATCAGATCCTAGAGTTTAATCTGTTCATCTCCATAGGTAATGCATACCTTCCCTACAACATTACTACAATTGCTGGTAGCACAACAGGTCGAACAGAAATTCATACAATTAATACCTCTTAGTTACTCCCATGCCAGTCCAGTGACCCCTTGTGACACTCAGCAAGAGAAAGAAATCACTAAAGACTTTCACAGACAGAGAGAAGGAAACCCCAAAATTATAAGTATGTAAGGATGAAAATTGCACCACATGACCTTTGTACTTTGCTTGTTAAGTTTCATCTTAGTAACTGCTTAACGTCTAAACTGGCTTCCAACAAAAAAATCTGGTGAAATGTTCACAGATGAACAAAAAAAGAAAAAAAACGAAAATCTCTTATATTTAAAGCCTCATCATTTAAACAGACAAGCTTTTTTCACAGTGGCTATTTACTAAAAAAACAAAAATAATAGCAACAAAAGATATTTACCTTTATGTGTTTTACTCCACAGCTGACAATTCTGTTTGGTTGATACTGATCCCAGGAAATATCAAATATCTGTTAAGAAATACAGGAAGCTGATACATTTAATTATACAGTAATTTAATCTATACTCAGTTTGCTTTTAATAATTTTTAGGCATGATTTCTGTTGCAACGCATTGCTAAAAATGAAAGCATAATATTTAGGTAAAACCAGAACTGTTTGTAAAAAAGACTAAGGCTGTCTCACCCAGTTCTGTCAGGACACCTCTTTCCTGCCTTCAAACTAGGAATCTATTCCAGCTCTGAGATATTCTTGAATAAATAATATTTACAGTCTCAAATAAAATGGGAATCATGTGGTGAGCCAATGTACCTTAAGTTTAGGGATGAAAGAATGGTGCATTCATCTTTGTTTACTATTTTACGTAAAAGGTACAGTAGGTGATTCAAGCTGATCACAAACACTTCAGAGACAAAATGAATTATTATTCATTTGAATTAATCTACAGAAATAAAACTGCATCAATCACGTTGATTAATTTCACATTTATAACATCACGCATCAAAAAATTAAGCAGTCCTATACCCTGTATCAGAACAAATTTACAGAGTACTCTATGACTATGAGATTATACCAAATGAAAAATACTGCATGAAGTTTGGAAGTAAGAAGTTTCCACTTCAGCACGGATTTTCACCGGCATGCCATTTTTAGATATTTCATCTCTGGCATTCAGCTTTTCAAAGTCCAAGCTGAGAACCAATGACGTTACCAGAATCATTAGATACTGAAGGAAATATGTCTGTAGAGAAAGACAGTGGGTCTTTTTGCTACTTTCAGCTCTTCAGCTGTTAACATATACATCTTCTGAACACTTAAAACACCCTACAGGAACTTACTATCCTAAGCAAACCCACCATTCATTTTATAAGCTAGAACGTGTTACCATCTTACAATCCTTAATAGATATGTATTCTTTCCCACTCCCTCTTCAGTGCAAAATCTCTCTTTCTGGTTGTGAAAGCCTAAGGAGACAAAGATTTTAGTACTTCTTGCTTGTCCTGAAGTCCTCTGCTCATTCAGAACCTGAGCTTGTGCTTAGAGAGGTGGGTAGCACAAGACTGTAGTAAAACTTATCACTGGGAAGTGAATCAGTTCTGAAAGAAGGAATTTGAATAAAGACTAAGATTCCACTGTGGAGTGGATATTCTAAGTAAAAATTAACTACCAGATTGGTGGTGGTGAGGCACTGACGCAGAGAAGTTGTGGATGCCCCAGCCCTGGAACTGTTTAAGGCCAGGCTGGATGAGGCTTTGCACAATACAACCTAGTGTGAGGTGTCCCTGCCCATGGCAGGGGGTTGGAACTAGATGAGCTATAACGTTCCTTCAGACCCAGATCTTTCTATGATTCCATAGTTTATCCAGAAGGTACATAAGACGCAGATAGACTACATGTACACATATACTGGAAGAAAGGGTTTAGTCTGCTGCTCTCCTCCTATATATTTCATCATATGTGAATACTCCCTCATAGGCAGTAAGGCTTTCTAGCATTTCAATATGACGGTTTCATGGTTTTATGATTTTTGGTATTGGTATTCTGTGGGAATACAAGAAAGTATATTTAGAGCAGAAGCTGTGGAACAGGATAAACAGAATGAGGAAGGAAGGCTGAAAACCAAGGACACTTCCAGAAGAAAAGGAAAACAAGTTCAAGTAAGCTGTGTGATGGCAGACCCCAATCGGAGGAAGACTGCGTGGCTTGGAACAACTCATGACCTTGATTGGATAAGCACCTGTATGCACAGTTGAGAACTGTCTTGGGGAGTATCTTGTTGACATGTAAAGGTAGGTGGGAAAGTTACAAGAGAAAACTTGTGAAAGTATATAAGGGATGTTAAAACCTGTAATAAATGATTTGCATTGTCCACATCTGAGTCTGTGCCTCAGACGTTGCAGTATTCCACATCATAACATCACGTAGTGCATTAAGAGTTAAAGAGTTAACACTCCAGCACCGTGGATCATCGATAGTTATGGGTGTACCTGTCTCAGAAGAGAAGAACTACATTCCCCAGAGGACTCTGCATTGCTTTGTATTTTTACATTTTTCCACTCAGAGGGAAAGATAAAAACTGTTTGCGTGTCAAGAGACACGCTCTTTCCTTTTGGATTGACCCAGCAGTGGGTGCTTGCTGCCATTTTGCCTTCAGCATTAGCATAAGGCCTTTGGTTTATTGGACACTCTCTCTTGCTCATTTTATTTGATTTATTAGCTTTAATTCCAATTATATTGTATTATATTGTGTTATTTTGCTTTCTGATATCTTATTTAGTAAATTAGCTTTCCTCCTCAGATTGTTGCCACTGTTTTGTTTCTAGGCCCATCTCCCATCTCCCTTTCCCCTTTCCCCGGGCATGGGGACCCACGGACCCCGCACCAATTGTCGTGGAACCGGGCTGAACCAGCCCGTAAACCATTGACAGAAAGCTTTCTAACTTGTAATAATTTCATAATATGCTTAAGAAAAAAGCTGTCAGAATGTTTCCAAAACTTAACGTATCTATGCTTATATGGTGGGGAGTTATTTTGCTCATGCTAAACTTGATAAACATTTTGTAATCCTGAACAATACTCTGAACTCAGATCTGCTCAGTTTTCTTACTTATTGAGGTTATTCTGATTCTGTGCTTGATGTTAGTGGATATGATAGGAATATTTATCTTAACTATGATTCACCTGTAGGTAACTATCTTTAACAAAAATAAAAATGAAACAATTAAACTTTGCCTTAGGATAAAATGTCCTTTTGATGCATTTGGAAACAGCATTATCCTTGTCCACTGAGCTAGCGTTTCACATCTCATATAAAGGACCATAAATCATCAGAGTGTAATTACAAAGTATTTTCTCTCTAGGCAAGACAGTCAGCTCAAGAATACATCATGTCCTAACAGTGCTTTGTGTCTGGTATAATGAGAAGAAAGAAATACCTTGTTCAATATTTTAAAAGCTAAGTAGAATGAACAAGATTACCTCTGTGCTAACTTGTCATAAGCAAAAAATAATAAACAGTAAAATTAAGTTGTTTTTTTTTAATATACTTGCCCTGTCTGAATGGCCTGTAGCTGTTGCCAGTAGTTTTCCTCTCTTCCAGTCCCAAATACACACTGTATTTTTGGCATCCAGTCCCACTGAAGCTAAACGCTAAGGAAAAACGACAGTAATTTAGTTAACAGATAGTTAACTCAAAAAGCAGTTTACTATACCGTACAAATAGAGCTTCCCACACTGATCTGTGTTTGAAGCACACTGCTAAAGGCATCATCAAGACATTCATGTTAATCATCTGCTCACTGGATAAAGCACTGAAATGCCCAATCTTTTCTAAGGAGTAAGGTTATTAATTTCAGGTTACTGATGTCTCAAATATAATTGCAAAAGGATTGAAATGCTCATATCAGGTGCATGACACTCTGGCATTCTGATCTATTAACCTGATAGTAAAAATGAATGGTAAATAGAAGCTCTCACTATCCCCAAATACACTTTTGTTCATTATATTTAATTTGCTGAGGTTTAGAATCTGAATCTTATTAAGTGAGCAATCTTTGACTGATGGACCAGAGACTGTTGTGAAGTATGAAGACAAAACTGGTGCCACATTCACTGCAACTGTATAAAATGCATATGATAACATATGTTGGACAGAGATATGTGACAGATATTTCCAGCATAAGTTAGTAAAAGGAATATGCTTGAATAGCTTGCACTGTAGGAAGAGACTGAGAGAGACACTTCTCATGGGAAACAACCACCTAGATTTGTAAGACAATTTGGTAACAATCACATCTGTTATGTCCCTTCTCATTGCCCTGTCCACAAACTTATTAAGAGTCCAACTGAAGTTCCTAAGCATTTTGGTCTGTTACAGGAAATATTTCAAGAACGTGCAATAAATGAAACCTAATTTTGGCCAGAAACACAAAGATGAGTAGATAAATCATCTGATCCAAATGGACCTATGTTTCAGCTTTGACATGAACCAGATTTTTCTTCGAAGAATTGGTTAAAGATGACTTGCAAATAGAATCCCCGTACTGAATGTTTCCCTCAGTTACACATCCACTATTTTTGGCTTGGATTTGCAGTAGGTGAATTGTTTAAAGCCTGGGATTTTCTGAGTTAATACAAAAGAACTGAACCAGCAAAGACAACAAGCGCAATTACCAAAAATTCCTCTAGAATATTTTGTTAGAAAAAATACGAATTGCTGTAAGACTATCAGTTAGTGTAGAGCTGAGTGGAATCAACATTCCTAAAGAAAGAGAATGCTCCAGGTTTCATTCAGTAGCAAAATAAATCAGAGACAAGGTACTCCATGACTTTACATGCCGTTTTAAAGAGCAGAAACATAGCATCCATCTTCCTTCTTAAGCGAGCCACTTCCGAAGGTCTCTGGCTTAAAGACATGCAATCTACACTATCTTCATAATAGCTGCAGTTCTTTAATTTTAGAGTAATGAAATAGATCCCTTTTACATTTGGTTGCTTGGGAACCGACACAACATACATTACAACCTCATGTAACAGCTGAAGTCTGCATAGTGAGTAATGCATAAACCAAGCAATTCCCACCAGCAAGAACACTAATCAATATGGAAAAATTATATATGTTTTCTTCCAGACTAATTCTTATATTTTTCTTTCACTGATAGAAATAAATAAATAAATAAATCCTGAGGCCCTGTCAAATGCACCTGTGTGAGAACCTACCAGAAGAACCTGTGGGATACCAAGTACTGAAAAGATTTTAGTATAACATATTTCACCAAAATCTGTTTGGCATCTACCTGCATATAAGTTTTTGAAACAGTAAAGGTAGGTACTGAAAGTGCTTATTTAACCTTGGACAACATACTTCATTATTAGATGTATGGTAATGAAGGGAAAATCAAATATGGGAAATAACAAACACACTCCCACCAGTTTCCAAGATCAAAGTATTTATGTGTTTGAGAAAGGGCTATTATTGTAGTATATGTTTTATTTGTTCTTGAGTAATCTACATCCACCCAGGAGGTTGGATGTACTGATCAAAATACAAGATGTTTTTTCACAGAACCATCACTGATTCCACCGTTTTCTCACCTTCTTTATACTGTTCTCTTCACCATGGAAACCATGGCAGTACTTAGAGTATCTTTTAGATTTATCATTTTAACTACATCAGACCTGATTTCCGAGTCAGGAAATTACCATTAGTGGAGTAGGATGGACAGTGACAGTTCTAGAGCACATTAGCTAATGTTTTATATTTTCTTTTTTCCTTTAGGTCTACTGAGGTCTCCTGCTGGCAGAAGAGTGATAAATGCTGAATTTCCTTTCTGGTTAAAGTGCTTCTGCTTTAAGTACTCCTTTTGGAAAGGAACTTGATAGCATCCTGCTCAGAGAATTCACAGAATCACCAGAAGAAAATATCTGCCAAGTATCTTATGCACATAATTAAACAATTATTTTTAAGTCTACACAGATTTAGAAAATCTGGCTAAAGAAGTCTACTGCAACCTAACGCCAAGTTCAGAAATGTGCCCACGCTCTCCTTACTCTTTTTCAAAGAAAGCACACAAAAGAGGTCCTCAGAAAAACAACCTACAACAGAAACTGTAATGTATAGCATTAGAGAAATTCTTTAATAAAAAAGAGATCAGCTTTGTAGGTAATTCTGTCAAGGGTAGATGTTGGTGCTCTTGAACTATAGTTAGTTCCTGGTTCAACATAATAAATTTTTAATCATAGGGAAACTTGACAGCTCTTCATTAAAGATTTGAACAGCTTCTCTCCTAACAAATATCATCTTCTGGTCATATAGAAAAATCACAAACTAAAATATGTATTTTTCAACAGCAACTGCTCTGCTGGAAATGTAACTCCCTTCATTAGTTTCAAAATGCAACATTAATTACAGGGAATGTTAATAGAAAATTTCTTTAAAACTTACTCATCTTCAAATTTCAAATCCTTATTGAAAGTACATAAAATAAAGGAAGCAATCCTTGATTTAAGCTGTTTATTGATTTCCTCTGTATATCAGAAAAGACAATAAATATTGTCTACTCTCCATTACTCGGTTTGTAGTTAATTACACCAGGGAAGCACTGCAGAGACGCCTATGCAGTGTCAGCTGGGACTAAGTCTAGCAGGGAGTAATGTTTCAGAATTAACTTATTTGAATGCTTGAAAACACCCCAGAGGTTCTGATACAAGAAGAGCTAATTAAATAGGCCAAAATATAAACGCAGTGTCACTATTCTGGGACCTAAGCTAAATTCTCATACTGGAGCTGTGCAGCACTCCCCTCAGAACAAAAAGCCATGCATAGCAGAGTGGGAGGAAGCAGAGTTGCCTTTATGGGAACTGAGCACAGGTAGAGAAGTAGAATTACCTACCTCATGTGTAGGTATACAATTATTTGCACCTATATCTTATGTTATTGCTGAATTTTTGTTTGTTTGTTTTGAGGCTAAAATACCAATCTTTCTAGGACAGAAACAGACACTCTGTGTAATAGAGAGTGAAATATATGCAGTGGAAGGAGAGATGTGAGCAATGTATATGAAGCATATTTTGTCCTGTTACAAGGTGCCATCTCCCTCAGGTGATTGTGCTGACCAAATGAAATGGAACTGCTAGCAGCTCTCAATTCCACATACTTGAAGTCTTCTGTCAAAGCTCTTAAATTTTGGCTCAGCACAGCACCTTCTTTTGTAAACCAGAAAGAGCAGTAAAAGCCAAGACACATCATTCATATTTATGTTTTCCAGCATTGGTCTTTCTCCAGATAAAAATGCGCTCTGTGTAAATTTTCATTTCCAGAATATCTGCAACTTCTCTAACATTTCCAGAAACAGAATGTCACTGTTTTGCAAAGTCAACACAGCACAAAATTCAGTTTTTAATTACAACTAGGCACCAAGCAGGATTTTCAGGAGAGTCTCTATCAACTCATACAGACTAGGTTTATTGTTATCAGGTGTTTATATTGGGTTTTAAACCTGTTTAAAGGTTAACCCAACATTCTCATGAAGTTAAAAGTAAAAGAAAATTTTAAGAATACTTATTTTTGAATTAAAATAATTTTAAAGTTATTGTAGCATTCAAAATTTTCTTCTGGTGATTTGGAGATGCTCTCATTTGACTTTTTTCTTGCAATTTCCTAGGAACAACTTCTTCTTTAATTAGAGTTGGCACATGGGATTTCAGAGGAAATGGCTTTACTCAAAAAAAAAAAAATGGAAGGAGATGGTTGAAAACTAAGCTTAAAATAGAAAGTTAGCTCTAACTTCTAATAGAGAAATACATGCCACAGTGCTGCCTACTAATGCTTTTTGAATATGTTAAAGGTAATTGTTTTGAGCTCATGTTATTTTTTGTTCATGTTAGTGCACTTTGACTCACAGCTCTTCAAACAGATCAAGACAACACATGATAGAAAGCACTTCTATTTCATGTGAGAACATACTTTAGGCATTGTATGTCTGACTTTGATCTCAGAAAGAGGAATAAAACCACTCTGATCAACTGAAGAGCAATTAGGCATACGACAGTAAAGCACTTCTCTATAGACAGCTAACTGTTTACGACATTATTTTATGAAAAACATTTCAAGGCAAATCTGTCCTTCTGGGATTTAATTCACAAGCAAACGAAGAAGGTCTGTACAAGAATCCAGGAATCAGTTTACCTTCTAATGAGTCTTAAAAATATTTTAGCAACAAGCTGTAAACTATGACCACAGTGTTATACCAGAAAACTGGACACTAATAAGGATAAAATTGAATGTGAAACACTTCTCAGTTTTATCCAAACCATTAATCTATTTTGCTCCTTCTTCAGTTACAATGTTTGAATGCTTTTACTTGTTCTCCCGCAGGGAAAAAAATTCCACGTGTTAGTTGTGAACAGACCACCACTTATTCATAAGTTAATACTGCCTCAAAATATCACATAATCATATAATATATTGTGTCCTAATCCCCTTATTCAATTAAACTGACTGTGCACCCTAGCCAGTGTGACTCTTACCGGAGGCTCTCTGCCAAAAGATCTGCAGGTTTGTAAGGTCTTTGCCAGGAAATGATCTCTTGAACAGCAAGTGGTAAGTACATAGAGAAGCTATTACATTTGAGCCAATGGGGGACATTTCTTTTATAGATACTTGTTCAGTAATTAATGGATCTAATTGAATTGAATTCTTGGTGAGATTTTGAAAGTGGTCATTGAAAGAGCTGCATTTGCAATCCTTGCATTAAAAAAACCTAATTGTAATACTAGCTTAAGTACTACAGCCATACAGCCACCTACACATATAAAATATTTCAATTTGAATGTCTCTTGGAGTCAGAGGTCAAACTAAACTGAAAACATTTAAAAAGAAGATATACAAACCTGGCCATCAGAATCAAAAGCTAAGCAGGCAACTCCATGTGTATGCGCATCCTTAAGAACAGAAACAGTCTGTACGCGGTAGGAATCCCAAATGCAAATGTAAGGGTCCTTTCCAACCTGCCCTGTAGCTACTAAAGTTTTATCCGGGTGAACTGCAAGGCTGAAACAGAACACAACTGAAGTTACAACACATTTTCTCAATAGAGTAAAACATGCAAATGTCAAACTGAAAAATAATATTTTTTTTTAGTTTTCAAAAAACAGCTCCTTTTGATTTACTGGAATGATTATTTCAAATGCCATAAAAAATTACTGTATCCCATTACCTCCTTCTGTCTTAAAAAAATATGCTTGAGACTGAAATGTGATTACAGAATGCAACTTACCGTGTAATAATATTTTAAATAAAAAATGTATGACAAATACAGTGAGAACATTTTTAAATGGGCTTTTTATTTCTATGTATTTTCAGATATGCTTTTAGTTACTGCTGCCTAAGGAAAGGCAAAACTTACTTTTTCTTGGTTAGTTTATCTCATTTTTTTCTAACAGCCAATCAGAAATAGCACCTTGCACAAAAACCTTCACATCAAGTAGTATTTGTATTACTTATGTCCAGACAAATTCTAATGTTGCAAAAATTGTTTCCTGGTTTCCAGTTATTTACTCCAATAGCTTTCAGTAAATTGCTTTGACTGACTTCACCTTAGTATCCTATTAAATATAGACCTCTCAGCTTTTTTATTTTCTGCAGTACTTGTACAGGGCACATTACTGCAAGCTACTCTGATGCAGGCTTAGGTATCAGAAGAATCAAAAACCATCTCTGTGCATCTCTCTTCAGGTATGGAAATCTTTTTCTCCCATGCCTAAAGTGCGAACTCTTAACATTCATTGCCACGTTGTGCTGGGTCATTCCTCTCAGATATCAAATGAACTCTGGAAGCAAGCAGTAGCACCATTCAGCAAAAAAAAAATGTATTTTATAATTTCCTTGTAAGTTTTATTTTTTTTTCATTGTAACACAAAAAGACAGAAGGTCATCATATAGCAAACTTCATCCCACTCTAACAACAGAGTAATGCAGGTTACCAATAGCTGACATGGTACTGGAAATTGCTCGTGGCAATTATTCCAAGTTTGTCAAACTATTCTTTGGCCCTTGAGACATTCTCTTTGACAATTCCCAGTGGATTGACTTTGAAAATCTAGCCTGAGGAAGTTAATACTAAACACCTCTCCCTAGGGTAACATGAATATAAAGATAGCTTCACACTGTTATGTGGGAAACAAATTAGAATAATGTCTGAATACATGAGCTACAGATGGAATAAGGAAAAATATCCTATTAATAAACTGACACTCAACAGATGGCTCAGGGCAACTGAGTGTTTTTTAATATCCCAGGAGCAGATAATACTAATTATTAAAAAGGATTCATCAAAAAACAAAGGAAGTTTAAAAAAAAAGAAAAAAAATTGACTATTTTCTCACGTTTAGAGACTCTTGCAAAAAGAACAAATTTTGCGCAACACCCAGTAAAACATTTGTTATCAGTTCCCCTATTTGCTCATTTTTTCTTTCTTCTGAGGTTGGATCCTGCAGTTTGCTGTGTGTCAGCTATTCACCTTAATTCCAAACCTGTAAGGCAAATAAAAAGTATAACTCCACCATACTTAACAATTGTTAAGTGTCTCAGCTTAGACTACTCTTTTTCAATGATAAAAACATAAAAGCCAGATAGAAAAGATTAATTGAAGGAATCTATCTCACTGCTTGAATACAACTACAGTTTAATTACATATACCACTGATTTGTACAATTTGGTTTCCACATCCTAGATCTCCCTATGTTTGGCATTTCCATTCCTGGATGCATGAACAACGTATTTCCTACAACCTAAATATGTTGGTACTGAACTTATCTAGTGTTTCATTCTTTTCAATGCATGAAGTCAACTAATGGCACATCCAAAATTAGGACCCAGTATCAGTTTTTGGCACCTAAGAGATAGCCTGATTTTTCAGAATCGCTAAGGACATTCGATTCCTGCTCACAGCCTTTACGATAATGCACTACAACTGCCTACGTTCAGTCTGGCTGTTAGATAACTGAGTGTTCGTTTTTGGCAGACAGAATGGTGGCTTATGGAGTAAGGGAATGGAGTCTAACTTCAAGAACAATTCTTGGTGACTGACTAAATACCTTTATACACGTTAGCCACGTTTGTCAATAAAAATACAAGAACTGCATGTGTAACTATTCAATTTGTTGGCAACATGGATTACTTCCTGTCTCCAGATCAGAAAAGCTCTGGCTGGCATGGCTTCTCTTCCCTTCCATACTCTTTAAAAATGAGCATAAACTTCACTGTTTTGTTACCAGCATATAGGTGTGTTATCTCTAAACTTCCTAAGAAAATATCCTCTATCTGAATGATTTATGATATCACATCACTCCACTGGAAAGTACTGAAATATTATGATAATTAATGGAATATAAAAATATTATTAGAACAGATTATGTATTCAAACAACAGCAATTTATGGTACAGAGCAATGCTGCTAGAGAGTCTTTCCTGTCCCTTCCAATAGGAAGAGCAGCTAGAAAAAGAAAAGTCTTCCTTTACAACCAGCCAATTTTCTGCAAGCCAGGGGCAATAAGGCTGTGGATAGCTGTTTGAGATTCATTAGTGTAAGGCAGAGTGATTGCAGCACGGAGTATAGCCAACAAGATCTAGGCAGGGTGGGTAGCAGAAATTTCACAAGAAAAGTTTTCCCTACTTTCCAGGTTTGTGTGAAAAGGAATTCATGTTTATCTTGCCTTATCTGCAGCTCCTACACCCTGCATGAAGAGCTAGGGTGGAAAACAGAAGGGGAAAAAGCTGTTACTGCTGCTGGCACTGCTTGCTGGTAGTGGCAGTCACTTCCCCACAGTTCTCAACCTTCTGTCTGCGAGAACTGTAACAGGAGCAGTTGAATGTGAAGGGAAAGAGGCAGAGATCAATAGCTTGGGAACTCCGAGTTCCCCCTCTTTCAGAGCAGGCAAAAAAAGCGAGGTGATTTCTGGCAGTCTGCTCCTTTGAGCAGCTGAATGTTTCTGTGGGTGCATAAAGCTAACTGTGAATTCCACAAGCAAGCTAATGTATCTGCAAAGAAGGTCTTTGATAAAAGTGCACAGGCACTTTTTTGAGAATCAAACAAACCATTTAAGATGAACCAATGAACTCCAGGTATCATTAACCTTCCTAATAGATGTTTTTGTTAATAAGAGATTTCAGTGAAGAATTCCTTTCCTTCTAAGATCAGTGATTACGAATCTAGCGTCAATGGCTGGAATCCTGTTAAATTAGGATAATTACAGACACCCATCATGTGTTCCAGCAGAGTCTGATGAAATGCTTTATACAAGTAATTAGTGGATCCATCTGGTCTGAGGGCCTTGCCAGATGGTTAACTCTTAGTACCTCCACAATTGCTGTTGCAATAATATTCTGCTCCAAGATTTTCTTTTAAAACAATGTTAGAATTTCAAAAGATTGAAAGTATTTGATTCTTGTCCATACTGTATTCGTTGTTTTCCTTAACAGTTGCTCTAGATTTATAGACACATATATAAGTTTAGAACAGACCTAAGTAGAAAAGAGTATGGAATACAAACTACTTCAACATCCTTGAATATTAAGCTGAAATGATTGCTTTGAAGTTATTCCCAAACCACCAGCAAAGCCATTTGTCCTTCAACAAGAACACAGTCAAACAATGAATTACAGATTCAATCACAGAATAGAATCACCAAGGTCAGAAAGGTCCTCCAAGATCAACCAGTCCAACCATTCAGTATTTTCCCTGTAAACCATGTTCCCCTCAGTACAACATACAAGCGTTTCTTGAACACCTCCAGGGATGTTGACTCAACCACCTCCCTGGGCAGCCCATTCCAGCTCCTGACTCACTCAGAGAAGAAACTACCCTAATATCCTCCCCTAGTGCAACTTGAGATCATCCTTCCTTTCCTATCACTAGTTACACGGGAGCAGAAGCTGGCCCCACCTCACACAGCCTCCTTTCAGATCACTGCAGAGAGCGATGAGGTCTCCCCTGATCCTCCTCTTCTCCACACTGAACAGCCCCATTCCCTCAGCCGCTCCCATCACACTGTGCTCCAGACCCCTCACAGCTCTGCTGCCCTTCTCTGGACACGCTGCAGGGCTCAGTGTCTTTCCTGCAGTGGCCCCCAGCACTGAGCATGGCACTTGAGCTGTAGCCTCACCAGAGCAGAGTACAAGCAAATGATCACTTCCCCGCTTCTGCTGGCTGCACTCTCTCTTATACAAGCCAGAGTGTCACTGGCCTTCTTGGTGACCTGGGCACCCTGCTGCCTCATGTTCAGCTCAGTGCTGATCAGCACCCTCAGATCCATATTCCCCACACAGTCTTCCTGCAACTCTGCCTGACTAGGAAGAACAAAAAAGGGGATGAGAGAATTGAACTAGTTAAGGAAGAGGTACTTCAGAAAGAAAAGAGGAAGCTCAGGGTGTATCTGATAGTTTTCCAGCACCTCAAAGGTAGCTGTAGAGAAGTTGGAGGTACACTTGTCACAAGGACAGATGGTTAAAGGATAAAAGGCAAGTGGCACAAGTTGCTTCATGGGAAATTCTATCTGGATATAAGAAAAATGTTCTTTACTGTGGGAAGAAGTAGGCTGCCTAGAAAAGTGGAAGAACTCCCCTTGTTGGAAATGACCTAAGACTTCCTTGGCTTGACAGGACCCTGGGTAACCTGACCTAAGGCTAAGGCTCTGCTGTGTACTGGATGATTTCTGGAAGCCCCTTCCAAACGAGACTTTTCTATAATCCTAAACACCAAAATATATCAAGAAAACCTAAGGTAATCAAAGTAAAAATGGATTTTGGCTCAGAGAACTTTACTTGCATTAGTAAATTGGTACTTTGGTACTTGATACTGCCAAAAGAAAGTGCTTCCTACTGTCTTTTATACATACATATGAATTGATAGGCTTACTGAGATCTTGAAATGAATGTTTCAAACAAAAGATATCTGAAGTTCACTATCCTTAATTTATTATTACAAACCTCATCAGGTTGTCAAAACACTCACTCACAGAAGCAAAGGCTTAGCATTTGTCTTCATTGTTGTGACTGTGTAATTTTTCAAGGCGTTTTTACTACTTAGGAACTGAATCTTTTCTATAATCATCATATTAACTAGTCTTCGATTAACATCAATCAAGCAAATGCACTTTCCACACAAACTACTACTACTTTCCAGAATGTCCCTCCTAACATACACAAATTGCTCTCAGAAGATGTTGAGTCTTGTCACCCATCTCTTGACAATGCAATCCATCCTCACTGCTAAGGCTTTTTTTCGCAGTAAAGAAGCCTGAAAATCTCATGCCATTCTGAAATAACACAAGCTAGTTAGCCCCTTGTAGATCATTCTCTACTACAAGTCCACCTTGTTTTCCATTCAGAATAACTTTCATGTTCAGACAAGCCTTTAGAGAGTTAGGAAGTCTTACGTTAACACAATGCTACACAGTGAAGATTTGGGGCAGAAATGTGTGGTAAATATAAAATCAAATCCCATGGCAAAGCAGACGCTGTTTATATACAATTAATTCTTTTTTGAAATAAAAGAATTGATACATCCTGGCTCAAATCTGCTAAAAAACCTACAACTTACAAGAATGGAGAACATTGTGGGTTTATCCTGAGCATGTAGGTCAAAGTTGTTGGGAGGTAGTGAGGGCACTGCCTGTGCTGTGCTTGAATAACAGACACATAAATAACAACCATTTTTTTATAAGACTTTTTCCTTGTAACAGAAACATCTCAGAAGAAAAAAAGAAAAATCAAAATGCTTCAGGAAGCTCCAAGCCTGTCCTGAAATAGGCCATTACGTGCCACTAGGTATTTTCTTCTTGGTTGCCTCCTTCTGCTCTGCACTGCTAGCTCTCAGTGCAGAATGAAGTGACACATTCAAGATCCTGACAGGCCAAGCAGGAACATCTGAAGACTAGGGATCTTTTCAGCTTCATTTTTCTGCTCTTACAGTGCAAAGGATGGAGCTGCTTTCACGTGTCAGCAAAGGAAACAAGCAGTCTTTCAGGAATTTCTCATTTCATAGAACAAAATCAGTTTCTCTCCTCATTTGCAGAGTCAGAACGGGAGACTGTGACTTTCTGTCTGTAAAGACGGACCAGTATCATCAGAAAAATAAGACAAGAGCCAGCCTGATCTCTATTTCTGAATACAACATAAATCAAAATGAATTCTAATTAAAAGGAGCAACGGAATACCAGCAGTCAAGTAGAACAAAACATGGTGACCTGCAGGAAGGAAGGGGGAGACAGGAGAAAAGAAGCAGAAGGATGGAAGAAAAAAGCGACTTGGTACAATTTAATTACTTTTTACACGTGAATGTATAGCTGTAATAATACCACTGAAATATACAAAACATTGCCACTCACTTATAGCAAATAGTTCAGGTACAGAACACATTTGACATGAAAAAATATGAATGTTCACAGAAACACCACCAAGTAATACTCATTCTAGAGCATCTGGCAAATAATTCATCTTTTACGTCTAAGTTCTTAACAGCTATGCTTGCTTTCCCCTTTCATGTTTGATGTGTGGGAAGAAGAGTGATGCAGTTAGCTGTTCTGGAATTTATTCATGCTTCTGCACTGGCTTCCTACCTCAATCGAGTAATTGCAGGCTAACTTTCTCAACACCAGCTTTTGAATCTGGGGGCCTGCCTCAGACAGCAACCATCTGGTTGTCAGAGGAAGCAAACACCTACGGTTCTGAATGAAGCTGATACAGAATGATTGAAAATCACTGTGTTAGCACTCAAAAATGGTCTTGGCCACCAACAGAGACAAAGATTAATCATTAATAGAGTGGACATGCTGTTCAATCAGTGCTGGTAAAGGTCTCTGAAGCATGCACATTAACAGCCGCTATGCTAGGCACACTGAAAGTGTCCCGCAAACACAAGGGGCATTTTGACAGGATTTTATTTTTGTTTTTCTGAAAGTAATGTAGGATATAACACTGGCAGAAGCTTGCAAAGTTATGGCCATTCCTGCCACTCTAAATTACTCCATTTTGTCCTTGGGGAATTACTGCTTATGGTTCTCTGTGCCAGTGGTTACATTCAAGCCTACAGAGTTATTCCATTACACTCCAGTAAAGTCTGTTTGGTTGCTCAACACTTATTAGAAGTCTTGACAGATCAGGCCTATAAAGTGGCAGAAGTAACACTGTAGAATGGGCAATCTGCAGTTGTAGCACAGAGTTGCAGTGGGGTCACAGAGTCAGGCCAGACATAAAGATTAAATTGGTTTTTATCAAGTGATTAGAATTTCCCCTAGTAAGAGAAGGTGAAAAAAAGATGAGAAAAACTCTTAGAAAAGGCTAAAACATATCTTCTTTTTAGCATAAATTTTCTGCACATAAGAGGCCAGCTGTGATTTACAGTCCCATGCTTGTGTACAGACAATAAAATCTGGCAGATCTAATAAAAGGGAATGGTACTGCAGCACAGTCCTACAGCACACATGGCCGCAGAAGCACAAAGGTCATTTGGTTATCTGGGAACACATTTTTATCTAACACGTATTTATTTTACATATATATCATCTCAGATACTTTGCAACTGCAAGCTTCTGTTTTACCTGAACCTTTTTAAGCATGCTGGAAGGTAAGTATAAACAATGGTTGGCTGAATTGCTGGTTTTTTTTTAAAAAACAAGTTATCAGGAAAAAAATATCCCTTATTTCCTATTAGTGGCACCAGATCAAACAGACAGTGCTGTAAAACTTCCGCTTTCGCATGCATGTTGTTTCCGTTTTGAGTGTGATTATATTTGCATTCCTACTGGTTACTGCAGCATTCTGCAAATATCTGAAAACAACTACCCCAGTGACATCAATATAAGGACGATAGAATTTTTCATATATAACACGTTATGACTTTCAGCCAAAACAGCTACATTATTTTTACATGTCTGAAATGAAACTTAGTTGTGTGGGGTGCTTTTGTTTTGCCTGTTCAATATTTATCACAATTAAATGGACAACGGAAAATTTTTTTGAAGTGAACAGTAAAACTTCATGAAGAAATATAGTCTGTGATGTTGAGATCAAAGCAGCAGCAAAAAATATCAGGTTAATTCAATCATCTCTCAATATATGGCACAGCAGTTACGTGCTAAGGTAAGTTTACTATTGCTCAACAAAAACTAGCAAAACCTACACATTCATCTGGTATAAATAATTTTAGGTCATTCAGAGCACTCTGATTGAAAATACAATTTATACATCTGATAAAACCTGCAAGTCAACTTATCACAGCCACTGTCACATGCTGTAGCCTCCTTCATTTCCTACGTTCACCCTGCTTCAGTTTGACTCTGCTGAAATACCAATTCAAAGCTCAGACAAAGCAGATGACACCAACTGTGCTCTGCTGCTAGCAATCAAATTGCCTATTTTTCTGATTTCATCACATTCTGGAGCTGAAGCAACTAAAAATGGACTGAATGTAAGCAGTGCCTTTTCTCCCATGTACAGATGCGATCATAATTCAGGCAAATATTAAGTCAGTCAGCTCTAAAACTGGTGGTCACAATGAACAGTAAATATCTGTGCACTAATTAATTGCCCGCAGCGTGATGATGTCAATCAAGCTGCATTATGGTTGCTGCAGATGGGTCCCATGCTTGACAGCACAGCTGAAGGTATTCTTTCCTGAGGCTGATTCAGTAATTAACTGCTTTGGGATTTCCTGGATCTAGTCTACTTTCTGCAGAGTTAGCAGTCATCAGGGAATATAGCTAAAACTATGTAGATCACTCAGCACACAATTCAAGTCAAAATATTTGAAGATACATCTCAGAAAGGGAGGTTACCTACAGAAAATCTTGGGAAAAAGGTAAGCAATAGATTCAGTTAATGAAAAGAAAGATAAAGGAGATACAAAATGAATAAAACACTGGAGAAGGCACAGTAAGAATAACCAAGACACACAGAGAACAGCCAAGGAGAAATGGGAGGTACTACAGAGAACAAGATAATAACCCATTATTCATAACGTTTCTGGATCATTCCCACTTTAATTTTTACTTCAACAGCTTTCATCACATCTTGCTGAAAATCCTTGGATGTATTCACATCTATGACAAGCTGTATGACCTGAGAAAACTCACAGAATCTTGTAAAGAAGTTTACTCTGGGATGATAGTATTTTTCACATAGGTTTGCCTCCAGCTTCTTCATTCTTCTCACAGTAAGCAGTCACAAAACATTTTAAGCACTTCAATGGAAAGAAATAGGGAAGAGTAGGAGGTTGCTTCAATAATATGTCAGATGAACATGTGCCAAGCTGCACACTACCGGTTGGAAGCAGACAATGCCTTTTTTATATAAAGCAAAGTCTACAGTAGATGTTTACAGAGATGATAAATGTGATAATACTAAACTGTTTTTCAGGTGTTCTAGACTACATGCGACATTCAAGAAGGCTTTTTACTCCTGCTGTTTTGCAGTAGTCAGTTGAAAGCTCATGCTCTTACTTTTCAAAGAAACTATCTTTCTCTGTATTTCAGAGGTTGTCAAATGAATGAGAAAACAAGTCCAGTACCGAAATCCTGTTCCCTGTTGGATGTGCTGGAATAAGCTGTAACAAAAATTACATATTGAAGCAGAAAACATAGAGCATACACATTTAATTAGGTCCATCATCTAAATTTCTAGTTACAATGCATCAGTCACAAGGTCACAAATATCTCTTTCACCAGCTAATTGTGTACAGTACAAACGAGAGATATTTCCAAAAACCTCGAAGACTGCCTTTAAAAAAGCCCATTTTATTTTTCCCTTGTTCTAGCAACTCACATTTTAAGTTTCTAAACAATAGTCAATGAAAAAAATACCTTTCAAGAAGTGCATTTATCAAAATAAATGTGTCATTTATTAGCTTATTCTGTGTTGTCTGTAACAACTTGAAGATTAGAAGTATCAAATGTCTACTGTATATGAGATTACACGAAGGTTCTGTACCTGAATTACCAACTAGCACAAGATGCTGCTAGAATATATCTAGCATGGTAATTACATGCTAAACTTCTTACATAACTGAATTTATCTATTTTCACAGAGTCACTTGAGTTGGAAGGGACCTTTAAAGGCCATCTAGTCCAACTCCCTTAAAGAAACAGGGACACGAACAACTTGACCAGCTTGTTCTGAGTCCCACCCAGCCTGACCTTGAGAGTCCCCAGGGATGGTACATCCAACACCTCTCTGGGCAGCCTGTGTCAGTGCTTCATCACCCCTCTTGTAAAAAAAAAAAAAAAAAGAAAAAACTTTTTCCTTATATCCACTCTAAGTCTCCCTTCAGTATGAAACCACTTCTCCCTGTACTATCAGAACAGACCCTGCTAAAGAGCCTGTCCCCTTCTTTCTTATGCAACCCTAATCACCAATGTCCATCTCGATACTGAGCCACTGACCATCACTCACTGGATATGATCTCACCACTAATTCCTCATCCTTTGAGCAGTCTACCCATCAAATATGTATCTTTCCAATTTGGAGAGAATGACTCTACAGGAGATGATGTAAAATGACCTACTGGAGTCCAAATAGATTCTATCAGTGGCTCTTCCCTTGTCCACTGAATCATTCACGCCATCACAGAAGGCCACTAGGTTGGGTGGTCAGCCAGTACTTGCCCTTGGTGAAGCTGTAGAGCCTATTCTAACTGGCACATATAAAAGGCATGTCACCAAGCTATAGCCTATTAATAAACAAGAAGCAGATGAATACCACTCTTCTAAAAAGACTGTATTTCATAGATACATATATTAAAATTAAAGCCCTGTTTTCACTGCATTCTGCTATACTTCCAGCATCATAGTAGAAACCAACTAATCAGCTCGCCAAAAGCATGTCAATACTCAGGACATAAAATCTAGAAGGGTAAGCATTAAAATACCACAGAAACAAATTTAGAAATTAATGCCAAACAGTATTTTCCACTATTCACCTTTAGCTTTCTCTCTTTTCTATGATAGGTTTTGTCAGTCATTGTAACTGATTTCAACAACTGATGATTTGAAACAAACTAAGTAGAACGTTGTTGTTAACTGCAATGTACCCAAGAAAAAAAACCTGAATTACTACTTAGGGAAAGATAATATCTTTTAAAGGATAAAAATGCTACAAGAGAAATTATTTTTCAATCTCTTCACCAAACAAAACTGGAAAATGTTTTAAGGCAGGTTTTCCATTGTTTGGAAATAACATCTTATTGATATATAACTGCTTTTACCAAGTCCCTTGAGCAGCCTCTGTTAGTCCATCCGAACAGTGGAATTCTGCATCTAACCCTAAGCTTTTTTCTCCCTCTCCCAGTTTGTTCAGACTTGTTACAACCTGAGAAACTGTAAAATCCAGGAGCAGGCATTTTAACTGCCCAGTCCTATTTACAAGCTCTGTTTTCTCAACTTCAGCAGGATAAGTATAGGTGAAATACTCCTTTAAAGAAAAATTGTTTCACTGATATTAAAATGCTGAAAATCCTCACTGGACAGAGATCCTTTGATCAGAAGCTAGAATTCAATAGAATCACAGAATCCTCAGATTTGGAAGGCACCTCTGAGGACCATCTAGTCCAATTCACACGGAGATCAGAGTCACCAGGTTGCCCATGGCCTGATCCAGCCTCACCCTGACAGTCTCCAAGGACGGGGCATCAAGCACAACACCAGGTAACCTGTTCCAGTGCCTTGCCACCCCTCCTGTAAAAGACTTTTTCCTTATATCTAACCTAAATCTACTCTCCCTGAGCCTGAAGCCATTTCCCCTTGTTCTTTCACCACACACCCTGCTGAAGAGTCTGTCCCCTTCTTTCCTGTAGCTGCAAACTGACCTGATAGCAGTTCTCAGTTTCTAAAGGGGAGCTTTCTCATCTCCAGCATGAAGAGCACCACCTCATGTCCACATCAGTTTAGTATCACAGAACTGATTCCATATACTAGGTGTTTGGTTTTTTTCCCTATGGAATCTCCACTACCTAAGAGGCATTTATACTAAGTATCCCATGTAGTTCAGTGCCCCCTTTCCTATTATCACGTGGAGGTCTTCAAATGCCTAAGGAAATGTAGTTCATTTTGAACCTAATGCTGAATTAAAATCTTCATCAATCAAAAGCAATCAAGTGACAGAATTTTAGTAGAATTCTGGCTCGTAGCACTGCTTATATTTATTTAAAATGTTTCTGAAACTCAGTTGCTCAAACTGAAGTTATCCAAAGTTGCTCTTTCAAGACTGTATCTATTTTGCATCATTTGTGAAAACATACTCATATACAGCCAACTCACATGCTTTAGAAAATCATCATCAAAGTGTAACATGAGTGATCTTAAAGATGGTACTCCAAAATAGTATAGGAGATGGTTTATTTGGATAGGTCTATACAGATGGTGCACAAATAATACAAAAAGGAAAATGGCTCACCTTTCAGATGTCAAATGCTCGCAGCAGACTCCACATAGGAGGGATCTCCAAGAAGAGATCCTTTCCTGGTGGTGGTCAGCCCTTAAATGGGGCTTGGGGAGAGGTGGAGCCAGGCTCCCCCCCTTCCAATCACACAGGTATTATCACCTCCCCCTCCCCATGGCTGACTCGATGCTCACCTCAGGTGACCAATCAGTGGTTCAGGCCGTGATTCAACAGTTCCCTTACACAAAGCATATCTATTTGCCAGTGGAATTCCTCTGGAGATACTGTTCCTGGGCACCAGGATATCACAGAATCACAGAATCGCAGAGGTCAGAAGGGACCTCTAGAGATGCAGGAACTGAGAACAGGGAAAAAGGATGTGAAAGTATCCAATTTCATTTTGACTGTAGCAGCAAGAGAAATATATATGATTACCAAGGTTCATTTCTTCTCAGAATTAGATAGTGGACTCAAAATTTCTCCAGCTATACATTGCTGATGCCAACTGGATGAAAGTTTACTTGCAGAGGGTTTATCTGACCTCCTTCTAGCTGTTATTAACTTAAAGGATCTGTGAAGGTTAAAGGGTTGTTAAAACCTCAGTAGAAGATAACAAAACATATGTACAGTTAGATTAGTGTCTCCCTCTTCACCATGATAAGAAAGGAAGCACCCTTTCTTCCCAAGAGCAGCTCATACAGTGTATTTCCACTACAAACAGCAGCAGAAACCAAATGGACCTGTGAAAAGAAACCTAAAGATACTTCATCTCAGTCTGCAGGTAAATGCTGACTGTGTCTAAACCATATAATCATATAAACTATGGCTTGCGTCAGGTTGAGAACTGTAACTGTAAGTATTTCAACAAGCATTCATTTTTTAAATTTAAGAGCCAGATGCTGCCATGCTTTTGTAACAGTTATATTTTAAGACACTCACTAACAAAAAACATCCTAATGTATTTCACTGAGAGACCAGATTTCCTATTAAAACTAGTAAAAATAACACAAGGGCTACATAAACACACTGAAAGCACTTAAAAATGGCCCTACATGCAATACACAAAAATAATGCTGAATTTATCTTTACTGAAATCACTAAAAAGGTGTGAAGCTTACCTTCTGCCATAGAGCTGTAAAACACCAAAGCTAAGTGAATTTAGTTTCCTGATATGAAAGAAATGGTGAAAGACAGAAATTCATATTGGGCACTTTTAGAACTTAACTAACTGTAACAAAGAAATTATAACCAGGAAAAGGTTTGTTTTTATCTTCATTGGTTCCTTTCTACGTGTATAATTTTACAGTGCTCAATATTATAATAAACTTTGTGTAGTCACTAATAAGCTTTTTTATTTCAATTTCTTTTTAATTCCTAGAATTTTCTCGTGTTATTGTTGAATATTTTCTCTAAGTCAGTTACTACCATGTTATGTCAGCACTTTGTGTACCTTCCTTGTAAAAACAAATGACCTTATTAGTTATTCAGTACTTCAAATTGACCTTAGTGGTCCATACAAAAGCAGATTGCCTGAGGAGTTGGGAAGTCCATTAGAAAGTCAATTACACTACTCCATCAGTCCAGTCTAGCCAAGTAAAAAAGAAGAAACAGCTTCAAATGTAATTGTAAATACTAATTTCAAAAGCCAGTGTAATTTTTTTCTTTGCTTTTGCCTCTTTGAATCTCACAGATAACTGTAGAAGCTCTAATAATGTCCTTTTCAGACTAATGTGGGCATGAGAGCCACTTTCAGACGACAAACTGTAGTTCATCAGGATGAGAAAATCAAGTTACTTCCTAGGCTTCTGTGATACAAAATCTTATTTTGAGATTCAAATTCAAAAAAACAGGAGTTATTACAAACATACTATTTTAATGAAATTTAGGAAGAATACATGTACTCTCTTCAATGTGAGCACTGATGAAAAGCATATGCTTGGAAAGCATATTGTTGGAATATGTTTAGCAGAGTCTGTTGTGATAGGACGAGGGGAAATGGTTTCAAACTAATAGAGGGGAGATTTAGATTAGATATTTAAAAAAATGTCCATTACAATAAGGGTAGTGAAGCTCTGAAACAGGTTGCTCACAGAGAGGTGGTGGATGCTCCATCCTTAGAGACAATCAAGATGAGGCTGGACTGGGCTCTGAGCAATCTGATCGAGCTGTAGGTGCTTCCATTGCAGGGGAGTTGGACTAGACAGCCATTAAAGGTCCTTTTAACATGCCTTCCAACACACAAGATTGTACTATCTGAAAACTATAAGTATGTGGATAATCATAAAGAATATATAAATTCAAGCCAGAGCACAGTAAATTTGTAAGAAAGCTCAAAATGTGTATCCTGATGTGACTGGTAGTTCAGATACCCCTTCGCTCAGCCACCATCATTCTCCAGCTCCCCTGCTGCTGATGACAGTAGATGCTACTTCTGACAAATGTCTCTATTCTGCAAAGGGAGGTAATATAAATTAGTATTAGTAAAAGCCACAGTTATCCCAGATAAAAAAGTTTGAAGAGGCTCAGGCTCAGTCTGCATTAATGACAGTTAAAATTCTATCTGGCTTTGATGATTTCTAAGTGCCATACACTACAGAAAATAGGACTCCTTACCTTTCTTTTAGAGATAAGCACGAAGCATTAAACAATTCAACAGTTTCTTTTAAACAATTCCACTTCTTACTTTAGTCCAGCACAGTGAGATTTGCACAATCAATAACACAATTATGTAAATGTAGAGTGCAGATTTTGTGTGTGTTACTGGTCCCAATAAGCAATGGTTATTTTAAGCTGTGAGGAGCAGCAGTAAACGAAAGCCTGAAGATTAACTCAGACAACCTGTGTACAAACGAACACATTTCACAAATCTTATTACAAGTTTATCTTCACAAAAACCTCCACAGAATCATTTCTGCCATGCTGAAAGACTCGAAGGAGACTTAAACAATCCCTACTCCAAATAAGCCTCGAGATGAAACTCCTTCTCTCGACTGCATATAAAAGGAGCTCTGTGAGACTTACAACGTAAGCATCTCAATAAGCTGGCAGAAGGTAAAACATGACCCTCTCCTTTTTGACCACAAAGTTGAAGGCTGAGCAATACTCTTAACCTGATTATTCCACATTGTGGTTTACCTCTTTACTCACTAGACCAAGAAATTCTGTCTTTTTCAACACTTAAAACATAAATATGTAAATTACTCCACTCTTTGGAAATGCCACTGCTTAAGTACCAAACTAAAATACAAAAAAAATACAGATTGAGAATTAGCAGTGCACTCTTAGTCAATAGAACATTGCATGGGATATGATGTCTCTCTGACTTTCTCATTAAAAAGGAGAGAGTTGTTCTTAAGACAAAAAAGATTACAGAGCTGTTTCATGCCATGTGCAATTAAGATACTGAAGATAACAGACCAGCCTTGCATAAAAGAGCTACTGATTGTAAAAGAAAAATCAGTGCATTATTGGATCTGCAATAGCTGAAGATATTACCCTGAGGAAATTAGAAAACTTCCACTCAAATTAAAAATTAATTTGATTTCAATGTACTTATTGTGATAACTTCAACCACGGAGTAGTATCATATATGTATATTTTTAATTTAATAATTATGTTTTGCTCTACATGCTCCTACATTTTGTTGAAACTAGTTTGAAACTCAAATCACTAGTTTTCTTGTATAGTGGCACCACTAACTCATACATATGACACCCACTACTATCTCCCTAAAACTTGATACAGCTATGCACATCACTTATCTCGGATTTCCAAAAGCATGAAAATGGATTAAATGGACACCTCCCTTCTGTTTCCAAACTAAGTTTGAGAATTTCACCTCTGAAAAACATGAAGGCCCCATCTTGCATACCAACTTTAGTTCATGCTTAATTGAACCTTGTTCAAATGAATATTTTATTACAGCCTTAACTAAGGTTCTGTTGTGCTTAGTCTTTCTGAAATTATTTCCAGAAGTGACGCATTGATTTCAGCAGAACTTTTGAGTTTATTACTAAACTAAGAGCACATTTTCCCTAAGACTTCAGTCTCTTTTTTTCTTAAAAAGCATCATTTTAAAAATCTTGAGTGGACATTATTTTCTTCTAAGATATCAGGAAGCTGCTGTAGGAACAACAGTGTTCAAAACCATTTTCACATATATCCAGAGCTACAGATATGGACTATCCTTAAATACCTGCTTTAGAGAACTTTACGATGTACCAAACAAGCTATTTAAAAGCTAAAGCAAATGAAATTTCTAAGTGTTCTTAAAAATGCTTTAAAGCTCACAACACTAATTTACCTAGCTGTAGCTTTGAAGAACTTTAATACCCAGTTTGTAAGGTGAATATGGTTATGTTTAAGTTATTAGCAATAGAATTATGTCACGTGGACAGCCACATTTTAACAGGACAAGTCAAAGAGTAACCTGAGAGTACCTACTCCACCTTCTCAAGGCATAAGGCAAACATATGATTTGGAACTGCATTTACAAATGTGAAATTCCCTGAAGGAAAATGCTATACAGGAATGTTTTATTTAATGCACTGCAAGCTTTGGCTGTAGTGCTGAAAGAACTATATATGGATTTCATTCTGCATTAGCTTCAGATCAAAAGCTTAGGAAAACAAGTATCTCTACTAAAAGCAAAATGAATCTAAAGGCTGTTTTAACAATAATTCTTTACACAATGAGAATGTTTTTAAGAGTGTGTTAATAAATTACAATATCCACAGCACATTTTGGATATACTGCATATACAGGGTACAGGTTTTACGACTTTGTGTTGCAGAACACCTTCCTGGTGGATTCAGGTATTCACATCTCCTATGTGCTCTCAGTAGAGGCAAACCGATAAAACTAGGTGTAGGTGTATTTCAAGTAATCGTGTATCAGAACAATTCCCAGCTTTGCCATGCAAAGTCAACAAGAACAAAAAGTAAAATTAAGCGTAAGTTTGCCCTTTTTGAGTTCCACACAACTGCAGCCAGACTGTTATTGGCATCTCCAGAGACATTATAGTCTGCAGGGGCATTACAGACTGCAATACTAAAACTCTTGCAGTTCAGCCAGCGATTTAGAGAATAACATCTTCTGATGACATCTGTATTTTTGAAAGCAAAAGATTAATAAGTACAACTGACACGCGAGACATTAGCCAACATCCTTCTTCTCTTGTAAAAATATCAGACTTGCCTTGTTGAGAATCAACTAGAATGTTAATAGATCCTCATCTACACAAGGTATTGTGCATGGATTTGCTTTTATTTATACAGTATGTAGGAAAATGGCATAAAGTAACAAAGAGATCTTGCAATAATCTCGATTAAAAAAAAAAGGTAAATGTCAAAGCATTATTCCATATTCCTGATTTAAAATACTAAATTTTCCCATAATGAAGAAATAAGCATATATATACATAAAATACACACACAGAAATACATATATACACACACACAATCTGCTTTGAATGTAATGCCTCCTATTGTATGATGTCAGCCCATGGTGCCTGGGGCAGATGTTGGTGGGATGGCAGTAGATGCTGAACTTTCCCATCAATATCCCGTTTCATTTTGTTGCTGTGTGACAGAATGCAGCAGAGGGGATTTCAGACAGAATGGTGCCTGGTATGGAAGTGCATGTGAAGCAAAGGTATGTCACCGAATTTCTCTGTGTGGAAAAAATGGCACCAGTGACATTCACCAGTGCTTTCTGAACACTGATGGAGACCAAACAGTGGATTTGAGCACAGTGAAGTGATGGGTGATGCATTTCAGCAATGGCAACAGTGAGGAACCTCTGCTGGTGCAGACTTTTATGAGTGTGGCACACATGTTCTCATTCTTCACTGGCAAAAATTTATAATAGTGGCTGAAAAATAGCATTTTGTAGCTGAGAATTTGCTCTATCAAGCAGCATTATTGTGCTCTTTGTATCTATCATAGCTTCCATGGAAAAAACACACATAGGTCACTCTAAAAGTAATGCCTCCTGTTGTTTATGTATAACATACACACATATTTTGACATAGCATTGAGTAATCATGCTTCTTAATTCACTGGAAAATGGCTGAGATGATTGCATTACAGTTTATTAATATTCATGTAACCTTACCTTGCTGAAAATATGTCTCATCTATTCTATTTTGTTCCCCTCCACTTCCCCTAAGAACACAATGATGGAGTATCAACATTAAAGCAGGTAGGTATCTCACATTTAAGAAGGATTTGAAACATGCTTTTAATTTCTTTCATCTTTAAGACACACTAGTCAAAACAATATGTATCAAATGCTGATACAGAGGATTCTTCCAAATGCCAAAGTCTACTCTCCTGATGACCAGGGCTGTGACACTTAAAAATGGCAAAAAGTAGTAATATACTAATAAATATTTATTATTTATATAAATATTTATATAAATAATAAGTAATAAATATGTATATAAGTAATATAAATAAAGTAATATTATTCAGTTATTTTATTTCCCTTATTTGTTTTATACTAGTCTGGGTAGTTTGGACAAAACAGTTCAGCTACCGAAGTGGGAGAGATTAATGCTGATAGTCCCTGCAGCACTCTTCAGGGAAAGTCATATTTCTTGGAAATCCACAGAATAGTTCTGCAAACAACTTTCAAAGGAAATTACTTCCAGAGATGCTTATATTTGTATCAAGTTCAAACCTCATATGAGAGCGGAGAAGAGGAGAAAGGAAAATTATCAGACTCTCATGAGCTATATCATATCTACTTGCATGAATGTGAAAACACTGAGATGCACAGTATGGTTCTGACAGCTTCTACAAGAGATTGAGTTTAGGAGGGTATGATTGTCAGGCTCATACCTATCTTGGCTCGCAGTAGCTCCAGGACATCTGTTCTATTACACTCTAGCATCCCAACAAGAGAGGGTATCCAAGTTCATAGCTACATTTGTCTTTGGTTATATAGAGTTGAATATTTAAATGCTAACCCCTCAAATTAAACTGTATTAAAAATACATCTACATTAACAAAGAAACCACTTTCAGAACACAGATTCAACACTGGCTGCCTGTCTTCTAAGCAACAGACAGCAGTTTCAGCCTTTGGTACTTAGCACGTTCCAACACAATGCCTGGGCAAGGTCTGGGAGACAAAACACAGCACAGGCAGTTCCTGTTATCTGAATGATGCCACCCTCTTTTAGGGAAGAAAACCATGCAAGTTGCATCATGATATTGGTCTCAAGGCTGGAGAACAAAATGTTTTTGTTGTTCTATCTAGTAGTGAAGAAGTCAGTTGTACCTTGGAACAACAGCAATCCTAATTCTGAAAGATTACAATTAACTGAACCTCATTTAGAGAAATAAACATTTATAGCTGTGTAAATCAGCACCTAATTTTCACAGATTTGAGGACAAAAAAAACAGATTTGTAACATGGGCATCATTTTATGCTGATTCAAAGAACGAGAACGTCAATATTCAGATGAACATAGAGGAGTGAAAATAGAACAGAAAAAAAGATGCAGGCTGGATGGAAATAAAATACAGCAAGGAAACTTTGCATGTATTAAGAAGAGAATGTCTCTGAGTCAGTGCAGAGAGGATAGACCTTTAGCCAGCCTTTAGGGGGGTCACCTTGGGGTCATCATTCAAAGCACATGGGTGCAGCTGCATGGAAGTTTGATTGATAACTATGAAGTCATCTCCCTAAAGGCTGACCAAAAGCACTCATTTTTATTCACTTTTGCTTTCTTTTGAGAACAGAGTAAGAAACAAAACTGTGAGTATTATAAGCTGGGGAGAAAATGGAAAAATGATGAAATAAAGAGAAGTGTACTTTACAACATAAAGGAAGATTCTAATTAAGAAAATAAAGATTAAATGTCCAACAACAAAATAACATTCAAAACTTAGGATCTGCTGCCAATTTCTTCTATTGACTAAATACTTCAGTGTGTTCTTATTGGTTTCTGAAATAGCTGATCAAAGACATATGCTAATATTTTAAAAATAAGTTTATAAAACACGAATATATTTTACAGTTGAGCCTGGGAAGTCACACATCAGGGAACACTCCAACCTCAAAACAGGAAGGACATTTACTTTTAGTTCCACCTAAGCTACTCTTTCTGGGTTGGTGGATGCCAAAGGTAACTGGAAAATAGTGCAACCTAATTGACTCACAGGAGACAGAAGAGTAATTAATATGTAACATGTTAGAAAAAGCATGCTATCATTAATGGAGGAAAAGCAGATATAACTGGAAACGTCATGCAAAATGCTGTGAGCTGTCTTTGGAAAGAAATGAGGAGGTAGAAATCTCCACACCTACCTGAGCAGAATACAACACCCTATGCTTATAACTTACGTTTCTGTTGAAATACACTGCAGCTTGTCTGTTTGTTATTTAAAGAGAATGTAAGGTATTACCAATAACCTGGATTTTCACATGTCATTGTAAAGCCAACATTCCAAATGACAAACAATGAATCATGGTTGTGACTACTACTTTTTTGCCCTTATCTGGAAAATAATTGATGTCACATAGCTGAAAGCAAAATAAACTTTCCTGTCAGCATCCCAGAGCTTACTTTTTTTGCAAGTAATGTATTCTAGAAGACTAAAAGTCAGAAAACTCAGAAAAAAAATCTCAGATTCATCAATATTGAAAATCCCTATTTAATTCTCACTGCTAGGCAATCTAGAATAAACAGAGTGAATGGACAGCTTTATTTGTGACTACTGCCACCATGATAGATCAGAAAGCACACAGAGTAAAAGAGTTATCCAGGAGTGGCCACAAGCAGCACAATACTTTATATTGGCAACTGGCATCTCACCTGGGAAGGGAATTCCCATCCACAAACTAAGAAATATTTATGTATTTAATCTACTAAATCTATTATCACTGAGTTTCTGGAAAATTACTTTACTCACTTTCTTCATCAAATATCCAGGGAAGAAAACATTTGAAACTCTTTTGTTTCAAGACTTGACATAAAGAAATTCATCATCTTGATAAACAGCTTGGTTCAGGAATGTAACAAGCAGGCTGCTGTAAAGTAATTCTCATTTGTTATGAAGCATAGGAACTGATGATGCAAAGAAAATTTAGCAAAGAATATGTAAGTAAACTTGAAACTCCCAAGGCCATAACTTTGGTGAAATTGGCACTAACAATGATTTGGAAGAAATATTTAAAATAAAGTCAGGAAAAATAGGCTGAAATTTCTTACTGTAGCGTAAGCTTCGTCCAGTAACTTTCATGACATATTAAATGAAGGCAAAATCCAAACTAGAATTGTATCCTAATGGCTGTAAACATGAATGAAAATGAGTTGCTCTATTTCTAGAAAATGATAGTTCAATCTTCCAAGTCTTTACCAGTCTTCAAATTAAATATCAGAGGTGTGATATTGAACAACGAAGCGAGGCTGAGCTGAAAACCACTGCATGCACAGTGGAGGTCTTGTGGAAGAATGAAGATTAATATTTGTGCAGGATATGTGTTTTGATAATCCGATAGTGAAAAACTTTTGCCTACTGACAAAAAGATGTGACAGCACACATCTGACTGCTGCATACTTTTCCACTTATTTTGCAGACTTGTAGGTAGAAACATATGTTCAGCACAGACTGCATTTACCAGGAATCGGAAAATTCTTTGAAGTAGGTATCAGACTATCCCTCCAAAACAGCACTCACTAGGTCTAATATTGACTTTCTCAATTACTAGAAGACCTAAGGAACACAACGACGATCCAGATTTTTGTGCAGTTGCTCTTCTTGGGAATTTCATTGGACTGCATTATTAATCACCCAAGGGCAGAGGCAGATACCCTTTCCACTGGGATATGCGGCTATCAGAAACTGGCACTTTGAGAACAGTGGAGTTGCAATATCTAAAAAGTCCAAGGGACCTTCAGATAATGACAGCCATTGTTCTGAATCTCAGAAAACCAACAAGGAAACACATATCTGAAAGACTGTTATTGGCTAACTATAGTGCAATGAAGTTTGCCATAAGGATTTAGTTTTCTGAGATCTAGAATAAATGTGTTTCCTTATCTGCTAGTGACAGTTAACTACTTTCTGTGCTAAAGATAAGGGGGACTGTGTTTAAAGATTAAGATTCTGTCATAAAAAGTTTCTCCAGAAGTGGAAAGAGAGAAAGAATTTCTAATGCTATTGCTCTGAAATTACAATAATTAGCTTAAAAAAGGTTTAAGTGAGGCTTGTTCCCAGTCAGATTTGATGCTATACGTGTGCACATCTTTCTAAGACAGACATATTCCTGATTACTTAGAAACTACACAGAATTACACAGACCATGGAGGTAATTCAGCTCAGTTGTCCATAGATACAAAGCACACAGGAAACTATACTATGGAAGAGAAGCATGTTGTGGGTTTTTTTTGTTTTTGTTTTTGTTTTAGTATTGAACATCTGATTGAAACAATTCATTTCATAATCATATATATACCTCACTTATCTGATTGAAATAATTCATTTCATAATCATATGTATACCTCACTTATGGTGAGGTACATATATATATATAATCTGCATACACACCCTAACAAATATGTCTTAAAGAACAACAAAAAATAACAAAAAAAGACACCATGGAAAATAGAATGCAATCCTAACCAAACATTGAGACAGATAGGTGGATCAGTACACCAACTATAGCTCAGCTGGTAAATAATCTGTGACAGCAGCAGAAAATGCTTAGTTTAGAGGAGGTAGGCTGATTAATAGTTACATCTGATAGGGAAGAAGAAGGCAGAAAAAAATTGTGCACTGCACTTAACTGTCATCATGCATAAAGCAATTCATCCCACACTAACTGACAAGGTAAAAGAACACTTACCTCTAGGCAGAAGGGAGACCCACAGATACAAAATGAAAAATAAAGCATACCCGAGGAAAAATATGAAATGCAATACCCTGTGTACAGAGCACATTCAGAATAATTGCATCAAATAACTGTTTAATACTGCAAGGAAAGTACATTCTCAAGAGCTGTCTTTTTAACAGCAGTGTATTCATACTTAATTTAATCTGCCATCTGCTGAAAAATAATACTGTACTGTTATTCCTAATTTATCTTATGGCCAATTGCTAGGTCTAATATTTAACTGAAATAAAAGTGTGAAATTTATGCTGATGGCCTTGCTCTAATAAATGGACACTGTTTTCTAAAATGTCTTACAGAAGAATGGTATTATGTCCCATGTTATGCCAACTCTGATAGAGAAATGCTGTATACCCAGATCAAAATACTCTTAAGATAATCATTTACAAAAATGAGCTGGTGACACCAAACTTCTATGGAGTTCTAAGAGTTCCTTAATGTAAGTAGTAACACTCATGACCAGTTTCTGGAAAGTCAACCTCCTCATCTTCCCAAAATCTAACATTTCAATTTCTATAATTTGAAGGGTTTGGTTTGTTTTAAACTCAGCCTGAGCAGCCTAAACTGTTCTTGGAACAGCGGAGATCAAATGCAGACAGTCAGAGCTAACAAACACATTAAGTGCTATGTAACACAAAGTAAAAACAAAAATCTTCACATTTACCAGGATTCCCAGCAACTCTCCATACCATATTTTCATCACTAACGCTACCTAATTAAAATGACATCATGATGTTTTTAACATGCTGATGGTTCACGAGAATGGCTTCATCATCAATATAAATTTCCTGCAATTCACAGGTAGGTTCAACGTCCACTGAAACACTGAAATTTCAGTAAGAAGTCTCAGACTACATTAGAGCAGAGTTACATTACTAAACAGTGAAGATCTTGGAAAAATGCAATTATTAGATTTCTTGTTATTATTTCACATGTAATGATTTATGTCCTAGTTCCCTTCACATATGAATAAATCCTGGAATATATTTAGAGTAATTATACCCATTGAAGATTAATTTACTTGTAAATTTTTAAAATGCTCCATCTGTGTTAACGGAGTAATTCATATGTTAGCCCATAAGGTAGTGCCCACAGGGCCATCACAATAGATAAAAAGCAAACGCCTGTGATAACTCTCCAGAAAGAAGAGAGATGTAGCAAAAACTGAAGACTGAGTTTGGAAATTCAGCATGCTCTTTCAATAAATCCCATTCTGTGCCGGCTATAAAACAGATAGCTGGAAAAAATGTATTGAGGGAATTATTTGGCACTTCTACTTCAGGTTTGAATTGACTGCCTGGAAACAGTTCCCCTGTGACAACTGAATTAAGTTAGGCTCCTGACTTCAGTTTCCTGAGCAGCATCTAACCAAAAGAACTATGTAAATACTGAACAGACTGTTCAAAGCCCACCAGTTTCCTGGACAACTTGACTTGACAGTAACTTATGGTGAGGTAAGCTATGCTGACAAGACTGCTTTGTACCTTATTTAAAATGAAACGTCAAAAAATGTAAGTTCACTGAATTTCAAATAAAAACTAATGCCAAGTGATTAATATAATGCTTCACGTAAACAACAGCAGTTAAGATTTTCACTGTTAAGTTGGCGAGGAGCCCACTGGAACCCAGTAGAATACAGGCTTCTAAAAATCAAAGAACGATAGCATCACAGAACCACCAGGGTTGGAGAAGACCATCTCCAAGATCAACCAGCCCAACTGTCCACTCACCACCAATAATTCCCCACTAAACCATGTCCCTCAGTACAACACCTAAGTATTTCTTCAACATCTCCAGGGACAGTGACTCCACCACCTCCCAAGGCAGTCTGTGCCAGGGCCTGACCACTCACTCAGAGAACAAACTGTTCCTAATGTCCAACCTGAACCTCCCATGGTGCAACTTGAAGCCAAAAAGTAATGTTTTTGCATAAATATGTTCTGTATCTGAATCTATTTCATTTTAAGTACCTTCACCTTGACAGAACCAAAAAGTGGCTCAAAATACACCATTTTGCTGGAAGCTCCATTTTATGCTGTCAGATCTACCTGTGCATTTTTCCAGTCCACTTCCAAGTACCCACATCCCTCACAGCTCTTTGTATTGTTCATTAATCTTCAGGTTCTAGAGAAAAACTGAGCTTGTAGTTTAAAAAGATAGTTACAAACTGCGTCAGCTTAGGTATCCTTTGTTACTACCAGCTGCACTAAGCACTATCATAAGATAGGGCCCCTTCTATTATTCAAAACTTTTAATGCAGGATACAGTAATTAATTACCCATATAATCCTTAATTTTTCCTGTTCTAATGAATGTACAGCCAGTCACAGACATATATGAAACAGAATATATCGTAAAGTTATTACACCACCAAAATACACTGAATGCTGTATTCGAGAGAATGATTGTTATCCAAAGGATTCCTTCTAAACTTTTGTGAGACTAACATCAGGACTTATGCAAACAAATATGGAATTAAGGCTTTTCATGTTTTTCTACACAACCACTATGACTCATTCCATTGCCTATTATTTCTCTTTTTCTCCTGATTTTGTAGCAAACTATTCAAAGCAATGATTCAGAGTCTGGAGTCTTGCCTCCACTTTCTGATACTGTATTTCTCTCTTGCTTATAGTATCTTGGATGATACAGGGCTGGGTTTTTTTGGTGATGAGTTTTGGCTTTGTTTGTTTGATGTTCCTCCTTTATGCCACAACTGTCAGGTTCATAAGAACAAAACTTATTTTCCTCTTTATACCATCTATTCTGCATAGTTCTGACTAGTCTTAGCTTTGAAAGATAGCAGTTACAGCTAAATCAGCTTTTCCAAATCTCCGTTGCAAAATCAGGCTACTTTTTAATCACACTTTCCAGCTACTGTCCCTTTATCAAGCATCTTCTCCCCCGTCACTGTCTTTCCTGCACCAAGCTCACACCAAGACAAAAAAATACAAGTTCATGTCTGGAAGATCAAAACTGTAGATAGTACACACTCTTTGACACAGACAGGTGGTAAGGCCTACAAGCAGTTTGCTCAAAAGTTTCCAAGTTGAAACTAAATATTTAGCATCTACAAAATATCAGAAGAAAGTTACTAGCAGTAACTCTTCTGAAGAGCTACCAATGTCCCAGTAAAAGAGAACGAGTTCTCCCTGGACACTTCTTATTCATACTTTTTGTCACAATATCAAATGTCAAATTTTCACTTGAAATACATTTGAAATATTTTCCTCTGAGATCTGTGATATAATTTATAACCAAAAGTCTGTATGCAAAAGAGTTCTGTATCCAAAAGAAGCCTCCAAAATAAAAAGAAATACATTCCAGATAGCAGCACCAATTCATTAAATGATGAAGAACCGGAAATCATAGAATCACAGAATCGTAGAGGTTGGAAGGGACCTCAAGAGATCATCGAGTCCAACCCCCCTGTCAAAGCAGGTTCCCTACACCAGGTCGCACAGGTAGGTGTCCAGGCAGGTCTTGAATATAGCAGGGCAGTGAAGTGCTATGCATAAAACAAAGCCTAAAAAAGCATACTGACATTTCTTTAACAACATTATTTATCTTAAAGACTGAAAAAACTTTTCAAGTCTCAGAGTCCAAAAATCTTTGTATCCTGAGCCTTTGTCCTTAATCTTTTAAAAATATCCAGAGAGGCTGTGTGTAAAGTTTTTGGATAAGCAACCCTTCCACCACTATAAATGTCACATCTATGTTAAAATTCACTGTGTACTTCATTTCCTCTACATGGTTACATTCAAGCAGATGCATCTACCAGTTCCATAAGAAAGCATTACCTGAACATATCCTCATAAAACCTGTTGTGAAAACATATCACTTACAGAATACATGCACTTATTATCAGTAATAATGTTTCAGGTTCTGCATTTTTTAAATGCTTAATTATTACCTTCTGTACTTGATGAATGATACTTATCTGCCATGGTATTATGTTCAACTAACATATATCTAAGAAGAGAAGGTAATATTCCCATTTGTGATTCTAATGGGCGATCTGCTTTGAGTATCTTCTGTTCTGCTGTGTTCTGCAACCACACAGCTCAGATAAAGTTCTTAAAACTTCCTTCCTAACTTAAGTGAAATAACCACTGCAAGCCCAAACAAGAACACACCTTCAAGATCAGTCTGATATTTCTAATTCTAGGTTAGAACCTTATCTGTGCCACACTTCCATGTTCTTAAGCCACATAGAAGGACTAGAGTTGCCTGAAGGAAATGTATATAGTTCTGATGGCACCAGGTGCACAGGTGGGGGAAAACAGGTGCAGTTGACTGTAAGGGCACCTCCAGGTACCTAAGTAACCTGCAAAGAGAATGTTCTGGATAACAGGTTGGCCATGAGCCAACAGTGTGGCCTTGTGGCCAAGAAGGCCAATAGTATCCTGGGGTGCATTACAAAGAGAGTCGGCCAACAGGTTGAGGAAGATTATTCTCCCACTCTACTCTGCCATGGTGAGGCAATATTTATACTACTGCGTCCAGTTCTGGACTCCCCAGTTCAGAAGAGAAAGGAATCACCCAAAAGGAGTCCAGCAGAAGGCCACAAAGATGATTACAAGGGCTTGGAGTATCTCCCATATGAGAAAAAGCCGAGTAGCCTGGTGTGAAAGACAACAATTGTTTTTTCTCATGTCTCAACACTTGCTTTCAAAAGCATTTTTTGTGATAAGATGCTGACTTATCTAGGAAGTGAGTGGTTGGTGTCACCATGCGGTGGCCAGCATCACTTTGTGGACAGTTTTACATTTGAAAGCACTTTTTTGAAGCTGTCTGCCTTTAAAAGGAAGTGCTTGGGAGTGTTTACTGGTGGAAGATCTGGCCTGTCAGCAAATAACTGGCATGGGAGACTCGGGGATGATACCACAAGGTGAAGGCAAGATACGATTTGGCATCTCCCTGCTCCCTCTTATCTGCTGGCAAGGCCTGGAAGATGGGAACAAAGAAATCCCTGCTGAGATCCAAAAGTCAGGAGCTGCCGCTCCAAAAAGAGCTGACTTGACCACTTTGGACTTTGTACTGTCATTAAGAAAAGTTGAAAGAAGAAGCTGTCATCTCCTGAAACCTCCAACGACCCATCACTACTGTAGATTCGCGTCTGCACTACAAGCTACAATGGGATCCTAACTCTCTCTTGCTTTCCACAAATACTTCTTGCTTTTATTTCCTATCTTTTCTCTATCACCCACGTTCCTTTCCCCATCTTCCCAAGCTACTAGAATTTGTAATAAACTGGCTGGACTAACATTTGACCCACTGCATCTTAATCCTGCTGTCACGTACACACATATCAAAAGAACCCCCTCTCCCTCCTATGAATTGGAGCAAGACACCTGGGTCTGTTCAGCCTGGAAAAAGAAAACTGAGAGGGGACCTGATAAATGTTTATAAATATCTAAGGGGAAGTGTGAGGCAAATGGATGAGGCCAGGCTCTTCTTGGTGGTGTGCAGCAAAAGTACACGGAGTAATGGCCTAAAACTTGAACACAGGAAGCTTTGTTTTAACATGTGGAAGAAATTCTTTACAGTAAGGGTGACAGAGCACTGGATCAGGTTACCCAGAGGCTCATTCTGTGGAGATGTTCAAGTCCCATCTGGATGCCTACCTGTGCCACCTATTGTACAGCACCTACTTTACTAGGGGAGTTGGACTCGCTGATCTCTTGAGGTCCTTTCCAACCCCTGCAATTCTGTGACTATCTGTAAAGATTTAATGCAGAGCTGAAGTAAAAATAAATAAAATCAAGCTAATCTTCAACTTTAAAACTTAAGATAATGAAAGTCGTGGAAAAAAAAAAAAAGACATGACAGATCTTGAACTCCAAGACTCCAATATATGATTAAGGAATACTACAACCTAAGGAAGATGCACAGCTCTGTGTGATGAGTTGCTTCTCACGAATTCAATAAAAGGTTTATTACGCTTGCGGATACAGAATTAAAAGTTTGTCATTTTTCAACTTTGAAAAGATAAAAACAAAATCCAAGCACTTTCTGTAGAAGAATGTAAGTGTTGGACTTTTTTTTTTTTGTATAATTTTCCCATTTCAATAATGAGTTAAATCAAATTGATTCAAACACTCAAAACTCTACTTGCAATTTTTAATAATAACCATCTTTTTACTTGTCCAAACACACAAGCTGTGACTGGGCAAGTAGCAAATCATCTTTATTCTACTACTGTACCTAATGTATCACTGGGATGTATAATTTCTACTCTGTTTAAATAATATAGATAAATAACAACCATTCTCACATTTATATTGCTATAAATCGCTTTTTTCCTGCATTTTATCTCATCTATGTATTTTTAAAATTGTCTGATAAGATACTGTAACTATGTATTATAACATGTTTGATGTATTAATATGTATATTTAAGAAACTAATTTTTATGCCAACTCACACAGTGTAAGGGCTTAAAGCATAAATGCACCTCAGCAATCAATCAGAACAAATGCGTGAATGAATTCCTGAAGAACTGGCTTTTTCCTATTTTTGAGACTGAAAGAAGAGGCTATAAGCTAGAAAAATGAGTTTCTTTGGGGAATGCATTTCTTGAATAAGAAACTCCTTCAACAACCTCCAGTTTCAAAACACTTCCCAAAGCACTTCCATAAACACAGATCTCAGATTCTCCTTCATCTGAGCTGTTCCACAGTCATGCCTTTAAAGATGTACTGACTTCCACTGTTGAGAAATCTCCTTCAGCTTCATTGCTACTTTCCTATCTTTCCAGGGTCTTTGTTTCACCAGTCCTGCACATGCACCTTCTGTGACTGAAGTCCAGGTTATATGCAAGCTACAGACAGCTCAATTCTCCACTTGCTTTCAGTAAATGAGAATGGTAAACTGAATACTATTTTACAGCAAACAGATGCTGTGCCTTACCATCAGAAAGATGTCAATTGTGTACAAATTTGGAGTCTTTTGCATCCATTCAAATAACATCGCTCTATCGACAGAAATATTATAATGTGTAAGATTTTAATAAAAATATCAAAATGCAATTTAGATATTTTAACTCCAGGGTTTTGATCTGCAAATCTCTGCCATCAATTTACTTATTCCAAACTTACATTTGCTATAGTTAACAGCATTTGACATTGCTGCAAGCAAACATATTTCTTTTTTCCCCAACATCAGCAAGACAAGAAAACGTGTATTTATGTTCCAACATGAGTCTCCTGAAAAGGACACTCTAAAAAAAATAAGGCAGGCCTCCTGTCACTCCCACAGCCCAGTAAATCTCATCACCACTGGCACATCCGCATTTTTAATCTCAATCTGTCAACACAGCAGAACACCCACATACTTACAGCAATATTCTGACAAATCCTACATTACTATTACACTGTAAGCAGCCTTACAGAAACGACATGCTTTAGTATCCACAGATAATAGGCCGGCTTTCCAGGTAGCGTGCCCAGGCAGCAAGCATTGCAGAGGCACCTAAGAAAGGCAGCAGTCCCCTGCAGTATCCTCCTCACACGTGATTTGTTTCATGCCAGCCAGAATGCAAAATGTGCTTGTTTAAACTGCTTAATATCATCAGGTATCAGATACATTAAGGTATCGCCAAATTAAATACAGACATCACATACTTTTAGGAAAGGGTGGTATAGAAAAAGTGCAGATGAAATCTTCAATACACATTCAGGAAAATTGTTCAAAATTGCAGAAATTATTGGAAATAAAAACAGGGAGGCAAATTTATCATGAAATCGTCACAAGATTTTCTCAAGGTTAGGAATCTCTGTTAAGAAATGAATTCTAAAAGTAAATCAATAAAATTTCATTTTAAATACAATGAGAAATAAATCTTAACTGCATTTATCTGTATTTCTGCCATTTCCTGTGGCAAATGTTGGGTTGTTGTTTTTTTGTTTCATTTCATTTCAGTTTGCTTTCACATGCGTAACTTGCAGAAAAAAAATACAGAAGAGAACTGCCCACCATCCAACATTTCATTAGGAGAGAAAAGAGCAGTGATCTAATTGCTTGCTGTTGCACAAGGAATACACAATATACAAGTAAGAAAACCCTCTCTCCTTTTCAGACTGTTCAATTACTATCAAGAACTTATGCTCCAGCTAGCTGTACTAAACATAACTACTACACTTGCATAAATTTCATTGAAGGCAGTAACAGTGCATTCAACGCATTAACTTATAGCTATTACAATCACCTGCTTCAAAAACCTATTTTAAAATTACTCCAAAAGGAAAACAGTACCCATACACTTCTGACACCTAATCCTGGAACGTACAAATGGCCAAAAGCAAAGCAAGAACGCTACACTACACTTTCCACATTAAAATGTTCCAATAGCTCTGCTTTGACATAGCTCCTGCACATGAGTTATGATGCTTCAGGTAGATCACACTTGAAGATCAAGTGTAGAGTTACAATGCAAGAGATTTTGTGATTGCTTTGTGGTCTGTAATACAAACCCTAGGGTAAACTACAGGGCTTATAGAGCAGAGAAAACAGGAATATTCTGACCTTCAATGCCTCTCAGCTGTTAGACCACGCTCAATACTCAAAGGTTTTATGAAAAAGAAATAAACACGAGGAAAAAAAAAAGGAGAGTGAAGAATATGGTATATTATACATCCCTTGACTGTAAACTTCATAAATTGCATGTCTGTTTGGGCTCCAAATAAAATGCACCAGAAGTCTTCAAAAAACCAATTCTATTAATTTCAACCACATGTTCATCCTGCTCCATAATGATAATCAAGACTTGATAACATCTCCTCTATAAGGAAAGGCTGAGAAACCTGGGCCTGTTCAGCCTTGAAAAATGACACAGAGGGGATCTGATCTATAAATATCCAAGGAGCAAGAGGCATAGGGATGAGGCCAGACTCTTCTCTGCAGTGTATAGCGATAGGATGAGGGGAAACGGGCACAAACTGAAGCACAGGAAGCTCTGCACAAATGCGTGTGGGAACTTCTTCACAGTGCAGTGATGGAGCACTGGAGCTGCACAGGGAGGTGGTGGAGTCTCCTTCTCTGGAGGCATTCAAGATCCACCTGGATGCCTACCTGTGCAACCTGGGCTGGGAGCTGCTTTGGCAGGGGGTTGGACTCGATGATCTCTGGAGGGCCCTTCCAACCCCCACAGTTCTGTGATTCCATGATCAATAGTATTAATTATTCCACAATTAAATTACATCCAAAAAGAATAGTATTACATGACAGAAAGTAATAAAAAAATCACTGAATGCCTTAGCCTTGAAAGGGAGCTCTGGAGGGCACCCAGACCAAACCATTCACAAAGCCAGGCTCACTTCAGAGTTCAACCACGTAACTCAGAAACCCTCTCACTGGGAAATTAAGAGGCAGAAGAGCTTGCATCTCATAGTTGCCTTGCATAGAAAATACACTTCAGAACTCACTTTATCCATACAATGAACATCTACTTCATTAGCTGAGTGAAGTATATTATGCTTCTCATACAAACAGAACTTTTCAAATACAAATTTTAGGGGGGAAAAAAGAACAAATCATTGCTTCATTAATCCAGCACAGTCTTGTCTATTTTTGTCAAAACCACATTATGTCCAACTGAATTATCTTGACAGAAAGCAAGAGGCAAGACCATTAAAATTGTGACAACAAAGCAAATACATATTTTTAAACATGCAACCTATTCACCAAGGAAGAAATCCACTTCCACAATTTTAACAAGCACTTCAAGGGAATGTACATTTCTATGTTCATCTTCCCCTTTCCCCCCCAAAAAAATAGCTTTTACTGAATCTTTTCAGTATGGCAGGAGCTAATGGCAACCCCTGGAAGTAGTTCTGCTCACTTCAAGGTCTTCCAGTCTTTATGACTTTGCAATGTTTTCCAAAGTCTGCAAGCTTCATTTATTTATTTTTAATCAAGTTTCAAATCTTAAAAATTACTACCTGTTGGACTTCAATTATACACACTATTGTTTAGAAGTTAGTTCCAGGTAAATAAATGCCATAAAAATGAGGAAAGTGGAGAATTACATTCAGCTCATTCATGTCAGTTGCATGCTGTGAAGCCTAAAATGTTCTAATTTGGACTCTAGTATTTATTAGCTACACAGTGATACTCATGCAAGGAACCATCTACCTGGAAGTACTGGCAGCGATGGGATGTTCTTCACTAAGGTCTACAAACTGCATCAAAGGTAGCAAAGGCAACCATTAATGGATGCAAGCAACAGAACATTCTAGTAACATTTTTGAGACTCTCAAAATAAAGCTCTCTTTCCTCCCTTAAGACCCTTATAAAAACAACTTCTCTGAGCCACTAAAAGCTCAAATCATCTGATATCTTGAGCCCTGCTCATGCTTTCAGGGCTGAAACATTTCATCCTCTGCTGAAATTACGGTCATCCTATAGAATTCTGACCTTGTTCCAGACAGGAACAAAATTCACCTTTCAAAAGCACTGGTTGAAAATTGGCTGAACAGTGAGCCATCAAAACACCTGCTAATTCGAACAAGTGATTACTCATTTTCTTTGGAAAGTAGAACAGGCAGAGCAGCATCTGAAGTACAAATAGCAGTCACTCACGTTCTTCCTATTCCCATTTTAGGCTCTAAATGACACGCTGCCAAAAGTGGTTTCTCTTATAAAGAGTGCTTCAAAAGACAAGGCACAACACAGCTAGGTTTGACCAAGAACAACTGGTATAATAAACTGGACATTATTTCCTCAGTAGATGGAATATTACAAGGTAGGTGGGAGGGGGAAAGGAGAATAAAAGCATCTCAGTCAAACCAAAGAAACAGTGAGTATATGCAGCTGTGCCTTGACAAATTATCTTGAAAGAAAAGCCTGCGTTCCATGATATTGCAGATGCAGTAAAAGTCATTCTTATCTTAGTTACCTGAGGAGACAAATCTATTTGAACAGCCTTCTGAAAGTGACAATACATTTAAAACCATAATAAATCCTTACAGTATTTCATGAAATGCTACTGCTCTATCATGGACAATAAAAGGGAGAAGAAAAAATGCTACTTGGGACAACGCAGCCAGAAACTCTCCCTGGGGAAAGCGGATAGCTTTCTGTAAACAAGACCAGAGAGATTATATGACAACCGTGTGATTTTGTTAGCGAGTGTCAAAACTTTGACTTCAGCACATGTTCATACACTCACACCATGTGTCACCCGGCCCTGTGCTGGTCACCAGGTGGTGTTGAATTCAGGTGAATTGGGAGGGCAGCTGTTAGCTGTGCTCAGCACCACACAGTGAAACCTCCTCTAGGTTCAGATATTTGACAGGAGTAGCATACAGGCAGAATTAACCTTGTCTATTTACTGACAGTTTCTGTATTTTGGCCAGATTTTTTTAAAAGGCCAGCTGGATCTCTGTGACCACATTTTTGTGCAATAAATTTTGCATTTCTCTAGTACAACAGCATCGGTTGAAGTCACTCTTTAGAAAGATGAAAGACAAGAAACTGACCAGATGAAGATCAAGACCTAATGTAGCCATCTTGCACCAGCACGCTTGAGATTATTATCTTTTCGTCTGGGGCACAAAGTGCAGGAAATTTAAAGAAGGATCAGTTCTACCTGCGGGGCAGGTTTACAGCATGCTTGTGCAGGGTGTAAAGGGAACTGCACCTGCGTTCTGTAAGGCGACAGAATCAGAGCCAAGGTCCCGGTGCTGCCGGAGTCACAGCTTTGCAGCACTGTTGCACTAAGATCTCCCCGCTGCATTTCCACGCATTCGGTCCCCTTCATTCAAACCCACCCCGCCAGGAGACGAGCCAGCCCTCCTACCTGATAATATCGTCGTTGTGCCCGAGGAAGAATTTCTGGCTGTGCTCTCGGGTGTTGTAAACCACGCCGACTCCGGCCACGAAGTAGACCACCTCCTTGCCCGCCGTGTAGTACAGGTTGTTGCGGCACTGGTGGCCCCTGTACCCGTAAACCCACTCCAGACGGAGCCGGCATCTGGGAGCCGTCCGATCCGCCATGATAAGCGATCCCCCCTCCCCACCCAACCCCGGCGCTGCCCCTCCTTCCCTCAGCTCCTTCCCCCGTCGGGGTTTTTTCCCCTTCCGAGCCCCAGCGGTCCCCGTTCGGCCGCCGACTCTTCAGGTGGCACTTCCCGTTCTTTAGCGCTGTCTCTTTACTGCCGTTCTCCGGAGCGATGCTCCCCAGGCACGCGCTGTCTCAGCACGGTTCGCATCGCAGCGCGGGTATCACCCGGCGACACCGACCCGCTCCGAAAGCCGGCCGCGGGAGCGGGGCGGAGAACGCTCCATCGGAGCCGACGACCCTCACGGAGCCACCGCAGCACGAGGGAGCGGCCCCTCGGCCCTCCTCACCCCGCCCCGCCCGAAGAGCACAGGCCAGCGACGCCGCAAACCCGACAGGAAAACCCGGCATCGCACCCCGAGCGACGGCGGGAACACCGCCCCTCGCGGCCCGCAGGGGGACAGCGCCCGGGGACTGCGTGACGGGCGGAGCCCTCCCCCGCCCCGCGCGGCGCCTCATGGGAACGCGAGTTCCGGCGCGGCCGCCGCTGGTCGAGCGGCCGGGGAGCGGCGGGCGGAGGGAGACTACAACTCCCAGAGTGCCCCGCGGCGCCGCGCCGCGCGGTTGCTGTGGTGACAGCGGCTCTGCGCGTTTCCCGCCCTTTTGGCGGCGGCTCCGCTCAGTGAGGTACCGCTGCAACAAATCCAGAAGGGAATCACGGGTGAGACCGCTCAGAGCTAAAAGCGCTGTTTGTAGCAGTTATGCGTAGCGTTGCAGTGTAGAATATTCCCTGCTTTCTCTGTATTGCTGACTATTGGGATGGTGCTGACTTGTATTTCTTTAATGAGGTAGCTCCTTCATGTATTTCCCTCAGCAATGCCAGAAGCGTCATGAGATGTTTTGTGCAGTTTCCCAGATGTTTTGTGCATTTTTCCCATTGGATCGTGTCCATCCTATCTTCAACGCTGTGGCTTGCTGCACAAGCCAGGTGGAAGTTTACATAATAAAAAACAAGTTTCTTTTTCAGCTTATGATCACAAACAAATTTGCATGCTAAGTTAGAGCAGCCATAGAATCACAGGGGTTGGAAGGGACCTCAAGAGATCAGCAAGTCCAACCCCCTGCTAAAGCAGGTACCCTGCAACAGGTGGCACAGGTAGGCATCTGGGCAGGTCTTGAATGTCTCCTTCTAGGAGCCTCCACAACTTGTCTGGGCAGCTTATTGCACTGCTCCATCACCCTTAGCATAAAGAAGTTCTTCTGCATGCTATGAAACTTCCTACGTGACACTTTTAGCCCTTTACTCCTTGTCCTATTGCTTGTCCTCCCCTCAAGGTTTGGGTTGTCTTTCCAGTGTTTAACCTGTTTGGTCTTCTTAGGAGCACAGCAAAACCTCGTTTTGTCCAAACATATACAGACATTGAGCTGATTGATGTTTCCAAACGCACAGTCTGCTACTACAAAGCCCTTTTCCAGAGGAGTGGCTGAAAATAGAGAACAGCAAATACAGCTTTGCTGACAGGAAACCAAATTGGGAAAGTAACAAAAAATATTTTGAGAGAAATGCTATATGAACACCTCGTTTGGAATTTCTGAACCATACTTTTCTAGTGTTTCTGTGACTCTATGGATAAACTGTTTGATATGTAGCTAATGCACTGACTGGCTAAAAAATCAGTTACCTCTGCAAGCTGAGTTCTGCAGTTTAAAATCTGCTGGGACTCTTCTGCTGCAGGTTGCTAAGACTGAGTGTTCCAGAAAAGGCAACAGAGCTTTCATAGCACTAGTGTTTTGTTTTGAATCAGTTTCCCTTTGTTAACATGCCAGGTCTTCAGGACACAGTGTGTGCTGTACCTGTATAAAATATTTTCCCACGATCTTTGAGGAGTGTAGTTGCAAAGACTTTTAATGTTGTTATTTACACTGCATTTTAGCCCTTGTTAAAATCAGTTCTGCATATAATTTGAGTGCTTTTAGAAACTACTTAAAGTATTTCAACTTCATGTAAGGACTAGTATTTTCATGGCTGTCTTTGTGACTACCTTGCACTCATTGAGATAGATCAACTTAGAAGGTTTGAAATGGGCAGCAATATGCAATATGTTAGATCAACTCTCTCCTGTCCTCTTTTTACGTAACTGTTTAGAGAATGTATTTAAAATAATGACAATGCATTTAAGTTTTAACATAAAGAAGTTCTTAAGATACTTCACTTTCTTAGATTTTATTGGTACAGTGTTTATTTATGGGATAATATTGTAGTGACTTTGAATAAACAAATTATGTATCTAGTCTTAAAAGCAAATAGTGTAATATCAAGCACAAGTTTCTGTCCAATAAAGATTGTCCTGAAAGATTTCTGGGATCAGCAGCATTAATAACAAGGTCATATATTATCTTGCAATGTCAAGCAGCTAAGCTACCTTGTGTTTAGGAAATAATATTTGCCCTTCAGGTAATTCGACAAAATGGAATCTTAAATACATGGCTTGGGTTGGAAGGGATCCCAAGGATCATCAAGTTATTGGAAAGTTGTAATGAAGTCTCCCTGGAGTCTTCTCCAGGCTGAACGAGCCCATCTCCCTCAGCCTGCCTTCATAGGAGAGGTGCTCCAGTCCTCAGAGCATCTCTGTGGCCCTCTTCTGGACGCTCTCCAGAACCTCTACATCTTTCCAGTTATTTTGTCACCCATGACACTGTCCATTATTCTGCTATTCATAACCACTGTATTTTAACACCTTAACTAAATACTGGGAATATTATCCCTTTTGCAAGCATGAATCTGCAAAAAGTCAATCTAAGTGAAATAGAATATAGGCAAGACCTCTGTCTTGAGATACCTAAGAGACACCTGCTACAACTTTTCACAAACTCATGCATTCATACTCTTTGTGTAGCCTCATAAGGACAGAATCAAGAACAGCTTTTGGGAGGCTGTGTGTTACACTACCCATTGTATTACTCACAGGTGTGCAAAGGTACTTGTACTGGAAGCTTTGGTGAAATATCTTCATGCGGCAACGCAGAAACAATTTTAATCTCATTGTATTTGCTCTGAAACACCAGGATGTAAAAAATCAAAATAAAATGTCATCCAGTGGATGTCGGTAATGTAGTAAGTAATGTTTAATGAATTATGAATGACTAATTCCCTGTTTAGATGAAAAAATATTTTTTTAAAGCCTGTCCTGTTGCTTCTCTATGGTTCCTGAGCATTAACTGTGGGGAGATCTACAAGAGGGTTCACTCATAATTTAAAAGGCCTGTATCTAGTCATTATTTAAAAATGAAAATAAAAATAAAAATAAATTTCGCTCCACATATAGAACACCATAAATGTCAAAAATTGTCTCAGGAGTCAGCCATGTTTTGGCTACTGGACACAGCACATGGTGGCTCGAGATAGGTAGAACATTCCTGTGTATGCTGCCACTGAAGTTGTCACATAAATCTGTATTTTTAGATAATTACATTGGAAATCTAGAGTTGGAAGTGTTCACTGTTAAACAGTTTTCTGAATTTGTTTTAGTGGTACAACAGTTACAGTTAAGTAATCATCTGATTTGATTGTCTGCCTCACTTTAATGAATACTGCACAAACTTTAACCTGTTCTGTCAGTTTCAAATATATTTCATTTCTATGATGTGTTATTCCACTTCAGTATGCCACCAGTCCTGTTATATTTGCACGTCCTTTAGCTCACTTTCAGTTCTGCCTTCTCTCAGTCTGTTAACGATAAACAAATGAAAGTCTTTCTCTTGCTGAGATCACAGACACACTCTAAGCATTAACCTGGAATACTTGGTTTCTCATCCTATCTCATCTCAGTATTATCCAATGGGGTAAACTCCATGCGATCTTAGCTTTCTAATGATTTGTTGTTATTGTTGCATTATGTATACCTTCTAGAAAGAATACATATGACAAACAGGTTCTTTACTTACTCAACAAGGACAAACAGAAACTTTCTTGAAGTCTGTGACTGCAGTGCTTCCACCTTTCTCTGAGCAACAATGGTTTAGTTTCATCCTTCAGTAGAAGCTGGCATATTCTTTTCGTACTGGTGATATTTAGTATGGTCAAAGTGTGGAGACTTTAAACAATACACATTGCTTTACTAAATATGTGTGCTTGGGTTTAGCAGTGAAGCATGCTAGTCATGAGCCGATACCCACCAAAAGAACAAGAAAAAATTATGTGGAACTACAAGTTTATTCTCACTTATTTTCATATTATCTATGCTAACAAAGGTTTCATGATTTTGTTTTGGTGATTGAATTACCTTTCACAGTGAGTTGCTTGTGTAATTTTTTCCAATTAAAAAAAAAGGATTATTAATTTCTTATCAGTTGTCATGTTGCTAAAAGTGTTCCTCAATACTGCAACCTACTGTTCATTGTCAGTATGACATAAATATCACTGATATTTTTCATGGTTTCTCTTAAGTGTTAATACTGTGTGTGAGTCTAAGTGAATATAATTCTTGAAATTGAGTCCCAATTATATAAGCTTTATTTCAGATGTACAGCTGTAACAAGCGTGCGTGGAATTCTGGACTCCTCCCATCAGAAATACTAGGAAGGATGAGAAGTGTAAACCAAGGCAGAATGTGATCCTCGGTTAAAAAGAGGGCATTTATGTTTAAATGCCCTTATGTTCTGAATGTATGTCTAATTTAATATGTCACATAGAAGTAGTTACTTTAAAATATATTTAAGAACATAATGAAAAGATGCATAAAAATTTTTGAAAACAAGCACCATTTTTCCTCGTTGTGTCAGGGAGCCTATTAGCCCAGCCTGAAACATGGATCTCTTTACATACACTTATTCTTTCATTTCTAATGTGAAAAAAAACTATCTGGATAGCAACAGGACTATGTAACACTTTACAAATTAACATTGCTATGCCAAAGTAGAGCAAGGTTAATAAGTGCTTATGGAAGCAATATTTTTAAGTCCTTTTAGGTAGTAAAAAGTCATGTTTAATCTAACATTTAATCTTCCACTTACAGGGTTTCCAAGAAGGCAATGTAAAGGATATCCAACCTCAACAAGTGCTTCTGTTGCCAATGCCTACTGCAGAGGAGAGTGAGGAAGATGCCAAGAAGAGTTTCAGAATGGATGAAGGCCCTTCAGCAGAGGTACCTTGAGAGTCAGGTACTATCAGAAGCAGAGTCTGCTTGGCTGCTGAGCCTCCCATTTACCTGCAGGAGAATAGTATTGGTTGGAAAAATGAGCACTACCAGGGAATGCTGCCTGCAGGCCTCTCACAGGCAAAAATAGGACCTAATAAAATGTGTGCCAGATGTGAGGAAGAGCTTCTGTCTGAGCGACTACTTACGTTTAGCATAAATAGCTCTTGCACAGTCTAAGAAGTTGTCTGTGCTGGTAATGGGAAAAACACCCATCTATCACCCTTGCCTTAGGTATCACATTTAACAAAAGTATGTTTTCTTGAATTTAGTCTGATGACACATGGGCAGCACCAATTCTAAGTTTTGGTCTAACAAACATATTTACAGTACTGCATTTAGCCGTGCTTACAGCTACTTTTTAAATGCCCCTTGGTGCTTAGACAGTACTAGCTGTCTGAGGGAAGCTGCTGCCATATGCATGTGGAGGATCTACGTACTCATGTGGCAGACTGAGTAAAGCAGTTACTGTTTGTCTTTTGTTAATATTTTCTTAGGTCTAAAGACTGTGGTCATGAGCAGGCACGCACAAACCAGCTATCTACCATCTCTGCTTCCAGACATTTTCCAAGTTTTAACTCTTGATGAGAGACTCAGGTAGGTGATTTTTTTGTCACTTATTCCAGTCCCCATTTAATTGTCATCAGTATTAGATGAAATATGACTTACATGGCATTCTGTATGGGTATTGCCTAGGTGATATTTAACATGTTCACAGTCTGCTAAGTGACCATTTACTGCTGCTGCTGTTTTTGAGGAGTTTGAGCTGTTTCTATTTGATTGTTTCTTTTAAAGCATGCCTTGTTTAGGTGACAAAAAACATCACATCTCGTATTTACTCTACTCTGTGCTATATCCTGCCTACTCTATACATATCTGAGCCTGTGGTTAATAATGAACACTGAGGTTTTCCCTTCTGGAAACATCTGTGTTATGTCCAAGACCTTTCCTACACAAAATACCACTTATAACTCATATTTTTATGGGTAAATGTACTGCAGCTGCACTGAGAAGGCGTATTAATTGGTATTCCAAAACAGATACCTTTTGAGCTGTAATTAAACGATATAAAATCCATAAGAACTTGGCACAGGGAGGGATCAGAGTCAGGAACTGTGATCTAGTTCTGTTTATTTTTTTTGCCTGGCATTACATTAATCCAATCCTGATTGATGCCTCTCAGTGATTTTACAATTCAACTACAAAATAATAACAGAGGAATTGGCTCTAAGCTCTTATTTCTAGTGGGTGGAAATACTGATTTGCATTGATGAAAGGTTAGGATCTGTTCAGAAACAATACCAGGGGAAAAAATAAAATAAAATAAAAAATAAATAAAAATGAGTCTTTTCCATCTTCAAATGCAAGCTAATTTCTGAAAGATCAGACATACCCTGTTCTTTCAAATTCTAGCCTGGAGAGAAAGCCCTTCCAAACCAACCATAATATATTTCTTTTGCTGTATGTCTAAGTGCAATCCAGGACTACCACATGGAGGAGATCAATAAAACCATCTGTCTTAATCAGCTGTGCTCATCCCTGCTCAAAGCCCAGAGGTGCAGAGCAAACAGAATGATCTTCAGAGACCCAGTGAGCCTCTGAAGCAGCCTGTTTGTGATGCACGGCTGCAGGACCTCTGCCTGAGGGGTCTCCCAGATAATCTCTAGTGAGTTGCTGCCAGCCTTTATCCAGGCACGCTTTTGGGACTGTCTTTCTGTAATCTTGTCAGAATTCACTGAGGAATTCCAATCTACTGTCGCCATCACAGAGATCTTGTTCTTCCACAGAAACTGCTGTCGTTATTTTCTGTCACAGGAAGAATGGAGGTGTCCTTTGCCTTACAGCTAAATGTCCTGGCTCCCATTAATTTGACTCAGGTTCCTTCCTATGATGATTCATCTGAGATGTGTCTTGTCACGAGTTTACATAACTTTTAAAATCTGACTCTTCTTTTTCAAGTTAAGAGAACTTGTACCCAAGTCTTCGTTCTCTTGAGAATGACCTAGTGTTATCTTTTCCATCAATTTTATTCACAAGGCTGTTGCTGGGAATTTGCCTTTCTTAGACCATGTAGGGATAAAAAGAGTATCTGAACATCAAAGATACCAGTCTCTGTGGAAAAGATAGCACAGATGGCTTCCAGGTTACTTTTAATCTACAGAACCAGAGGGGAGTATATGTGCTCTTCCTTTTATCATCTAGACCACAACCAGCATTGTAATATGTTGGTCCTTCCTCACCATCATTTCTTTATAATTAAGAAATAAAGAAGAAGCAATGAACAGCAGGATTTTTGGTGGCAACTTTTATTCTTTTATTTTCTACATACAGCATCTCATTAACAGGAGGAGTGTCATCTGAGTATCTTGTTCCAAGAGCTTCTGCTCTGAAGCCAGGCTCACAGCTTGTTCCTCTCCACATTACTAGTTTCAACTGTCATAAAGCACAAGATTATAAAAACAGTTATAAAAACTTGAGGTGGTACTAAACACAGCGGTGTGAAGACAGCCTTTCTACCCTGCCTACAATGGTGTCCCAAGCAAATTAAATGTCAGACTGATATGCAAAGAATGAGTATTCCGTTAGCTTAGCTACATTTCTTATAGGTGAAGTATCTCACCTGGAAGCTGTCCTGAAAGGATGAGAAATCTTGTCATTCTTTCTCTGCTGAGCTTTGCATGTTATGTGCTTTACTTTAGGGCTTCTCAGTTCTCTGGTGCTGGTGTCACTAGTACTGACTCTGTCATACGTAGTTCTTGAAAAGCTTGCTTTTGTTGCACTGAGCATTAAAATCCCAAAAGAAAATCCTGTTTCCAGTGCAAGCTTCTGACTTATTTGGGGTGAGAAAAAAAGTAAAATCATGGGAAAAGTTTGTTTTAAACCACTCTTGAAATACATTTTCTTCCTTTTCACTGTATTATTTTTAACAGCCATTTTAAAAATGTGGACTGATGTGAGTAGTCATCATAAATCTTTCTCTTTTCTTCTGTTTTTTGGCGGAATATAGAATGTAGCTTTTATATGAATAGCTCATTTACTTCCAGCACCGTCAGAGTGAGTTCACAAATACTACTTGATTGTTCAGGTGTACTGTTCAGATAAGAGCAGGTCTGTTGCAGCTCAGCATCTCTCTGGATACAGTGACCTCTCATGGAAAATGCTGGTACTCTGAGAACAAGGGAAATATCTTTCTCAACTAGATGTGAGAGTAAAATAATAATGGCATCGATAAGAAAATAGTAACGAAATTGGTATTAGGTCTAGGTGGTTTCTAGATATAACAGCATGAACCACCATAGAGTTTCATGTAACCATTAAAGATTAGGTGAAATTAATTATCTAAATAAACAAATTAAATGATACTTCAAACATAGAACAACAGGTATAATTAAACTGTATCAAAGATTTGATGTTCAAGGTCAGCTGGCTAATCATCAAGCTGAGCTCAAATAGCAAGGGAGAATTTGTTATGAAATTAATGCTTATGCACAAAATCCTTCATAGCATCCTTTATAGAATAAACGGATAACTTCTCACAAAGCAGGCCATTTAAAGTCTCCTGCTGTGCTCTGTGACTGCTGTCAGTGTGACAATTGAGAACCTCAGACTCTCCCGCTCGGGCTGCTCTGTTCTCTGGGTGCACACTGCATATGCTGCATTATGACACACTGCAGATGTGGTCACGTGGGCTTGGTGAAGCTGCTCTGCTGCCTTGGCTACACAGAGTGACTCAGATATCAGGCGATGGTGCACACAACTGGTCTAGATTTGCTTCAATAGCATTAGCACATGTTAATAAGACATCTCAACCCTGCTAGGCAATTACTAAAAGGCAAAGCAACAAAAGGTACAAGCTGAACGAGGAGCAAAACCTTGAGCATTTTTTGCTTTTTGCATTTAATTGATATGTATGGTAATACTTTATCATTATTCTCACTAGTTGCCCCCTGCAATGCAATACTTAAAATACTGAACTGTGTTTTGTTTGATGCCTCACCTTATTTGTACTTCAATCTTGTTTAAAATCCTTGGAAAGAAGAATAATCCACCAAAATTAGAATATTCATTGAATTGTTGTCACAAAGCTAGAGAAAAATACTTAACAATGGGATAAATTACATTCAGCAGTAGTGTAGAAAATAGATTATTGCCTCAAGCACTGAACTGACTCCTCAGCTAGACTCTGACCACAGAGAGTGCTGCTAAGTACAGGCTGAGCTCTGCCAAGTAACTGCAGCTGAGAAGCCAGCCTGGCTGTTTGCTCTGCCTGTTCTGTAGATGGACCAGATGCACTACGTTCAGCTCATGAATTAGAAGAGGCTGAACTCAGTCTTGACTATGTTCATACCACTGTACAGAAAGAATCAGATAAACCAGTTAAAAATTGTAATAATGCAAGAGAAACAATAACAACAAAAAAAGGAAGGGCAAAAGAGTTTTTCCTCAGGTATTTGGTGAGAAATACAACTCAAGCAATTAAACATTAAAATAAATAACTCCACAGAATACTTTATTCTATTATTTAGATGTGGTAAAAGAAAATAAGTACAGAAGTGGATTAAGGAACTATCCCTTCTGCAAGTTTCTTGCTTGGTGTGTTAGGTCAACTTGTGACCAGTATTTTACTTTTGAACATATGGAGGCAAGGCTTTTATATCCTGCACTTAAAGAAAAAGCATACTCTTATAGCTTGGCAAGGCAGAAAAAGATTTTGAAAATACCTTAATGTTGTGACATGCATGTAGTAAGTATATTCTAAAATACTGAATTACGTTCTGCAACTTAGATATGCATAGTCACAATCATTAGTCTGTGCAAGAGAAACTTAAAGCACTAGGACCATGTTTAATAAAAAATAAATAAAGCAGCCGTAATGACAAACCACGTAGTCAATAGCATGTTGAATCAAGGAGAGCTTTATCTTTTGCTTCTCACTTTTCTATTTCTTATGTCATTAACTTCTGATCTTATCAGTTAATTTAAAGAATAATCACCCATGTCATTAAAGCTATTGTATGCGTTCTGTGTAGTGAAATACTACTTAAAATTTTTAGTTTCATTTACATCTAGAATGGTTAAAATATCTTAAAACAACACCCACTTTATTTACAGTACACAGAAAGCATGCAGGTATTGCCTACATAGTCATTACAAATCCACTTGCTAACTTGTACTGAGTGTAGTGGTGTAGGTGTTCATTTGCATGAGACAAACTATGAAACAAGGGACAAATCAGAACAATAGTGCCAGCACTGAAGCAAGCTCTGTCAGAGAAAGCATGGTCAGGTCCCTTTGATGAATTTACTCGATGCTTTTAAGGAAGTTGAGAAATAGAAGTGCTAGTTTCGTGCTCCTTACCAACTTACAATAAATTAAAATTGGCAGGCTTCACTATGTGTTGTAAGGCAACTACCTCCTAATGTGCAAAACATGTACCAGTATAGTAATTGCCATGTTGCATTTTAAACTGAGGAGCAAGCAAAGTCCTGATAAAAGCAGAATCTTGCCCTGTTATGTCATTTATAGCATAGAAATATTTGGATAAGTAGACTGGGACAACATCTTACTAGATAACTGATGGTCCAGCATTAGCAGATTAATTGTGCATCTCACACAGTGTGGAATTTGGTGCCTCTTATATAACAGTTAGGACTAGAAAGGAGTACAGAGTGTTTTTTAAAAGAGCCTGAGAAGAAGGAAATAAAATTTACCATCCGTCTGCCTGAGAGCATTCTACTGTCATGATTACAAGGAAGCAAGTGGCAACAGTTTTCCTGTATTTATATTTCTTGCATGTCTACTTATCAAAACTTATTTTAAAGGTGAATATCTGGCAGGAAATTGTTTTTTTTTTTTTTTACTTAGAAATTAAATCCTGCATCACCATCATCATCATTATTACATTTTGCTGTCGGTTGCCTAGATTTTTTTCTTAAAGAAAAAGTAAATACAAGGTTATCGAATTAGCACATAGTAAATACTGAACTATGGTTTACTTTTTATTTTTTGGGGAGCAAATCTGCTAGGGATTGTACATAACCTACTCGTGTACATAACCTATCTTTGCCAAAGGGAGTTGCCTGGGCTGGAAGGAAACGCTGAATAGAATCCTGCTCTTCTGGGTTTTCCCCTACAGCCCCATAGTCACAAAGGTACTTACAGACACACTACAGTTCCTGCCTGGCAACAGCTCAGCTCTCAGTTATCTACATGGGAGGAGTAGGGGAGAATAAAATGTCATCAAGCTACTCAAAATAACAGGATGATGTGTGTGAATTCTACAATTTTAACTGCTAACAAACAGATTTCAGTGCTGTCAGTGCTCCTCTGGATATCTGAGATTAAAGAAATCAGAGGAGAAATTTGCTGGCCAGGTCACTAATGAATTTGAGAACTATGATAACCTTAATACAACTGTAAAGTGCTGAACATCTTCAGTCCACCAACAGGAGCCAGACATACTTCATTAACAATCAGAAAGGCTTTATTGCTATTCCTAACATGTATGTGTACTCCTTCTGCCCAACTATGAAATCAGCTTAGTGTGCAGATAAACTTGTTTTCATTGACTGTGTACAGAACAGAGAGATTTATTGTCCATGGGGATTTGGGAATCTACCCATGGGGAATTTGTCATGACACAGATTGTGAGATCAGAGGAGTCAAATCCCAATCTTGCTGAAAAAACAAGTGGACTGCAAGTAGGTAATTGCAGGCATAATTCAAGTTCCGATGCTGTACTCTTCTGGATGAGGAATACAGTACTTCTTACCTGAATCATATTCTGCTTCACCTCATATTCTTGATACCAGGAAGCAAGCTGAATTTCAGCTGGCTGAGAGCTCCAGTTCCTCTTGTTGTCAGGATGCTCTCTGTTGCTCAGACTACAGGTGGAGCTGCAGTAGAAGAGCTAAATTCTGCTTTCTTCAATAGTTTTGCAACATTAGTTCAGCAGAGCCTGATTTTCTGAGGTGCTCTGTTTATTATGCACCTCTGTTTGTTTATTTGGAATGAAGGTGTCTGATGTTTGTTTCAACTAATTGTGACTGAAGTTTCTGTTTTACCTCAGCTGTGCTTACTCAAGGTAGAAAGACCACAACATCCACAAATAAAAGGCAATGTTGTATCATACCTGCAAGCTATTTATTATAACAGTATATTCATAAAGACCCTACACATTTTAAGTCCATTCTCTGCAAACTCAATCATAAAAAAGAGAACTCACACCGAAGTGAAAAACAGTCTAAAACAGCATTTCACAGGAACAGAATTTAGTCATGCATGTCATTTACTTCACTGTTAATCTCCCTCATATGGAGCGGATCTCTACAACAGAACATATTCTCTATGAAGAACAGATGGGTTAATAGATCATTTCCACCCATCTAAAAGAAAACCTTCCTACTCAACATATGCTTAGTTCCCACAGATAAAAAGTTTGGGATTTTCATCCTCACTGTACTTGATTCATGAGAACATGGGAAGGACTCTTCAGGTGCAGCTCTCTGAATACCTACACAGATTAGATTTCAATATAAGGCACTCACCTAGAGGAAAAAAGGACAAGCATTCCTTATGAGGGAATTGTTGCTTTACAACAATGAGAGTAACAGAGCTGAGAAGTGGTTGGCTTCAATTAGTTTTCTTTGGAAAACTTTATCATTCAACTTTTATATTACTTCTACAATTCATCTCCAGAGGAAACACAAGTAACTTAAAAGTTGATACCTTGCCAAAGCTACTAAGAAAGGAAACTAATGTAGTGTTAAGCTGCACGACAAATCCACTTTCTTGAATGCACTGATCAGGAGAAATAAAATGTTTCATCCACCAAGGGGTCTAACAACATACAGAAGTGGCTGTACTACTTTCTGAACTGCACCACGACAGGAGTTAAAACCAGTAGTGACAACTTGCCCCAAATTTATTCTCATTTCCATCATCCATGCTTAAAGACTTTTACTTCTTCCTCTGGCATTTATTCAGCAGGCTCTTTGCGTAATTAAAATGAGATTTCCCCATCCTTTCTTCATTCAAAAAGGCAACTGTTCTGAAACTAGTGTAACCACAGCACAGGAGAGCTGCTCTGGGCTTCTGCAATGGCTCCAGCCTGTTAAGGGCCCCAACCCCTTCACTGAAACACAACTGTGCTGAAGCTACTCGGTGCCTAACTAGGAGGGAACTATGCTAAGCCAACACTTGCCTTTTCTGACCTGGCTTTCGTAGGTGGATCCTCTTCCTGTTCCACCAATTCTCTCTGCATGGAAATTGCCCCCCAAAAGGGAACGCAGGTGAGACTTCACTCAAGAATTCACTCAGGCTTCTCAGCAAATTGAAATCGGCTCCTAAGCAGAAAGGACATCTGCTCAAATACTTTTCAAGAACAACTTACAGGGCAAAACAAGCAAGAAAAACGGAATTCTGAAGGCATGATCAAAAATGTTGCTGCTCTACTACACACAACAGGCAGTAAAGATTCATCTGCTAAATATTCCTTGCCTACCTTCTTAGCTTCATTGAAGTGACACATAGTAGGGCATCGACAAAGGTTTGTATGTTGATCATAAAAAGGTTTGTATTTTGATCAAAAAAGCCAACTTTCATATTCTAACATCACAACTCAGCTTTTTGCATTATGTTAAATTTTCACATTTACAAGACTGGTGGTTATCCTACATTTCACTAATAGACTGGAACAATGTAATATTAAAGGAGTAAAAACTAACGTGCATGAATAACCCAAGAAGTCAGAAAATGGAGAAAACCCAGAAGAGGCAGTGTGTGCCCCATGGAAAGAATCAAGGCCCCACACTGATCACACGTTGAAGAAGGTGGTTTAGAAACATGCTAGTTTGCACCGTGTTGGCTTTCCACCCAAAGTTATATTTGAGTGTATTTTAATAATCAGAAAAAATCAAACAAAACAAGTTTTCTATATTTCACTGTTTTTACACTTTTAATTCCTGTTTATACTTCTTGGAGCTTTTCCTTCCGGATGGTTCCCTTAGATGTCATCCAATGCAAACAAAATTCTGAGAAGATTCTTAGTCTTCAAAACATTGAAAAAGCCAAGGAAATGCTAACCTTGGAACTCACCTTACTGGCATTACATTTATATCTTCACAGGAGGGCTATAATTTAAGAGAGCTGATTTAAAAAAATAAGAGAAAACCAGTGAAATTAATTTGGGCAGGACAAGAAGCCCTCGGTAAATCACAGAAGCACACGGTTACTTGCACAGATTCTGCTGGATTGATTTCCAACCAAAAAGATCCACGTCAGAACATTTTACAAAGCGCTGATTCCCCCTTAGTTTTTGTTTTTATTTGTTTGGGGCACAATCCGAGGGGAAGGATGGAAGGGAGGGCAAGTGGGAGGTGAAGGGAAAGGAAAGTTAAAGAGAAGTGTGAAGATAGATAACAATTATTTCAGTATGAAGTTTCGCACACACACACACAAAAAGAAGGAATTACAACTTAAGACATTAGCTTCAGTGCACAGGAGAAAAGACATTTTAAAATAACTTTATTTTTGATCCTTTCAAAATCATGATTTAACATTATCAGAAATGAAATAAGAAACTTAACCAGCATATTTAGTTTTAAAAGCATTTAATGACATAGCATATATTTAACAGATAGGGTAAAAGTCTAGAGGTACAGTTCGATACAACTGAAAACCAGTTCCAGTACTACTCTTGACTACAGGCCCAGTCATTGAAAGTTCATTCCTATTAAATGTAATTTTTGATTGTGCAGTAAGATGAAATCTTTTCATTACAATAGTTACAGTGACAGAGAAATGCACACTATGTATCAAATAGCAAGGTAATGTAGCAAAATTATAACACGCAGTGCTGTAGCTGACAAGCAAGTAACCATTGGAGTAACATTACTTTTCCAGTATATGCTTCAGTTCCACTTTTACACTTATCAATGATTTTAAAGGGTTTATTATACATCTAGTCTTATTATACTTTGTACTAGAATTATCTGAAACATACAATATAATGTATTTCAGCAAAAAAAAATTTTTTTTTTGAAATTACAGATTATTTAAAACTGTATCAGCCTGCTTATCCATCTCAGATGACATTCTTATCTGTCATACCTGATGCAGAAAAGCTTCAGGTCGTGTTAATAACCAATGCCAAGATATAAATGGTTCGTCTGTAAGTTAATGCATACCTGCACTCTGTTACAGGAAAGATAATACGCTATCATTTTAATAAATGTTAGAATTGAAATGGGAGGCTCTACTAGTCAAGACTCAGCATAACAACCTCAAATGGAAGTGAACATCTTTGAAAATTTGTCCATTGGTTTTTGATGTGCACAGTAGATTCGAAAGCACCGCTGCCTTGCATACCAATAGCACTAGGAGTGGGTTATTTTCCAAGACAGCCTCACAAAATTGAGGAACAGTTTAAATAGTAGGATCTAATCTACACTAACTTCATTAAAAAAAAAAACAAAAATCCAAAAAAAAACAACAACAACCAAACAAAAACAACCCCCCCAAAGCTGGTCCTCCCTCTCCTACAGAAGCTGCCCAATGCACCTCATACACTTGTAACTTTAGATTTTTTTTTTGTTGGCTTTTTATTTTAAAATGCTTTATAAATAAAAAAATGTCAATCACATTGAGGAACATGAGGCACAGAGAGTAACGTATTGGTTCTGAGCTCGCATGCTGGAATTCCACTGGAACGATCAGAGAAGTGCAGTGTGAGGAGATGGGAGTTCACTTCTTTTTACCAAAAAGGCTGAATCTTTTCTCTTTGTCTTTCTCTTTGTCCTTCTCTCTCTTGCCAGGACTGGACTCGCTCGTTATTGTGACGCTGGCAGGCAGGGTCTGGGCACGGCTGGAGGCTGGAGTGCTCTGAGTGGTCGGGGACACTTCGATTTTATCAGATGAGATGGCTGATGTGATGGCCTGAATCCACGTGTTCATCTCCTCCTTCAAGAAGCCCCAAAGATAGAAAGTTGTTACAATCCATGCACCACACTCTTTCTCTCATTCAACATTGGAGATGGGGAATGGATAAAAGTGGGGAATTAAGCACAGTCATCATCTGGCACTGCTCTGCACCTGCAGGAGCCGTCTACTTCAAACTGTGCTCTGAGACCCCCTCAATCTATGCATTACACACACATACATACATGACCAGAGATGAGGAAATCGAAGTGCACCCCTAAGGTTTTTGCATTTTTTTTGGTTTTTTAAATTATTTCCCCTTGTACAACAGCACAGAATCCACATCAGTAATAGACTGAGAAAAACAAACTTACATCATCTTTGGCTTGGAAGAGGTATTCATTCCCATCAGTCAATCTGTAGAGAAAACAGCCATTGCAAATCTAGGTTAGGAGTAGTCACAGTGGTTCAACTCCTGCTTTTTTAGCTACTGTACGTAACCAGACTGAGACATACAGGAAAGTCATAACATCTCTATACACACACATACATGCCAAAACCTTATGTTTTGGTATCTCATTGTGCCATGCAGATCCAGCCACACACACTATATTCTGATCTCTATACATGCTTATGACAGTGGAAGTGTTCCAGTATGTCATGCTGCACTGCAGAGGTCACGATCTTCCGTGGCTGATGACTTATTTCAGTGCTTGCTCTTTCAGGCAGATCTCTTCTATCTTGCAAATGATAGTATAAAAGTTTACTCAATATTTTAAAAAGACAAAAGTCACAGACAACACCCAGAGTTCACACTGCTTTTGCAGAAACCCATCAAAACTCTGCAGCTGCCCTGCTGTCAAATCATGATGATGAGTCAAGATACCATACTGTGTATTATTCACAAGTAGTTCTCACAGTGAAGATCAGAAGCTTCCTTCTATTTTATTACTGTGTTGTTTTTACTCAGAGTTCAACTGGGATACATTTAACAGGTTGCATGAAGATTATTAATGAAAAAAAAAGACCGAATAACATCAGATAAAACATCTGAACAAGTAATAGGTAGGGTAACAGTGGGAGAAGCACTTGATCTTTCTCCACAAAAGGAAGTAATATTAAATGGTAAAACAACATGAAGGTGAAGTAAGACACTTGGAAGAACATTGGTATCATAGAAGCATAAAACGGCCTGGGTTGGAAGGGACCTCAGAGACCATCTTGTTCCCTCCCCTTGCTGTGGGCAGCGTTGCCACCACTAAATCAGGCACTAGAGCTCAGGCTGCCCAGGGCCCCATCCAACCCAGCCCTGAGCACCTCCAGGGATGGGGCCTCCCCACCTTCTCTGGGCAGCCCGTGCCAGTGCCTCATCACTCTCTCAGTCAAAAATTTCCCCGACATCTAATCTAAATCTTCCCTTCTGTAGTTTAAAACCATTCCCCCTTGCCCTATCACAATCTACCCACATAAAAAGTAGATTTCCCTCCTATTTATAATCTCTCAATATTAGGAGGCCACAATGAGATCTCCCTGGAGCCTTCTCCAGGCTGAACAAGCCCAGTTCCCTCAGCCAGTTTTCACTGCAGAGGTCCTCCAGTCCTTTGAGCATCTTTCTGGCCCTCTTCCGGACCTGTTCCAAAAGCTCTACATCTTTCCTGAGCTGGGGGCCCCAGACCTGGACACAGTACTGCAGGTGGGGCCTCACAGGAGGAGAGCAGAGGGGAACATCCCCTCCTCTCCCTGCTGCCATCCTTGTGTTGATGCAGCCCGGGATGCTGCTGGCCTTCAGGGTTGCAAGCACACACTGCTGGCTCATGTCCAGCTTTCCATCTACCAGGACCCCCACGTCCTTCTCCACGGGGCTGCTCTCAGTGACTTCTTCTCTCAGTCTGTACTCGTATCTGAGATAGCCTCACTAGGTTCACATGGGCCCACTTTTCAAGCCTGTCCAGGTCCTCTGACTGGCACCTCTTCCTTCTGTTGTATCAACTGCACCACTCAGCTTGGTGCAAACTTGTAGAGAGTGCACTCGATCCCATCATCTGTGTCACTGTTATAGATGTTAAAGAGTACAGGTCCCACCTATGCCTGGCTTTTGTAAAAAATTAAGGAAAATATTTCCATTGTACTCCCCACAGATCACAACTGTGCCTTTCTGTGAGAGATCTGCCTGCACATGAGCCTGCACAACAGAGGCCACAGCCTTTGCAGAACTGAGCCTCTCAGGTGTTCAACAATAGAACCCTTCTCAGCTTGGAGAGGGAGCTCCACACAGCGAGCTGGCAAACTCTCTGGGGATTCTCCTAATGAGAATGAGGTAAGAAAGTACACCACATGACATTACTCAGGAAGGACTGACACAGGTGACAGGGTACAGTGAAAGAAGGGCAACTGATTTTTCTGCCAAAGTTTGTATCTGGAACACCTTATTCTTACACTATCAATTCAGAGACGTTTTGATAGTGTGAAGGACGAATCACACAGCTGCAGCCTGCCTTCAAAAAGGTTAGCAGCAAGTTTCCCAAAATATGAACTATATTTAAAGGGTTCTTGCATCAGTACAGACTTAGAAAAAAAAAAAAAACTATCTTAGATTACACATCTCAATCAGTTCATAAAGTTAGTCTCCTTTGAAAAAGTCCTCTAGCAGCAGTGTAATAGTAGAATATTTTTCAACTGTTGGCACTAAAATCTTTATCAGTAAAACACAGTTTTGGAACTGAAAACCTTATTTTTAGATCCTTTGAACAACAAGTACTTCATATACTTCGAAACTGATGGTCTGCAACAAGTTCAAGACCTGAAAACATGACTGACAGATGTCTTCAGTAGTCTCCTAAATCCATACAGAAAAAATTAAACAAAAGACTTGGTTTTTAAAAAGCAGAACCACCAACATTCAGCTCTTTTCAATCAGTTCCAGAGGCAGCAGCTGGAAAGCTCAGGACTTTTAAATGCAGGCTCAACTTTCTGTATGTAGTCTAGTGTTGTCTCATAAATAAGTTCTGTTATGAATGTGATACTGATTGCTACCTTTGATAAACATCCCACGTTTCAGGGCTGGGAAGACTGTTCAGAAAAGAAGATACTGCAGTTACTGTTCTTTATGAGCTCTTGAGCTGGATCCTGCCCATGAACTTGCAGAGTGAACATACCCACCGCAGCTTATTCTCAGGTAAAGAAACTTGAACAGGTTTACCTTAGTTTGAACACATGCTTTTTCTTCTTATAATCCACCGCTATTTCACAGACTGCTTCCTTCAAGCTGACTGGAATCTCATTGTGATAGGGAATGCCAGAAGCTGCAGCTTTTGAATCCTTGTAGAAACCCATCTCTTGGTTGTTAATGACACAGTACACGTTATGCCACGACCTTCAGGACATAGCAAACAAGAAGAATACTTATAAATCTAATGCTCTTGCTTGCAAAAGTGGAGAAATTGAACACAATGATTGCTATAAGGTAATGGGGACCAGTTCAATCTGAAGATGGAAGCACAGTATACCATGTCCTGCAAAATGCAGACAAAAATTCTGTCATACAAGCTCTGCTTCAAGACAGAAGTCCTGACTTTGAGCCAAATGGAACAGAGGTTTCCAGAGTGCTCAGAGATAGCACGCTAGCATATCCTAACAATGTGTGGATGGTTTGGCAGACCATATGGTTTACATACTTGGAAGATAAACTGGTAGACCTTTTGATGACTACATTTAATTGTAGGAGTTCTCATTCTGCTGCAAGCTAGTGAACAGACTGCATACGAAATCCTTGACTATCACAAATGATCAGTGACATCATCTACCTCATTCTCTAATACAGTTATAAAAATCAATGGTTACTATATTTCTAAATATAAATATAAATGTAAATATTTCTAAATGTTAGTATTAGCAGCTGTTGCAACCCCACGTTAGTTCTCTAGCGTGAATCAACACTAGCTGAAGAAAAATGGTAGTCCTGTAATGCAGCTCTCTTTTCTTGTGATCTGCACTCAGCTCTGACCACATCCCCCAGATGTTGGTGTAGCTCCATAGTCAACACTTTCCTTTTCAGCCAAGTCATGCAGCTGTTCTCAAGAGCTTTCTCAGGTTATGAAGGACTGGCATCTGATTTTGCACTGCACACAGAAAGCTCAGAAATTTTGCTTATTTGAGAACTGCAAAACTGAATCAACCACGGCACACAGAATCATCTTCACCAGTTTTTCTCCTCTGAACAGATTATAGCGTAGGTGGAAAGTGCCAATGTGCAAACAGAAGATGTCAGAATAACATGGACATCTCTGTTCTTACACCTACATGTTTTTCTTTTCTTGTAGTAACATACAACTTGAGAGATCTGGAATCAAATCCCACTACTGCCACAAACTCATCACATGAAGTGGGAAAGTCAGTGTATCTTTATGCCTTCATTTTCTCCCTTCCAAATATGGCTAATAGTGCATTTTCTACCACGTACGATTAGATTGCAACATCATCAAATATGTTATTCAACCATGCATATGCAGTTCCTAGAACAGCCTGAAAAATACTTTGGAGCCGTGAGAAGACAATAAGAGCAGTGATAACATTCACAATTATATAATAATGGAATGTCCTGAGTTGGAAGGGACCCATAAGGATCACTGAGCCCATCTCCTGGCTCAACACAGGATCATCCAAAATTCAAACCGTACATCACAGTGAATCTGGACACAATTACCTGCATTAAGCAGTGATCCTCATTAAACATCAAGCACTCTTACCTGCTTGAGGCTTTCTTGCTGTGTGTCTCCCATTCGTGTTTACGATGTAAGAAGCCTTCCATCTGAGCTGAAGGAATCTCCTGTGTCTTGGCTGGTAGGGTAGCAGCAGTCTGAGCCTGAATGGCAGCCTTGGCTTTGCGCTCTGCCGTTGGAGAAGGAACAGGACTCGACTCCTTTGAACTTGTCCTTTGTTCTGCAGCTCCATTTACCATTTCATTTGTTTCTGCAGTTTCTGTCACCTACGGACAGTGGAAAAAGTGCTCAGCTAGATGACTCACAACACTGAAGTATTTTGCAGTTAATCTGTTTCCCTGCACAACGTGGCTGTGTGTAAGCTTTGCCTGGAGAATGACACAGGCCTATGAGATCTTTCTCACACTCCATGGAGACACAGGAGGCCAAGGAAATTAGAAGGTATGAATGGATTAGTACCCATTTTATAGGTGGAGAAACAGGAAAACAAGAGCTGCTAAACTGCAGTGTGAATTTTACTGTGCTTTGCTTTGCTAGTCAATTCATATTGTTTTATATATTGTTATTCCTAAAATGAGAGCATTCAATTCTGCTTACTCAAATGTTTGGAACAGTAACAATCACACTTTCTGCGAACCTAAGAGGAACAGTAGAAGTTATACACATCAGCCACCTTAAATACATTTATGACATTACTGGGGCATAAAAAGTCTACGAAATGTCTTAGCTATAAGTCAGCAGAAAAATGCCAAAATTGCCCAGGAGCATTTACAAAAACGTTCAGAATTTGTTTCTGTAAAAGCTCCTTTCCCACTTTCCCCATTCCCCTAGTGACACAACAAAATCAAAACATGCAGGAATTAGAGAGATTACACCATGCATTTCATCTCCAGCATCCCAGTTAAGATATTTGATCTTAGAGACAAGGGAAATGAGGTCATACGTCATTTATCAAAGTCTTTTTCAGACTTTCGTTATTAGGAGGAATGGATTTTTGTTAAAGGAACTGAAAACCACCACAGTCACACAACATCACACAGCTATTTACCCCCAAACAAAGACAGAACCAAGGCCTTGCCCATCTCTTGCTTTGTTGATCGCGTTGCCTGTCGCACTGTGATCGAGATAGCCTAGAGAGCAGCCATGTTTCCAGCAGCTCTGACTGGTCAAGCTTTCGACGTCTTCAGGAGCCATTCATCCAAAAATCATTTAAATTGGAATCCTAATGGCTATACACTTTTGAAATGCAGCTTGGTCCCAGTTGTTTTTTGTTTTTGTTTTTTTTTCGTACTCTTGTACCATTACTTTGACACGTAGAGCCATTGGTAGCAGCTCAGGAGTTACACAACCAGTGTGTACTATTATTATTATTATTAGCATGTTACTAAAGCTTAGTGCTGCTAATGCTCTAGTAGATTACAAACATTCTGGACTGTTTTTATGCAGACAAGCAGGTATTTGTGAATGGCACAAAAATTAGACATTCCCACTTCTGCACATAGCCTGGACAATTCAAAAGCAGCCGAATTATGCAACATACTAAATTTTGCCACTGTTTGCTAGAACTTCTTGTACCTGCCAAGTATACATTATTGTACCTCGCACCTTTGTACCTCACACATTGACCTAGAAAGATCTAAATGTCATCTTGCTATGAATATGGGAAGGGTTGGTTAACTGCCTTTAAGCAATCTAAATTTCCAGAATACAGACACTACACCACTGAAACAGAGAAAGAATCACAGCTCACATTCCACTTCAGTCATATCTGTTTTACTCCATCCCTAAAGAAACACAGCCTGACAGCCCAGTTTACTAGAAGAAATATCTACTCTGCACTGAAGATCTATCTATCTAGTGTTAGCCAGCTGAAGTAAAAATCAGTGATTCTGTTTCTTCAAAATCAGGGTAAGTCAAACCAGGCTATTTATATCCAAATCTCAAAACAAAGATCTTGCATTAAAGGAGGGCAGGGCTGGGGGAGAATAAACAAATAGATGAGACTGAAGATTATCCAAACACTGCCAGCACTGCTACTGCAACGCAGGTTGTGAAATACACAACCAGTGATTCACCAGTGAGTGCTCAGTGAACTGTTCATCACCAGTTCTGGTCACCAATGCCCAACATTCCACATCCAAGAAAAAGGAAAGCTCTTTGCAATTTATTTTTTCTTACAACAGACAGTTCAAAGATACCCTTCTAAACAGACAGGATCCCTGTCTGAGATATACGAAGCCCTCATGAACAGCAACAAAGAATTACTGGACACTCACTCAGTCTGCATGCTGCACAGACCTCAGTAACTCAGCACTTTCTTAGATAAACTACCCACAACTACCAACCAGCCAAAGCAGTGCTAAAAGTAGGATGTTTTCTGTACTCATACGGACGAGATGTGAAAACAATTATTAGACACTTTTGGGTACCCATAACAATTAATCTGAAATAAAAAAAAAGACAAGTTCCAGAACAGCAGTCACTGCAAAAGCTACTTAAAATATCTCTATGGGAACTAACGTGTAATTCAGTGCTGCAGTCTGCAAGCCTATGCTTTGAAATGATGAACACCAACTTTAATTGCAAAATCGGATATCTACTTAAAATGCTACTGATTGTGAAAGGGCTATGAAAAGCTTTATTGATGCTCTTTCAGGTTTTATTTCCTTTCCATGTGTTATCTACAATTAACAGAAAACAAGCAGAATAAATCTGAATCATAAACAGGTTTGCAAAGAATGTGTAATGAAAATAGAGAAAAACAGGAACTAAACAAACTTTAATGGGAACATGCACTGGGCATGCAGAGACAATGCAACAGAGGACAAACATTAATAGCAAACTGTACTGTTACAACAAAGCAGTTATCACGTACATGGAAACAGTTTTCTTAATTGTGACTTTGAGGTTAGTTGCAAGTGCTTTAGTGGCTAGAGACTACTGCTGAGGTACTCTTAACTCAGGGCTGTATAACATGCAACAGGACAGCTGGGGACAATGACTGGAGACATCCCTTTCATTTTCATAGTGCTTAAAGCAACCCTGTATTCAGTTCTTCACCTTTAGTCTCTGCACCACTGCTTAAATAACACAGACATATTTTCCTTTTCGGATGCAAATAGCTGATGGCTTGTGTATTGTTCTGGCGTCAGTACCCTTTAAACGCTTTAAGCCAGAACCGTGGGCCATAATGAATCGGTACAATCCCACATACCGAGTGCTTAAAACCATGACCTTAACCGATGACTTAATTCATTTTTCCTAATCATAAAAGTATAATTCCTATGTATCAATGTATCTATATAAATTACTTTTTACATACTAGTTTTTAGCCAGAATATATCTGAAGTATTTCCAGACTGTGGCGTCTGAAGCTACAGCTGAACTGCTCTGAGAACTGTCACAGTCCTAAAGGCACAGAGAACCAACACTGGTGTAGGTTGTCACCAGATCATCTGCATAACTTTATATGGAATTTTTAGAAGCGTTAAGAATCTATATCTCGTTATCCTGACAAAAGAAAAAAAAAAACATGCATCATGAAGTGGAAGGGCAAGTTACAGTAAAACTACTGAAGTACCTTTCAGTCACCTCTCTCTTTGCAATCTTAGCCAACACCAAACAATTTAGCTGCACTGATCAGCTAGCAGTTTAAATTTTAACCATCAGCATTGTCTGGAGCCTCAAGTCAGAAATAATACGGCCGTGTACGTCTGATGTATTGCAACACGAGATTCAATGAGCAGAGCTCTTGTGCAAGACTGAAGTATGGATGGCAAAGATCAGCACAGAAATGCATTATGTTTCAAAGTAATAAAATAAAAAATGAAGGAAATAGGTGGTGTATAAGGCCATGATAACCAACAAGATGATGACCATCTGGGGTGTGCTTGTGGTGCTCCCTACCACAACTACGTACCATTTCATAAACGTCAGAATGTACAACAGTTATCTCACTTCCTCATTAGTATCAAAGATAAACTAAAAAGACATTATCTAAAGAAAGAAAAAGGCAGAACTGCTTAATATCCTACAGCATTAACAGAGTCTGTGTGCAGATTCAGAAGTCACAAGGATGGACTGTTTGAAAGGCAAACTTATGCTGAAAGGCATTCCTCCCAAAGCCCCAGACCGGGAGCCATGTTTCCTCTGTGGTGGTGGCAGGAGCTCTACTATCCACTGATTGGAGCCTGCCAGGAGCCTTTCCTGCACTTAATGTGACCTCACAGAGTGAGCTTCAAAAACATGAGAGACAACGTGAGAATTTTTCCTATGATTCTAAGCACCAGTTGAAACTCAAGTGAGCTTTGAAGGGAGGTAATGGACCAGTAACATCAGTGTTCAATTCCTCTGCTGCTTTAAATATATATATATACACACATATTCACTCATATTTCCATTTTGAGATTATTGGCATTCATCTCGACTCCATGGGAATATCCTCTATCAAAAAGGACTGAATGGACAATTCTGCCCACATTATAGAAAATATGGAGCTGGAATCTTAGACCGATGTACTTTATTTCACTTCCAAAGAAAAGCATCACAACCTCTCCTTAAGGGTCCACAGCCTACTCTCATTTATACCACTGTATCTGCAGGGTCAGGAAACAAAACTGCTGTTGCATAGATTAGACAGGACTGAGAGCAAATGGGGCCCCAAAACAGCTATTCAGCATGACCACAACTCTTCATAAGGACTAAATACCAAGATAAATCTAGAAACTATTTTTTATTGTTTTATTTTAAGTTTATTTTTATCTGCAGTCAATGAGTCCATTCTCCATGGAATGTTATACAGCTAATCTTAAGGCTTTTAACTTGTTGGTAGTTACAACACTCCCCTCCCTCCGAGCCTTCACTACTCATTTGCAGTGTTGTCTTTGGCCTTGAGAATAACTCACTTGCTAATGCAGCTGATTTAATAATGTTGCCGTGCTGAAACCTGTTAGTATAACTCGATGCGTCATACCTGTCAGACTCTAGTTCTCTTCTTCATTATGACGTAATCTCATTAAATCTCAATTACTCATAAAAGGATGGTTTAGCTGGAAAATCTTAATGCTATTAACAACATGAAAAACTCACAGTAAATAACATGAAATAAATGTGTCACCTTAAAGCAACTGAGAGTCAGTAGGGATACTTAAATAAACAAGGATTAAAGTGGAACAAATGTATCTCCAAGGATCTGCTAATGAAATAGAAGTCAACTGATGGGAAGGAAGAGAAAAGCAGCAAGGAAATCTGAAGCCAAAAGATTAAACCGGTACCAGTAGACCATACTGAAACAAAAAAGGTGTCTTTTGCTGCAAATGATTGTATGTCACAGTCCAGACCGTGATCGGTCATTGGCTGTCCGTCTGCTAATAAAGTTTTTGTAGTTTTGGTAGGTTTGGGAGCGGTAACTAACCCGTGGAGATTCCTGGTCTGATGGCAAACCATTTTGGGAAACCTGTTCTCCTTTCGTCCCATCCCTGTTGAGAAAGAAGAAAGAGATATTGTATTAAGCTGTTAAAAGTCAACCTTCTCTTTCTCCCAAACAAGATTTTCATACTGAATTTTGCACATCTCAGAAATGCGAGCAAGTTCTTAAAAACTGCCAAGTCATCTGTCAGCACCATTGTAAAAGCCTTTAAAAGATTTCCACTTGCAGTGGCAGAAGCAAAGAAGAAATGCTTAACTGAATAAAAGAAATGCAAAATAGGCTTTTGTGACAGATACTGCTCAATGTCTATTCCTACCACATAAGTAACTTGATAAATGTTAATGCTCCATGGACATGGCTTAAAATCCATCTGTAACTGATGCTCATTAAAAGAGAAAGACAGGTTTGTTCAGAAATATTAATTCGTAACACATAGGCTGTATAAACAGCACTTGTACTGGAAGGCCAGGTATGTATTAACAGTAGTAACTGCTTCATGAAGGAAAATTGGAACATTCATCTTAGCAGTGAATTCAGATGCCTGGGAAAGTCATGGCCCCATCACCTACATCCATGAAGTCTTCTGAAATGGGTTACATCACAAAAACAGGCCATCTCCAGACTTCCCCTATACAATGCGTCCTCACCCTGAGAATTCCAACATAAGAAACTGCACGAAGCATGTACTTGAGCTTCCTGCATCGTGGGCTTACCACTGCTGCTGGGAGCCTCCATCTTCGGCAGCCTTTGGGCTTGGCTCTGGAGTGGGTGGCTTTCTCTTCCTCTCCTCTTCCTCTTGCTGTCGACGAACTTCCAGCAGTTCCAACTGAGAAATGAAACATTTTTGTACATGTCAAAGCACTGTAACTCAGCTGTTTTTCAGGTGCATTTCTAGAAACTAAGAATAATTCTCTGCATTTTTCTGAAACTCCTGAAATTAAAGTTTATCGGAATGAAATTCGAAAGCACAAGCCTTTGTAAGTATTAACCATGAGAAGGATGTTGCACTGAATTTCTCAGTAAATCATAAAGCATCACACCCTTAGCATCAAATGGAGTGCTGGCACAGCTGCTTGGCACTTGCCCAGATTTCTTATCTAATTCATTTAATTAACACAAAACAAACAAACAAGGTATTATTACTGACATTGCAGCTCTCCTGAAAATTGCTGTTGTTGATCGTGTGTTTCTAGGGGAGAACACAGCAAACATTTCTGTTGAACTCTCCACTCCACACTGTCCTCTTTAACTGAAAATATTTTCAAGAGTTTGGATCTGGGCCTTCTTCCCTCAGTATCTCCCTTCCCATCTGTCAGTGCAGCCTTTATATCAGAGGGCTGGAGCAAACTGTTCAACTTTAGAATTTGCTTCTGCACCATCACTCTTGGGCCCACACCAGCTCTTGTTACCAGTAAGGTCATTTATCACTTCATCTTCCTCTGCATGCTGCTGAGCTCAAATGAACCTGAGAGGGTTTTAGTATTGGTGGGAATTTGAAAATTCAGGCCCTGGGAGGTTGGCCTTGGCTGACACTCCGCATGGCCAAGAAATGGGGATTAGGTTGGTGGTGATGGGAGTTGCTTGTAACAATCAGCTGGCACTGCCATGAAGGGGAATGGTGAGAAGTTCCCACCACTACACTCACCGTGGTCAGTCTTTCCAGTGCTGCAAATCTCTCATCCCAAGTAGCTGCAGATTTCTCAAATGCTTCGTGCCTCTTAATTAATTTTTCCACTTCGTCAACACTTTGACCTATTTCACGACTGGATAGGTAAGGCTCCTGCCCCAGCAGCCAGGCCTCAGCCACACTTGCATCTCTTGAAAACTGATGCACCTCCAAAACTGAGTGAAGAATGCACACAGATTGGTGCCATTAGTGTCAAAAAAGGCATCATGAAGTTATCAGGCATCTTCTGAACTAGCTGAATTTATTTCAAAATAATATTGGCTGTTTTCCTTAACTAAGTTCACTGAAATCAATGATTTAAGAGACAGAAATTTGTCATGTTAGCTTTGCTTTGAGGAAAAACAAAAGTGAGGCTTATATCTTCTACGGATTATTTCACTTTCTAATTTCAGCGTTTCTTTTTGGTTCTAATCTGCTGCAACCAAGTTCAAATCCAGAGCAGAAATTCTGTTATCTGCTCGTTTATTCCTCAGACTGGCCTGCCTACCAAACATAATGGCTGCAAGTCCCTTCAGCAAGCAGTATTTCTGTACTTCATGCTTGTCTACAGTGCTTAGTTCAATGTTTCCTTCCAGCTGAAAAAAAGCTTCAGCAGCTTTTGTGAGTGAGAGCACACATCGTTCTGATGAACGTGATACCAACACCAACCCTTAGGGACAGCTCCTCACACAGCTGTTGTTCTTAAAGCCCACTGAGACTCAGGAACAATGAAGAAAGTACACACAGCAGCCCAGAACTCTACTGCATGGTAATACTGCACTGTACAGTTTGAGATAATGGAAGGGCACAAACTGGCAACTGCAGGAGCTACAGAAAACTTATCTTAGAGTTTCTGAACTGTGTTATTTCTGGTGAAGAACCTGGAAAATGCTACGATGCTTACAAGTACATCTTTTGTCAATAGACTGTTCAGCAGGCTTACAGTCTGTCAGATAATGCAAGGGTGTTACATGCAACAAGCCTGCTTCCCCATATTTTTTGTTAGCACATCCTCTGTAGAAATGCAGTTGGAAGATGACACCTGCAAAACATGCTAGATCTATTTCACCTGGCTCTAACTTCAGGCACACAGAGCAAGATCTTCAGTGCAGGTTTCTTTGTTTCAAGTTCTCCATGATTTTACAATTAACAGATGTGAATTCTACAGTTACTACAGTACCAGTGTACTTTCAAGCAAGGCTAATAGGAGAAGGAAAGGAGTTGTATGTTTTTTCAATGCTCAGAAAGACACAGAAGAGAGAATTAGATATGGCACCGCCAAGTAAAATCCAAGGGTATCCTTACTCAGTCTCAGCCACTCCCATCTGTCTTCCCACTTGTCAATCATTTCTTTTCTTTTTTCTGTCAGCTGCAGTAGTTTTTCCTTGATCTGGATTTAAGAGGAGAATGCAGGACTGTTACATAAGCATCAGGCATCACATTCACCCCACCACAACCTGTAAACTGTTACCACAAGCAAAAGACACTGACATTTGCTGAAAGGAAACACTGCACTACTTTGTCAGGAAATGACCTGAGTATGAATGTAACAGTTTTTCTTATTTTTGAAGCAGAAATAAATATATAGAGTTTGTATTAAAATATCACATTTGCATGCAGTATTTCTTAAGAACTACAATATCAAGATTATTTGGCAAAAAGAGCACAATGGACAAAAATGGTGCAAATGTAGAAAGTGTTTTCTAGGAAATAATGCAAAATGTGCTGCCCATGATTGCTGTTTAAAGCCTCAAGCTATAACGACGTGCCAGTGTAAGCCCCATATTATTCTCAGGGTGAATACTGGCTACGAGAATCTCCCAGTTCCTCTGTAGCTCTTATGTGTAATGCAGACACAGCAAATATCATCTTCCTGCCATGGGCAGTGTCTTACAACTGGTGGCTACCCTTCTTTGGCCAAAAAAGGCAGGAAGAAACAAAGGTTGAACCACTATTCTTCAGTCTAGTCAGATCAGAAAACAAATCAAGGCCTTAGGCTGCTGGATGCATTTTTCTCATAGCATTCCCTGCATTTACTTCCCATAAACATTTTCCCACTCCTTTCCCTAGCAGGCCCCTTTGAAACTCAGACACCCTCACAGTTGTCTCTGCTCCTGCTCAAAGAAAACACCTTTCCAAGCATAGCCATGGCAGAGACAGCTCCCTGCAGACCTGAATGCAGCAGCTTCTTTGCATTTCCTGGATGGACAATGATATTGTACATTTAAGTGTCATTCCTGCTTCCCAGCATGAATTCACAGCACGAAATCACACACTAATTTCATACTAGCAGATAAGTGCAATGGTCTTTGAAGTAATGCTTGATGTTATAAACACGAAGCTTATTAATCCATAGATTCCACAGTGACAGTTTCTCTAGCTGACACAGAATCTGCAGGCCATCAGCACTGCAGCTGTTACACACTCAGTAAGCACAATACCTCCTCTGATGCATAGTGTTTTCTTGCCAGAAGAGATTTGCCGAGCTCGATACAGGTAGTAAAGCTGTCATTTCGGGCATCAATTTCTGCTTTGATACCCTGGTGATTGTTCATTAGCAGTTCAACAGACGAAACATCCCTAAAATAGTCAATGCATGGTTCAGAAACATAATTCAGACATAAGAGCAGTTACGTTTTCAAATAAATAATGTAAGCCAGAATGGTACAGTACAGAATTTAATTTGTAGGTTATCTCTGTAGTCCAGAAAACAGGATTTGTTTATTTGAAATCCGACTGGCACCAGAATGCTGCTGTTCCTGAGGAAAGGCAGCTAGCAATCTCTTTGAATGTGATTTTCCACTGCAGTTACTTCAGTAACCCCCAGCAGGAGCACAGGAGCAAGCTCCCAGCACACCACTGCATTTTGCCAACCTCTCTGAATTTCTGGCTCAGTGACACTGACTGTCATAAACGTTCCTCAACTGACCTGCAGCCTTATCTTCCACGAGGTATCACACAAGATGCTTCACGTTACCTTGGCTTTTCCTGGGCTTCAATCTGCCGGATAACATCTTCCATCCAAAGCATGAGGTCCCGAACCATGCTGAAGAAACGGAATTTGTCTCCCGTGTCCACCAGCCTGACCCTGCGGCCCTCACAGGCATCCAACAGTGCTTTCCATGCTTCTAGGACCTCGTTCTCCCTCTTCTGGATGTCATCAGCTTTGTCTCCAGCATAAGCAGCCTGAAGGCGGGCAGCATCCTCCTGGAGCTGTCTTACCTGGTGTGTGTTTACAAGAGATAAACATGTCAGCACTTATGTACTTTTCAGTCACATACTTGGGAGCGTTTCTGCTGCTAATTTTGTAATTTGAATTGCCTTCTGAAGTCCTTGCCAATATATCTGGTTTGTCAATATAGAAAGGTTTATTTTGTTATTAAGCTGGTGTATCCCTACAAGAATGTTTATTGGAGAAGACTGTTGGTCAAGGAGCCCCCAAAATAACAAAGATTTGCTACTGCCTAAACCTTGTGTCAGCACCTAAACTGGGTGCCAACATAGAGTGATAAATTCTAGGGCAAAAGGGAACTATTTCCTCATCAAATTTTCTACCTCTCACACAAGTGACAGAATGCTGCTCAGGAAATCCCACACCAAAACAGCAACGCCGGCTGACAGAAGAGATGCTTTTTCAGAATCACAGATAATGACTTCAAACAGCAGCACGTTTGGAAATGCAAAGACCCTTGTACTATGAGAAAACACTTTTCCTTTCAAACACTATTTCTTGACTGTTTCACACACTTTCCCAACTCCACTAGCCTTTCTCATTTCAAAAAAGATTAAATGCAAAATTGCTAGCTAGAGGCACACGTGCCATGCCACTACCATAGCTCTGCTCTGTGATACGACATCATACTATGACATATTCCCAATCACCTTGTGAGAGACTGGGATTGGTATTTTGTGAACCTCTCCCATTTTATGTATAAAATCTACAGCTCCTGAAAGCAAAACACTTGAAAAATCCAATGGTTGCTATACGTCCTCTATTCTAGTGTAAACAACTCTGTATATTGCAACACAATTGAGAACTGGCAGGCAGCTCAGCCATAAAAGCTCTCTTTTCCATCCTAGTGGGATAAATGCAGTCAGTTTTAATTCTCTCGTTTCTTAAACATGTAGTTCCTCACCAAAATTCCCATTCTGGCAGCAGAAGGCTTTTTTTTTTTTGGTTTAGAGTTCTGAATGTGCTGGATGAACTGCCTTCTTCTATTTATCATACCTTGGCTTCAAAAGACACAGAATTACATCAAGTTTGGCTGCTTTTCAAAACCTTAGCTTGGACTATGCACTTGAAATCTGACTGTGATTAGGAAGCATCATAGAAAACAGTATTCACAACTGAAAGCATAAACTCATAACCAAATCAGAAAGCCTCTCTGTAGGGATGCAGGCTTCTTTTACCCCTCACTACAGGAAACGGAAAAGTAACTAGCAGAGGAGGGTGCCATTTTTTCTGTTGGTAGTACTGTTTCTTGTTGTGGTTTGCTTTTTGTTTTGCAAGTTCACACATCTCTTTAAATTTGCTTCTGCCCCCCACACATCATTCCTGGTTCCTTCCATGGGCAGCCAGTTGTGTCTCATGTTCACCAAGGTGAACGTGGCACAAGGACCAAGGGAATCTAAGGTGGCTTCCAGCACAACTTAATGAATAATACCCAAGAACAACATTCAGAACAGAGAAACCTGAAAACTGTATTTCGTGTTACCTCAGTGTACTAAAAGTTCTCAAGAGATACACCATCTCTTCAATGACTTTCAGAAATTGCCTAAAGAGACAATATCCTAAGTCAAAGGAAAAGTTTTCTTTGAATGTAAGCCATTTTCCTATTGTAGCAGCCACTCGGTGTCCTGCTAATGCTGCAGCTGCTTGTGGCAATCAGAAGAAGGCCTTCTGAGGTGCCCACGTGTGTTATCCTCACACCTCTATAGCCACACCCTATTTCTATGCATACAGCAGGCTGAGACTAGCAGGGGATATCATGGTTTTTTGCTTTAGTTCAGACTGAAACATAAATTCTCAGCTTTTATGACTGCTTCTCCAAACAAGGGCAGGAGAAGCAATAATGTTCAAGAGGGAACTATCGGTCCATAAATCCATGGATTTCTGTTTTAGGGAAACTAATTAACCTAGTGCAAGGACAGAGAAGTATAAAAACAGATAAGAAAATGCCGCGTAAGAAGTAATTCCTGTAGGAATACACTTGGGAAGCAGCTGCCAGCATTCCCTGCCATCCTCCAGGGCAGTGGAAGCACTCTGCAGACCAAGGTTCTGTATCCACAGACAGTGCTATTACTTGGTACACACCTGTGTGCCGAGAGCTTGGATATCGTGTTCAAACGTTGTGTGCATTCTCTGTAGTGTTTCCACTGTGTTTTGGTCTCTACCTAGCTCTTCTGGCAGTTTCTTGTGTTTGTCTTGAATGCGTCCTAAGATTTCCTTGGCATCGTGGTAAAATTTGTGCAGTTCGTAAGAGGCTGCTAGGATTTGTGTTCTCGTGTCAATGAGCTCCAGGAGATCAGCCCAGGCCTCATTGAGACCATCCTTCCACTCTGCAATTGTGGCAGCATCTGAATGCCCGGAGTTGATGAGCTCGTCCGCCATGTGGTTAACGGTGTCGACGCGCTCCTGCCCGATGTTCCCGGTGTCGCGGGCAAACTCTCGGAATCGCTCCTGCAGCATCTGAAGCACACAGAAACAGACTCGTGGCAGGGTGAAACTGCACACAGATTGGAGCAGACCACCTGCTGGATTGCTGCACGCACAGAAGGGTAAACCTGCAGCATATCTGCAAGACTTACCGTTACGTGCTCGTAATCCTGTCCCAGCTCGTGGGATCCTGCCACCACCTCCCTTTCAGCAATCCACTGCTCCAGGTCGTCCACCTCTCTGTTCAGCTGGAACAGCCTGTGTCTCTCATCCAGCTTGCCCCTTCTCTCTTCTGCTAGATCCTTCAGGCCTGCATACAGCTTATCCACTTTGGACTGGCGCATGCTGATACGCTCACTGAAAAAAGAAACGAAGAACACTGAACCCCCACAGTCATTTACAAACAACAACTAAAATGAAAAATGAGACGAGGATAAAAATCACTCTTGGGAGTTTAACCCCCAGAAAGCGTGCCAGCTGCATGCAGAAATTTGGCTCAGACACTCTGGACCAATCCTCTGCTGGAACAGCTGACTGCACCAGCTGGAACTCCCTTCTGCCCCACGTACGTGTAAGCCCACTGCGTAACAGAGTAAAGCTAGGAACCAAGACCTTCATTTACTTCACCACAGATTACACCAGAATTTTTTCCCATAACGATAAGCAGGATTCAAGCTGCTGAGGCAAGGAACATTTCATTTTCATTTAATTCTGCTCCAAAGTTCAGAGGCACTGATGGGTTTCTTATTCCCTAAAGCTCAGCATTTCCAAAAGTGAATCATGTTTCTACTTGCCTTGTCTTTTTCAGCTATTTTCCCTGATCCATATAGCCCTGCCTTCCCACTTTCACATGAAGATGATTCTGATATTGCAATGCTCAGCCAGCCCAGACAGGAAGTCCACTCTCATTAGAAATTCTGACGACCACAAGGGAGTGCTTTTGAGTTAAATGACAACCTCCTACCGGGAGCAGGGAGCACCTCTGCTACAATTGCTCTCTCTTCCAGTCTGCAAAGCTAGGGCAGTTAAACATGTCAGCCTCATCATCAAATCAGCCTCAGAGTCAAAGCCAACAGAGAATTCTGTTTGCTTAGCTGCAGCTCTTAAAACAAAACAACTCTTCATCTTGGAGTCTCCCACAGGGAAAATCATTTATGAATGTTGAGAGAAATTAACAAAAAAACAAAATGTTACCATGCCCATGTTTAAAACATAAGACTCAATTCTGATTCTTCTGATATTTTAAAGGGAAGAAGTAGATCTCATGGAGCACTGCCCTAAGACAGAAGGACAAACAGCTGCCACCCTGTGGTCTGGATATAAAGCTGGTTGAAAGAGTGAAGATAGATCCTTGTCTCTCAGGACTGCTATACATCTGTACAGCCCGGCAGAGCTGGCAGACCTGACACCACTAGCCTGTACAAAGGGTACAACAGGCGTTTACTGAATGTGTGCAGTGCTATCCAGGAGTCTACATCTAGACATACTGACCTTGTCTGGGACAGAGAACTGCACTTAGCACGCTGTTTCTCCTAAAATCCAGTGTCTGGCCAAATCAGATTGGTTCAACATGTACCTTGAACTGAGGGAAACTCAGCTCAGCTTCTGTACAGTCTCCAGAGGTATTTTCTCTTTCCCATAGTCTTTGTGCATCACAATTAGCCAATAAAGGGAATGAGCTTCTAAACAAACTCAAGATACAATTAAAAATAGCATTTAATACCTTTCAGGATGATTATCTGCCACCAAAGTCCTGCTGGTCTTTGAAAGCTGGTGCACAGTCTCAGCATAGTCCTCCACAGCCTGTTCCAAAATCTGGTGTTTCTTCAACATGGACACTGCACTCTGTTCATCCTGTAATGGTGACAGAAAATGATGGCCCATTCTCCCCATGCCAGTGAAAGACTCCACATAGCAAGCTCATCTTGTTGCTTCAGCAAAGGGCAGCAGCCACAAAAATTTATAATGAGCTGATCCAAACATGTGATGGTTGTAAATCAACTATTGAGTCCACCGTAAATGGTGGACACAGAAAGCAAAATAATGAGTTAAAAAAAGCGAATTGCAACAGCTCCTCTGGGATGCAGAATAAAACCACAGCAGCTGTGAATCAAGCACGTTCAGTTTCTTCTTCTATGAAGTTCTCTGTGTGTTTGCACAACATTGGTGATTGTGCAGAGCTCAGAAAAACCAACAGTTTTAGGCACCTCACTGGTCAGGCTTTCCAACTCCAGCCTGGATACAGACAAGAAATCCTAACGAGCTCACGTCAAAAGGCTCTCCACCAAAGCATGTGGAAACACTGCAGTGAAAACTTCGTATGTGTTGAAAAGAACACCAACATAAAAAACAACTCCCAATGTTAATTGTCAATAAGCCTTTTCATTAAAATATTTTTTGTTATCAACCACTGACATTAATAACCCTTTTCATCTGCCTTGCTTAAATATAAAAAGGGACACAAATCCTTGTGAACAGAAGGATGAAGACCCATGAAACGTGTTACACGGATACTAAGCTGGGTTTTATTTTATCAAATAAATGAACACAATGCATTTCTGTACATGCCACACTATTGAAAAATAGGAGCTCAACGAGTCTGGTATGGTCTGATGCTGTTTTGATTTCATTGTGCCAGGAGTAAGGACAGGTCAGCAGCTGTGGCATCCACTGGTTGAACACCAGGCCAGCTTCACAGGGAGCTGCAACGTGCTGTTCCCAGTGACTCAGAACTGACAGAAATCTTGACCTAACTGGACTGCACTGGTAAATCTCACCTTAAATGGAAGCATGCAGTTACCTTGCAAAGTGTGAGTCTACTTCACAGACTCTGCAGCAAGGCCTATCATTCACACTATCTGGAATGTCATAACCAACAGAAGATTGCTTGAGCTTTCAGAAGGGAAACAGGTTTATGTTACTGTTACGTTAGTGACACATCAGATCATGTCACCTGCCCCCCTGTAGCTAAGCAATTAGAATCAAACTAGTATCACAGTGGAGCTGCTCACCTTGGCCTTCTCTTCTGACATCATGTAAAGCTCCTGCTCACTCATCCAGGCCTCAGCCTCGGCAGCATCAAAGTAGTACTGCTGTGCCCGGTGAGACTCCTCCAGGCGCTTGTGGCGTTTCTCTGTCTCCTCAATTAGGAGATTCCACAGCTGCTTCAAGTCTGCAAGCCTCTGCTGAATTGCTTCAGCATTAGGGCTACTGTCTGTGATAATGTTTTGACTCCTCTCAAAAATATCATCAATACGAGGCTGATGTCCTTGGATTTCTTTCTGAAGTGTCTATAAAGGAGAAATGCAGACAAAGAAAACCAGAAAAGCTGGTCAGGGGTCTCACCTCTGGAGGGGCAGCAAAACACCTGCCCTCAGCTCACAGGGTTAAACTGGGGCTCTGCCCATCAAGAGTGTCCTGGAATATGCCACTCCCCACCATAGTCACACCACCACTGAAGCATCCACGATTTTTCCCCTGGCCTGTATTTACTCAACTAGTCAGTGCTAAGGAGAAGTAACAGGCAGGGAGCTCTGACAGCACCTACCTGATTTTTCTTTATCAGTAGCTGCACGGTCTGGAGGTTGTGTCCATGATCAGTAGATGTTGCTATAGGCATCCTCTCTCCAACCCACAACTGAAAGCAAGAGAAAAAGAGCACACCTGTTTTAATGCAACCCCAGATGCAGCTAGAAAAACAGAGTGTTCACGAGGTGCAAAAAGCAGCACGACTATAACATGCTATTGAGACATGATTGAAAGGTTTATTCCAAGCTGTGGGAAGATGTGAGCTTTTCCTGGTGTCTGGGGAACGAGATTTCTCTTGCACTTACAATTTCATCTTCCACGTCCCGGTTGAACTGGTGGATTTCTTTGGAGGCCAGCAGGTTTGCTTTTCTTTCATTCAAAGGTTCCAGCAACTCCAAAAATTTCTTTTCGACAGTAAGGCGTTTGCCATCTACTTCATCTGTACTCTTCCCTTCTTGACTTAGAGCCCGTGCCTGGCTTTGTAGCTCCTCTATCTCCTTTTTACGAACATCCATCTGATTCTCTAGCATCTAAAACAGATTTAAAAAAAAAGCAGAAGGACTTCAAAAATAGGGTAAAAGCAATTTACACAACTAGGGCTCATTAACAGCATCGTAAGAAAGAACAGATGCTGGTCAGTAAGGATTTATGGTATTAATAATCACTGTAGTACTCCTGTTGCAAAGTACAAGGTTTAAACACACATTCACTCTTCCACTACTGCAGCCACCTGCTGATATTCCTGTTATGCCTGCTTGTGCAGATCTGGCCAACAGGGTGCAGATAAATCACTTCTATCTGTTGGTTACACCGAACAACTTCAGAGCATGGCTAAGTGCGGATGAGAGCATCTATGTTCCCTGCTGTCCTTACTGTCTTTACTGAAAGAAATCAGGGACCAACCAGCATTGGACACACCTGGGTAGCAGGTAATTACGGAGGACTACTGCAGGAGACAGAAGAGAGATACTAACACGGGGAGTGAAGGAAGTACAAGGGAGTGATTGCATCAAGAAATTTAAGGCTGATTTGTTTCTGAATGTTTTTCCTTTTTCTTAAAGATAAACGGAGCAAGAAGAAAAGAAAATAAGATTTTTTCTGAACTGAAAGGATCTCCCATCCTCTCCTCTGAGTGCAGGTAGATGCTCACTGCCTGCTCTGTAACCTGTGCATTCTTTACCTGCTGCTTCTTCAATAGGATGTTGACGCTGGTGAGGTCTTTCCCGTAGTCATCCGACTGAATCTGGCTCTCCAAACCATTCAGCCACTTATCCAAATCAGCACAGCTCTGGGTAAAAAGCTCCGCCTTGTTGGCATCAAAGAGACGCTGAGCCTTGGTCTGAGTAGTGGATTCGAGCTCTTCCCACATCTGATGGAGACCTGTCAGCTTCTCTTTCACTACAGCTTCAGTCTCTGGTTTCTCTGCAATGAGCTGCATTCCCTCCTGCAAAGCAAAGAGCAAGCAAAATGGTTCCTCTTCAGGAGCAGCCACAGACCGTAAGTGAGATTATTCCAATTAGTAAGCATTCAGGACTCCTCATCTGCTGGCAACATCAACCACTCACTTTCTATCTCCAATTATCCAATGACTCTTTCCAGAACAACATCTCCCACATCCTTCTGTTGCAAGGAAGAGAGATACTTGCCAACAGGAAGGTCAAGTAACACATCCTTCCTTGTCCCCACTCCTCATGTTCCTCTGTGGGACTTCCAGGGATGGTGCTTGGACCAGAGTAGGGCAGGCTGCCCCACACAGCCGCGTGACAGAACAGGAGCTGCTGCTGAGCAAGCTGCCCATGTGCCTGCACTGGGGCACCTCACCAGGGAGTGCTGCAGATGTGGTGTAATGCTGGGAGAGGGAACTCCTGTCACAAAAACAGAGCTATGTAATTTAGGGGCGATATGTCAGTGGGTCACAGCAACTCCCACACGCTTATGCTAGTGCCAGAGAAGAACATTCTTCCTTGGCAAGCAGGACACAGCAGCAGAACACTTGGGCTTAAAATATATGTTTATCAATATGGAGATTCTATCAGCTTTGGAAATATTTTCTTTATTTCTAATTGTACTTCTACCCCTGCAGCTGGGTGGTGCTACCAATGGACAAATGTCTCTGATGTGAATACTACTGACAACCCAGAATACTTACCAGCAGTGATCCTGAAAACATTAACATGGTGACTGTCAGCTGTGACTCAATAGAAAACTTTGGTACTTTGCTGCAATCTGATTTTTCAGAGGTAAAGAACGAGGATGTACTGCTGTTACTAGGAAAGTACACTCAGTACTAAGAGCAGCCTTTTAATTACACCATTAAAGGGTACAGCTATTTGCAGATCAGAGAAAAGCCTCTAATGGGATACACAGTGCCAAAGCAGGAAAGGAAATAAGCAATTAAGCTAACTTACACTGAACAGAAACTTCACTGTCAGGACTAAAGACACTTTAATTTTCTTTCTTAGTTTTCCAAAGTTGCACATGAGAAATTGGTGGGAAAAAACTACAGCTCGTGACAGAATATAAAAGCCTTCATAGTAAGCTGGTGACACAGAGCTGTGAATCTATGAATTAATTATAAAAATGGTTGTACTTGCATTGAGTTGGCATGGGAAAAGGCTGCCTGAAATTCATGAAAGAACGAAAACCAGCATGGCACCATGGGTGTCTACACTTACCTATGTTCAGTTATTTCCCAGCCAGTACTTATCCTTTATTATCTCAAATTACAACATTTGCCCTGTTCACTTTAGGGGTATGAAAAATAGGTTCTACCTTATTCCTAACAGGTAAGAATGGTTAGACAAAATCAAACTGTCACCTTAGTCTTTATGTGTTCTATGAATGTGCCTTGGATAAAAATGAGGAATAAGATTAGTTAGTTAAGGTAAGTTAGTTGGAGACAAAGAGGCAGCTAGTTATCCTACAGTAACAAGACCCCCTTTGACTTAGCAAAACACACCATTCAAGGACCAGTCCTGCATCGGAGCAGATCTCCTCTTTGAGTGAAACTGTCTTTGGCACAGATGGGGGCATGTTTTGGACATCCTTTAGTTACCTTTTCAATCTTCTCCAGCCATTCTTTGTTGGATGCAAGTTCTGCCATAAATGCCTGATGCTTCAGCCACTTGCTGTGCAGGTTCCTTGCCTCATCATAAGACATATCCTGGGCTGTAAGCATCTTCTCATTGATCCAGAGTGAGAGCTGAAATAGAAAACATACACGTTCACAAGTGCACCAGGAAATAAACGCAAAGTATCAAAATGCGTGAGATTCACAGACTGTTTGTACTCAGGATTCAGTCAAGGATCCACCTCTTTAACAATTAACATCCAGCTCCAACATATAAACAACCCCAAACCCAGACAGAAAGGAACCAACTCCATCATGAGCAAAATCCAACGCACAGGTCTCCGCCAGCCCCACAGGAAAAGAAGCAGGGACACGTCCTGCTTCGTGGCCACAATGTACTTTCAGGCTGTTCCTCTCTTGCAACTTATTCCTTGTGCTTGCTACTTGACATGAGGAGCTGAATGTAACCACCATGCCCCTGTGGAGCCTTGCTGGCTTCCCAAGGACACAGCAGAAGTACACACAAATGGAGTGGCGTGCCAAAGTCACTCTTCAGAATAACACAGAGCCTGTGGTCAATCTTTCACAGAAACACTGAATGAGAAGAAATATGGCAGCAATATTCATATTGAAAGCCTTAAGAATAAAGATGGCTTTGAACCATTAATTCACACCACATTTTAGCTTTCCTCTACAGTCTTTTACTCACGTTGGTTAAATAACCACTTGCATTTGTTTGTCTGCCCAGCGTCCACAAGGCTCTGGGTACTAAAGACATTCCTTTTACCATTACACAAAATCCAAAACTGACCGTGTTCTGAATTTCTTCAGTACAAAGACAGTGAGAACAATTCTCAGATCAACACTGGAGAAAAATCAATACTTTAAAAATAGCTCATTGGCCAAGGGCAAATGGAATGTGAAAGTGATCATAGCAGCCAGCATCCGATTGCCCCCTAGGGCGAGTCTGACTGCTCAATCCTTAGGTGTGGATGAAAAAAAACACTTGTCAGAATGTTTACAGAACTTGCAAAAAGGTTTAATTTCTGCATATATAAAATGCCTGCCAAAGAGGAAAATGTCAAAACAAATCTAAGCTTTTTTCCTGGAATGGCACTTCAGTGATGCACGCCGTCACGCTGAGGAAGCAGCCTGACCAAAGGAGTGACAGAGCATAGGCAGGACTCCCCACTAAGCACTCGGGATACAGGACAACCAAGTCACTCAGATTCACAGGATTCTTCAAATTGTCCCTATAGGTTGAGTTCTACAAAAAGGGAAAAATCAAAGCAATTAAAAAAATCATAAATCAATCAATTAAAGAAACTCTTTTGAATTTGCTTTCAAGTCTAAACAGAGAAATACTTGTGTTAATGAAGATCTCTGGAGGCTTCACAGATGACAGGTAACAGGCTGCTGTGCCACCCAACGGGCACAGCTCCACTAAGGACTGCTGTGCAGCCGGGAACAAGCGGCTTTACTCCTGCCTTTCTAGTCAGAAGACAGCTGCTACAGTCTGAAAACTGCACTGCTCGTCTTTCATTGTTTGCATTCACTCAGCCACTGCATTAAGCCTTCTGTGGATTTAGAAGTGCTCCCTAAAGAAAGGCAGGAAGGCCTGTGGAGTGGGTGGGGCCAGCTGAGACATGGCCTATCTCAGCACGCAGTGCAGCCGGCACGCTCAGCGTGCAGACAGAAACGTGCAGTCTGGCCAAATGCTTTCACTGTGGCATCCCCGGGGAAACAAGCCCAGGCAGTGCTCAGCTTCGTGTGCTCACAGGGAAGATCAGCTTTAATCTCTTCCTAGGTGAGCTGTGGAACGGCAGGAAGTCCAAGGAAACTAACAGCAGAGTTTATCAAATCCCCCCCTTCTCTGAATTTCCTGCTGTCACTCCGTTCCATTCACTCAGACAATTTATTTAACACATTCACATTTGTGAATGTGAGAAAATACGTGAGAAACAAAAAAAGCAACAGCCAGGGATTAGCTGTCCCAGTGCATCTCCAAACAACACAAAAATCTGCTGTACTTTTCTTTGCCTGTGACCCAGAGCTAAGATTTATCATGGCTGAGCTGCTGTTCTGAGCATTCCCTGCCATCTCCCCTAGTGCCATCGACCCTGCTCGCTGCCTCACTTGCAGCCAGGGCAGGACACAGAGGGGCAGAGGCCACACCTCAGCACAGAGGGCTGCTGATGAAGGGAAGGAGAGCACTGCAGAAAGCACTCAGCCTCATCCTACACTGAGAGCCCCCCTGAATGCAGCAGGCAGGAAGGATGAGGGATCACCACCCAGTGAAACAGAACTGCTCCAAAAGTGCCTGCTAACAGCACCCAGCTTCCTGGTCAGACGTAATGGAAGAGCAAAGGGTGATGTACTCCTTCAGCTCATATCCCTCTCTGAGGGCAGTGCTGCTGCTCCATTACGCACTGGGAGGACAACAGCGAGCTCTGCAGGGCACAGTGCTGGCAGCAGAGCTGGAAGTGGCACAGTCCCTCTGGCCCAACACAGGTACCAGAAGGCACTTTGTAATCCCACCAATACAAATCCTCCATCTCATTGTGGCTGTTTCCTCAGGAAACAAGCATTCAGTGATCATCATGGCTAATATCCTCTCAGAAAGGACTGGAAAAATTCATAATGTTTTGATACTGTACATTCTATCTTTGAAGAGCTCAGTCGAGACATCCAGACTTCAGTGTCTGGAGAAAAACAATCAAGAGAAAAGGCATTCAGGCGGCCAGACACTGGAGCTTTTATGTGTTCCCTTTTCTTTCAGTGACTTTGGGGGGAAAAAAAGACCCTAGGGAACACCACATTGACAGAGAAGCTAGAAGAGCTTCAAAAGCCAGGGGGGTTTTTGTATTAGAAATGTTACAGAGGAAGGAAGAAGCTGTTGCTAATAACAGCAGAATTTTTGCTAATCTGTCATGTTTTTACTACCAAGGAAGGAGCATTTAAGCCAAATTTCCAGTCAGCTTACGCAATGCAGGAAGACAAGACTGCATCTAGGCAACCAAGCAGTAAACATCATTTGCCCAGTTTGTGAGCACCATTTCATATGATTCCTTGTAAAAAATCCCAACAGTTAGAGACACTGCAGTGACTTCCAGTCTCCCATGGCTGGCTAAAAAGTACAGTTAATGCAGTAGCTCTTGAAATTGAAAGCATTATTCCCACAGTCCTTGCAGGCCTCAGGTGTGGACAGCCAGCTTTTCATGTGCATCACAGGTAAGGCCTGAACCATCTTCAGTATCTGTCAGAATTGCAGGAAATCACCTGAAAATTACTCACTCAATTCCCCCTGCTAGGAACAAGGCCATTTGAACTTCAAAAAGCTGCTTTCAGAGTGAAGAGTCCAAGTAAGCCACCAGGAAATCTGGAAAGGGTTTCTGGTTGTTTTTTTTTAATGTTACAGTCCTTAACAAAGCACATGTAAACCATCAGGCAAATCACACATTAAAAACTACCCCGATTACATCTGCCCTTTTCACTATGCTTCCATTCTTCTGACTAGTGTTCCATACAAATCACATGAAGGAATATCCTGTATCAGGCCAAATATACATACACAGCCCCAGAAAAGATTCTTAGTATGAGAGTTCAGTGTAATCCCACCAAATTCTCCATGATTAACTTATCCCACAGCACAAAGTTTCACTGCTTTTGGCAATTTTCCCTGCTTTTACCTTAGGGGAGGAAAGGAAAAAACTCACATGTTGTTGTCTGCACAACAAATGGGTTAATTTTTGCAGGGTTCTGGGTGTTCAACTTTGGTCTGTTTTTGTGAACTGTTTACTTCATGCTAATACCACTGGCTGACTCGATTGCAAAGCACTGACTATTCCAACGTATGGGGGTATGGCCACTCTTCCTCAGGATGCAGCTATTAGTGACACCACTGAAAGGAGATGATTTACCTCTTGACAATCCTGAAGAAACTTCTGAAGGTCCCTGTTATCTTTCAGTCTCATCAGAAGTTCACTGGCTGCTTCACGGTTCTTCCTATGCCTATGCAAAGAAATAAGAGCAGAGAAAAAGTCTTGAAATAGGCATTTCCTGCATTTTGGTTTGCTGGTTTCTGTGGGCTCTCTGGGATATGTGTGTTGTGTAAGTGCATGCTGTGTCCTGAACGAAGGGCACGTCTGAAGCTCAGATATGAATGTGTTATTTAGAGTGGTTACTTAAGTTCAGCACATATTTGTTTTTGTGACCAGTTAAATACACGGGGAAAATGTTGAAATTGGCGGGATCTCACAAGTGTTACGTACAGAATTTGGAGCATTAATTTCAAGACCATAGGAAAGCTCAGACTGCCAAAAAACATAAGAAAACAATCTTCAAAACTGCAACAGTGGGGGCTCGCACTATGCAGCCTTCACACAGTGTGTATTTGCTGCAGTGCTCTTGGTAATATACCTCCTTGATGGCTCTGCACCTCCTGCTAACAAAGCTGCAGTCATTTACATAACCTTCCAAAAGCTGTACTGAGTAAAACATGTGACATGAGCATGTATTTCTGCCAACAGAAGCACCATGCACCTCAGAATGTAATTCTCAGGGCATTTAAGACTTACTAGAGAGGAAAACCAAAGGTCAGAAAAAAGCCCTATTTTTAATGTGTTAACTGCATGCCTCTCAAAGGATGAACTGTGCTCACCCCAAGTCCCACAGGAAGTGGTGGGCTCTCCAAACAGACATGGTGCCTGATGAACACGTTCCCCACATCTCCCTGAACATGTTATTGACTGAGGCCTAACCTGGAATAGACCCCACTGTCACTCAGCAGCTTTGTTACTTATATGGCAGAGTAAAGATTATTTTTATTTATTGCTCACCGTGTAAGATTTGATCATATTCATTGTGCGTGCTCTTATATTAAAATGTCACTGTGCTATGTAATAGAATGAGATTAATAAAGACAGAGAGCTGGAAATTATTTTATAGGGTGGCAATTCATAAGATGATCTCAGAACACAGCAGTAATAGCTAAATAAATCCACATTAGCAGAAATCTCCAGAGGCTTAACGTTCCTGAGCACTATAAATTACGTTGACAACAACTGGCTTAATGTACCACTCCTCCTGATCTACAACTTACCAGAGCAGTGCCTTCAGAAACACAGGGATAACCTGAGGATAAGTTTTGCATAAAAGCAAATGGGCTGCAGCCAGAGGTGTAGGAGAAAACACTTTAAAGGACTGCAAACGGCTTCTCCATTGTCTCAATACACGCAGCATCCCTATAGCTGTAGCTGTCATCAGTGGAGTTACAGATCAGCTGCCAGGGAAGGCACACATAACTACGGAAGCAGGAGGATGCAGTCCAAGCCCAGCTAATCTTGACGTTGGCAGCTGTTACCAGAGAGTGCAAAGGAAAGGACACAAGCTGTGCCTTAGGAAAAACTGCTGTAAGGTAGCTAACATCAGTGGGTTTGACTCAGCTTTCTTGACTCATTTGCATACATTTGGGCAAATACAGTGCACTTTTCTGGTTGCTAACATGGAGTCAGGAATTGTCGGGGTGATTCTGTCAGGATGACCTCAAAGATTCAAGGGGAAATTACATTCCAGACTCGAGTATTCTGGAAAGGACACAAATTGTGAAACTAAAAGAAGAATTATTATGACATTGATTTAAATAAGGAACGCACAGACAAGTTCTTTTGTTGAGAAATCTGGAGTTTAAAAAAACTAACAATAATATCTCCCACAGAGTGCTGGAAACACTAACTTCATGAACTCTGAAGGGAACACATGCAGGGAAATAATACAGATGAAGGAATACTTTTTTTTCTTCTTCAACCTAATAATTCTGGTCTTTGGTGCTCAGAGCTAAGTAATTAAAAGGCGGTTTCTTTGTCCAATTGGGCTGGGGTGAGGCTCAAGGATGAGTAATCTCTGAAGAAGAGCAGTCAAATTGTGTCAAGGTTTCATCTGGATACTTGAAGATGTAGTTGGGGTATTTTGAGAATGGATGCTGCCACAACAGGAAGGAATTCCTGTCTTTTCATCACAAAACTGATGTGTTTTTTTCTTAATGGGAATAATTGGCCTTAAGAAGCAATCTAGTATGTTCTCCTTACACAGACTGGCTTATATCTAAACATCATTAATTCCGCATCTGTTTTCCCCAGGTCATTCTTTACAAGTTTCAGCAACATATCTCAGAGTTTTCTTATTACAGTGCATAACTACCCACATCATTCAAAAGCTTTTCCGACCCTCTGCCACAAACAGAACAGAACCCTTCAAATTACAACTTCTCATCCAGGTGCCATTAGCACTGGGAGCTGCCTGCTCACCCTGCTTCCCTGGCTGCACCTGAGCCTACTGAGCACAGTGGGGCTGCAGGACGGCCCACACTGCAGCTCTGCCAAAGGCCACGAGCACTGCAGCATCCCTGGAGATGGAGAAAAGCTCCAAACTTGATGTGTGCACTTCATTAACAAAGGCTGCCCATCTGCTGATTGCTGCTGTTACTGGTCAAGTCCTTTTCTTCTGAGAGGGACGCAGCAAGGAATGGCCAGGAACCCAGATCCTGACAAACTCAGGGTATATCAATGGATGCTCTCACTGATTTGCTAGAACGGTTTTGGAAGAAAATCCCACACTAGCACAGAATGGTTTGCTCTTCAGATTTCAGTTATTTAGAAAACTACTTGCATTCATCTTCTTTTTCAGATGAATTATCACATATATTACTTAAATTATAGCAATGTCCAGGTTTACATTAAGTAGGGACTTCCCTCTGTATATACTGATGAGGAAACCTCAGATCCAAGTGTCCAAGCTAAGCTAGACCTACATGGAAAATAAAGGATAGGAAACACGATGGAGCATCTTTCTTTTTCTGGCAACAATATGAAGAATCTAAAATAGGAAAATGATGTACGTTCTGCAAGATGTGTCTGACTTAAATCACTCAAAGAGCAGAGCACCAAAAATTGCCATAATGCTCCCAGGCTGCCTCCCCAGAGCCCCCTGAGAAGGCTAACAATGCTGGAAGCTGACAGCATCTCCTGTGGTTAAACTGTAAACCTGTGGGTTTCAAAGCCCCTAATAAATCTTATACATAGCATAAATGCTACTGCCTGTCAAGAATACTGAGATATATGCAAGGCAGTTCTAACTTATTTAATTGTTCCAGCAAACAGAGGGCATTCTCTTTTCTGAATGGGCAAGGAGAAAAAAATAATTTCAGTTCTATTTAAGCAGAAACAAAACTTGGACTTGCCACTGTCCTTACAGGAGCATAACTGGATCTCGTGTGCCACAAATGTGCTGATGGTTTGCTCCAGTTCCCTTTCTCTCTTTGTGGCAGCTTTGTTCAAACCCATCTTCTCCTTCTCTCACTTTCCCCTTATTCCTATTTATTTTAATTTTGATCTCTGCTAAAATAGTGCAGAAGTTGTATCTCCTTCTGCAGCCTCTTCTCCTCCCTCGGCCCGGTGTCTCCCATGCCTGTTGAGGTGCTAAGCCCTCACCCTGAAATGCTGTCTGCTCTCAACACACAGTGGGTTAGCCTGCAAGCATTACTGTAAAAAAAACAACAACCAAAAACCCAAACACTATTAACAATATAAAAAACTACAAAGAGCACAGGAAGCGTGGAGCCACTGCACATACTGGAGTTTGTTTGGTTTTGTCTTTTGTTATAACATCCAAGAGGAGCTTGGTTGGGAGAGCAATCTTTCGTAAAACTGAAGAGGCTTCCTTTGCCACCACTCCCACTGCACCCAACCCAAGGCTTTGTTCTTGAGGCTTATCAACCTTACAGACTCAGGGAGCAATCACACGGATTTCCTGGATAGCAGTGCACCGGATGATTTTTGCAGCACTCCGCATAAATAGCTTTGGAATTGAGGAAATGCGTTGGGAAAAAAAAGTGAGTTAAAAAAAAATACAGCCTCCAAGACTCGCCAATCCTTCTGGGGGGGACCAGCACATGAGCTGCAGTCAGAGCAGCCCAGCTGGCTGAGCAGAGTGCCACAGGGACACAGAGGAGCTGTGCTGGGGAAATGGTCATCAGAGCACCGCAGTGGTGGGCAGCAGGAGCCCCTCTGCACACCACTGTTTTCAGGAAAAGAAGAAGAAATGAAGGTGCTGACTGGATAAGCTCATTGTGTTCCAGTGCTGTACAAAAGGCACATGTAAGTTCTTCCTTTATCTGTGAGTATTGTCTTCCAGAAAAGGAAACCATTATCTTCACACAAAGAAACCTGTTTGTGCCTGGACTTGGGTTCTCAGTTGCTGCAGCTGCAAACTCAATTAAGTGAACAAACTCAGATCCCAGGTTGCCTTCGTATCATCTCCTTTCTTCGATCTTTGCAGATTCTCTTCAGAATCTAAAGAGAATCAAGCTGGCCATAGAAAGAAGGAAAACGTGAGCTATCCTTGGGGTTATGAGGCCAGAGGACTCACACAAGCTCTGGGAACATGCACCTTTTTTTAAAGCCTCAGGCCACAGCTAAAACAGGTACACATATGGTGTGAAATGTTTACTAAAACAGGAGAGGTACAACATCATCTGCACTGCTTCAGCTCAGCTGCTCTCTGAAGATAAAAGCATCTGGCAACCTGAGCTTCCTGGCTGCAGGAGGATGCAAGTCCGACTGAAGGGGGTCAGTAGTATTTGACATACAAGTTCTGCAGGAGCTCACTGCTGTGTTCTGACAATCACGATTGAAAACTACTTTGAAAGATTCTGCTGTTACTCAAACCAAATGAAGACAGAACTTTCAATCATAGCCATCAAAACTAAACATTCGGTTCTCAAAGAAAATGCAACCCTTGAAATGTCTATAGCAGTCACAGCTAAAGAGACTAAGCAAATTCCTTCTTTCTAGGATGAAAGATGCATTTGTACCAAGGCTTTCTAATCTCATTTCAGAAGAGCCAGGCAACGTGGAAAACATGATCAAAGCCAAGTGGGTGGGGTAGATAAAATGCCAATTACACTCTTGAAGAGCCATGTTCCTTCCCCAGAGGAAGGACAGGAATATATTACTGTAACTAAACCAGCTAGGAGATAGCAGAGGAAATTTAAGTGTTGTAGAATCAAGTACAGATACTGCTACCACTTCCACTACAGTATGATAGTAAGGCTGATAATACTCCAAGAACTATGTGGCAACACTCCTGCAGCCAAATTCTGAGTAGTGAGCCCATTTCCTAGTAAGTCTTCAGAAAATGGGACAGGTAACATTTAATTAAGGCAGCCAAGCACATTTTTGAAACATCAAAGTTCCTACTTTCACACAGGACAAAGAAAACAGTCTGCAACAGACATCTTCCAACAAGTTACTTCGCCTTTCTATTCCAGTAAAATACCATTTCTCAGAGAAAGGAAACGAAACACAGCTACATTCTGCTGTCACTCTGACCTTACCTGTCATCGATAGAGTCCACTTTCTCTTGGATTTTATCTGAGTTAATGTTCCCATCACTAACTAGCCTCCTGCCTGTCTCTACAACTGCATTGATCTTCTCTTCGTTCGCATCCATGGTGGTCATGAAATCCTCCTGTTTCTTAATAGCGGCTTCTGCTCCTTCCAAGGTAGTGGGCATCTCTGTGTGTGCCAAAACATACTCCTGTGTTTAAAACACAAATCAGAGAGGTAACAGTATTGTTCTCGGGCTATGCTGTATGCTCTGTCAACAGATTCAACACATATGAAAAGAAAGGTCTCCTGAGAACAGTTAAAAGTAAATATAAAGAGCAAGCTGCAGTTAGAATAGAAAAAAGGTAATTTATCTGTTCTTAGTTCTCTTGTTGAACAATCTTGTTAGCTCCTTGCAGTATATGTTAACTCATGGAAATGAAGCGAAGTGGATCTCTACCACTTACCTGGTTATTAAGAAATGCTTCTGCTTGCTTGGTATCTCTGAGAAAGAGCTGGTAGGCATGAGACTGGGAAAGGAGATTTTGCCTGTTCTCCCACATTTTGTGAAGCTCATTCCACCCAGTGTCCAAAGCTTGTAGGCGCTGGCGTAGGAACATGTACTGAGCATCAGTTTGCCCTTGTGTCACCATCTCACCCATGTCCCTCATTTTCTGATAGTCTTCCTCATAGTTGTTGATTTCGTTCTTAATATTCTCATGTTGAGTGAGCAGCTTCTCAGCCTCTGTCAGGGTGTTGGGCATGTCTTCGGAGGCAATTGCAGTCTGCGTTCTGGATAGCCAAGACTGGAAGTCATCCAGATCCCTCAGGAACTGCTGCAGTTTGCTTGCCTCTCCGAGAGACTCCTCCCGGTTTTTCAGGGTGGTCTTCATTTCTTCCCATACATCGTTGATTTCTGCAAGCCGTGACAGGATAGCTTGTGCCTGGTCTGGATGCTCTGATTCCAACTTTTCTGCCTCCTTCTGCAGGTCACTGAGCTTCGCTTCAATGGCTACCAGGTCACGTTCCATCCCTGTCAGCTTCCGCTGCAGAGCCATCACTCCGGCCAGATCATTACCCAAATCTTGGGTGGATTCAATCACTTTGGTTTTCTCCCTGATCCAGGACTTGGTTTCATTACATTCAAGGTGGTAATTCTGGATACTTAAGGCAGAGATCAGGGCATCCTTCTTCCTGTCTACCAGTTCTCTGAACTGGCTCCATCTGAAATTTATGAGGAGAAAAAGGCAGGTAAATTGAGACTTGTGTACACCAAGGGAGAAGGGCATAACAACACCGCTGAGTGGGCAGTTACTCAGATCAGTTTGTGAAGCTGTGAAATAACCTAACTTACTTATGCTTTTTCAGTCCTTTCCATATTATTAACAGTTGTATCAACACCCATATTAACCAAGCTGTGGCATTTATAAGACTACACCAAGTATAAGCAAGTTTGAGTCTTTCCAAGTATAATTACTCCTTAAGTGAAAAACTGCCAGCCACCTTAACTGTCACACTAAATACACTCTCTCAATGGACTGTGAAGCCAGAAAACGATCGAGAGTTCAGATGAGATATTACACTGATTTCTTGTTTATCGTAATAGCCACTACAGTAAGCTTCCACCAGGTACTGATACACTGAGGAGCTGGTTAAAATCAATTGCAGAACTCCATTTGCTAATCAAATATTTCAAAGACAGCTCTCTTTGTTTTTGAAGCTTTATAGTTAAAGGCTTACCTTCAATGTATTTGAGGTAAGAATACCCAAATGCATTAAAAAAGACACGTAAGAAGTGACTCCACTGTACTTTCTTCATCCAGTGTCACATTTTTCACAACTGTCAGGCCTTCACTTACCTCGTGTTGAGCTTATCTTGCTGTGCTTTTATCTCCTTCTCACTTGGATGGCCACTATGCATTAACTGTCTTGCAATTTGGTTCACTACCGCAACACGGGAAGCCTGATTGTTCATTTCTGGTTCTAAGCTTTCAAATCTGGAAAAAAAATAATCACAAAGGTATTAAAGAATCTCAGTCATGGCCAAGTTGACAAAGGTAGCTGGTGCAAAAAAATCGTTTCCCATCCAGTATTCCCCAAACTTCCTGGTAAAGCCATTCTCACCTGTGCTGGATCACTTCCAGGTCCTCCAGCTTCTCTGGAATCTGCATATTATTCAGCCACTTCTCCTTCTCATCAATCCAAAGTTCACAAGCATCTGCCTCACTAAACATCTTATAAAGAGCAAGGGTATCCTGCAAAGCCTGTTTACGCAGCCGAGTCAGCTCAGCAACCTCTTTGTATCTTTCTTCTATTCCAGACAACCTGCCTTGCACATCTGGAGAGCCAGCGTGCTCCTGTGGTAGAGCCTTTGCCTGTTCATGAAGCGAGTCAATGGTTGGCCGGTAGCTTGCGATCTCCTCAGCAACATCCTTGTGTTTCTTGACCAAGGACTGAGTGGAATATTCATCATGGCCAACATCATTGCTGGAGACGATTTTGAGGATGTCCAACATCCATGCATCAATGTCATCAGCATCAGCTTGGAACTGGTGAAGGAGAGAGGCTTCCTCCAGACGTTTCTTCCTAATGGCAGATAACTGTTCCAAGTTAGCCCACTGCTCCCGAATATCCTTAATTCTTTCTCTGATTTTCTCAGACCCAAAATGCTCTTCCGCGATCATGTCTTCACCTTCTTTTATAGCCTGCTGAAAGTGGCCACTGCGACCACTCATTTCATCTTCAAATGCCTTATGTTTACTCAAGAGACGAACGACGCTGGTTAGGTCCTTCCCATAGTCATCAGATGAAAGGATCTGCTCCTTTTCCCTGATCCAACCCTCTTCTTCAGCCATTTCCCAGAAGAATTTCCAGAGGCGCCGGGACTCCTCCAAGCGGGCCCGGCGCTCAGCTGCCAGCTGGCACAGCTCTTGGTAACAGAACTCCATGTGAGCGACGCGGTCCCTGATAACCTGTGGGTCACATGGCTTGTAACCTGTTCAGATAGAGAATGTATGTTACAGCAAGGTCCCACCCATTTTCACCTCTACATCTGGGACATGCATCTGAGTTCTTGACTCCCGCTAGTTCCATCTGCAAAGTTTACTGTAAAGAATCTACAGTTAAGTCTCCTGAAACTTAAAAATGTTTCCAGACAAAATCCTAAAAAAAAATAGAAAGAGTAAAGTATTCATAAACTATCAGTTAAAGAAAATTCACTACTCCAGATTTATATTACAAAAATAAACATTATCTACTCTAGCTACAGTCACTAAATCAGCAGAATTGCTTTCAATTAGCATAAACTGGGGAAAACACCACACTAATAATTTCTTAATGTTTGTATTAGAAACGCAAACTAGAATTAATGCTACAAAGTTACAGCAGCTGCTGGTTAGGAATGTGACATCCTAGGCAAACTGAAATCTTGAGTGAGTTACCTGGATGAATTAATCACTGACACACTGAGCAAACGAACAAATAACGGTGGGTTCTCTTATCCCAGTGCTGAACTCAACTTAATGGGCCTTGCAGAACAAAAGAGGCTCAGGGCTAAGAAGGACATGTTGGCTGCTAGTTACCTTCTCCATCGGTGGCAAACTTCTGAGCAGATGCATTGACCCCTCTCACTCTCTCAGCCTGAATTGCAATGTCTGCTTCCACCAGAGCATGTTTCTGCAACAGGTCTTCAACTCCCAACAAGTGTTTGCCATAGTCTTGTGACAGCAGAAGCACCTGATCAAAATGGAAAAGGCAAGTAAATCGGGCTGAAGGCCATGAGCTATTTGTTTCTTAACGACTCCTTTGTGCCTTATACTTTTCTCTATTTTTACAGAGATTTAAGCCCAAAGTAACAGCGGGAACACAAGCAGAATTATTTCAACATTCTGGAGACACAACCGACGTGAATTCAAACCAACACTTTTCAAATAATTAACGACCACAAAGAACATGGCCACGCTCTTCAACACAGTTCTAAGCCTGGGATGAAGAAAAGCTAAGTTCTCAGCAGAACAATGCAACACACTCTGCCCAGATACTGTGAGCTGCCACTGAGCTACATGCATCTTTCTTTCCTCCGACAGCTTACTAGTTCTGCTGGTTGAAGGATGAGAACAAAGTTACAATTCTCACCTTTCTAAGGTCCCACCAGAACACACAGGCAGACACTTCTTGCATTTTAAAGCACAGTGGTGAAGAGGTGGCTAAACTCCCACGTAAGCAGCACTGAGATATTTAATCTAACTCTCTTTCACCAAAATCTGCATCCTCACCCAAGCCTGACCAAAGCCTCTGGTCCTTATGACAGAGGAATGAACATGAAAAGTGGTTTTTTATAGGAGCAGACCTGTTCCTTCTCCTTGTTGTTTTTAATCTTTATTTTTTAAAAAAATCATCATTTATAAGGTATAAGGAATTTGTTCACTGCTTATGAATTTGCCCACTGAACCAGAAAGGCAAAATGAGTCTTAAAAATTTACCAAAGAAAAGACACATACACCTCTCTAGAATATTTATTCTATGTTCTCAAATGGATATTTACCTTCATCTCATCCATCCAGTCCATAATGTACAGCATTTCCTGGAAAATCTTTTGTAGGCCAAGATTCATTTCCAGCCGTTGTCTTCGTGCTCTGAGTAGCTCCAGAAGGTACTCCCAGAGGCGTATAACATTGTCCTTCCTTGCAGTGATGCGTTTGATATCATGGTAATTTTCAGTCTCAAGCTCCTTTGCCACTGCCACCACAGCCTGGACTCGCTCTTCATATGCTGCAATGTCTGTTTCAATGGCCTCATGCTTTTTCGTTGCAGCCTCTACAGCTGGAAGGTCAAAGCCAAAGTTATCCTGTAAAGACAGAGACAGTTCTTCAGCAATGGCTGCTGAGAAAAGCCTAATGCTCAAACTTAAATGTGATTTCTGATTGTGCAGAACACTCGTTAGCAACTGGGGATCTCAAAATGCTCTGAACATTCTTCTGATAAAATCACAGACATAACCTCTGGGGAAAGAACCATGGTAGCTATCAGGATTAGTCTAGGATTTTCTTTTGGATTTTATTGTTGTGTTAAATCCATCTCTAGTAGATAGTAACAATAATAAATGGGCTAGTTCCACTGAACCAACCTGAACATTCAGGTAAAGAAAATCTCGACTGTGGGTGTTTATTTCCATGAGTTTTTCCTGACTACAGACTGACAGATTCTGAGAATGGGTAAGCCAAGTGAGTTAAAGATAGGAGAGTAATATATATTCAAAAATACATTTACTCACATATACAATACTTATAAGTGTACACAGATTCAGTAAAATAAGTGGCATGGGAGAAAAAAGATTCCCTTTGCAAGAACTGTGTCCTTTAAGTACTTGGAATCATTTGAGTCACACAGACAATTTCTGACATAGGCACCTGAGAAACCAGACGTTGATTTTCACTCAGCCAAGTTTCTCTCATAGCTGCCTTGCGATCAAATCTGCGTGCAAGTTGTTCCAGTTTCTCTTGTCTGATGAGCTCATTTCGCAGTGCCAGTTCTCTTTCATGTTCAGCTTTTTCCAGTCTTTCCCAGGCCTGAAGATGTGAAGGAAAAAAAAAGTAAACAACAAACAGACAAACACGTACCTTCTAAACACATGTTCATACAATAAATCACATCTATTTCACAAGAAATCAGTACTGAAGTCACTCCAGCCAAGTTTTGCAGAACTGGCTGATTTGTGTATGTGCCAGTATATCTGGTTTATATTGGCTGGCCTCACATCTTGTCTGCTAATGCAGACTTCAACTTTGGTCACCATTTATTCATTCATTCCTTTTCTGAGCCCTGTTTATCTCAGATGCATTTTCTTGAGTTCATTTGTTATTTGCCTCCACTGAACCTTACACAAACCACCTGGCTTGAGCACGTAAGACAGCAATTCTTCCAAAATTTTCTGAGTGCTATTCCCAAAGAAGGGATTCTGTCTTTCTCCTTCAGGAAATGAAAATTAGATATTTATGGCTTCTCCTCTCTAAAATCAATTTACAGCTGTTGTTATCACATCCACTTCGGAAAGGAAAACAAGCACCAAATTTATTTGACTGCACAGAAGTCCTTTTTTTTCCTCACACGCATGGCAGTTGTATAAAAACAAAGTCTCAGAAGCATGCTGAAAGCCAGCTTATCACCTTTCTGATCTTCTTACAAACAACAAAAATACCCACAATTAAACACAAACTACCCCAATTCCTCTAAATCCTAACAGATGTGAAATTGACTGAAACTCAAAGTATTTTAGGCATTCCCAGGCACAGGAGCTTAATGCAAACAGGGGAGCCACGCAGTTTACTGCTCTCTAGGATGCAGATTGAGGCCACAGACACCCGCAACAGCTGCTCTGGGAATGCCAAACATGATCAAACACAAATGAGGAAAGCTCAGAGTTTTAAGCTGTTTGTTATCCTTGAGAGAGTTTGTCAGCTCTGCTGCAGTTCTGTCAGCTGCACCAACATAAAAAATAGTTGCTTAAATCCCAAAAGGGAACCCACAAGATGAGTCACAGTACTTCCTTTACTCTCTCATGCTGTGGACAGAAGGGCTGAGAGGCATATAGAGGCCAGTTCTGCTCCCCACTTGTAGCCATGGAAGGCAGAGGCACTGCATAACCCTGAATGACACAGGCTGTCTGCTGCTGTGCTTAGCTCTGCTGGGACTCAAACAATCTTCTTGTAGGGAGCTCTGTTGTGACATATCTCATCAAAACTAAATAGGGAGGGATGGAATACTTAGATATTGTTGCTACTTTCTGCTGATTAATAAAAGCCAGGACCCCAGAGGAACAAGGGCTACTAGATCCAGAACTGACTGCTCAGAACTACTGAGCATTTTTCACCATGCACAACAGCTTAGGGATTCTGAAGTCATACAGGGACTCAGCTCGTATCAGTGAGTTTGAGATAAGGGGAATGATCCTCCCACCTGTCCCATCCCTTACAGTCCCCTATAAGAGGGCTGGAGATAGCAGATACTACCTTCACACCATCCCAGTATGCAGAGACTGCAGAGACAGAAACTGAACAGAAAAACCGGAATCCTGAGTTGCAAATAATGGGCTGCCTCAGTTTACCTTGTTAATGTCAGAGATGAGTTTGCCCTCTCTTGGCATGTATACTTTCTGATTGTTGGCTCTCATTTTACTTTGGATGGTAAAAAGCAGCACTTCCAGGTTTCCTTTTTCTGTAAACCTAAACAAAATTTTCCAAAGGAATAGTGTCACAATAAAGCTTTCATGGTTACCAAGGTATTACAAAGCACTTCCTTAAAATGCTGACAGTTTCAAAGGAGTACTCAGATAAACACCTGCATCTTGTGTGAAAGCTGGAAGCAGTAGAAATAGCCTCCCCCCACCCTGCAACCAACTGGGCCAAGCAGAAACAAACTAACGCCTTCACAGAAGACAGCTGTCTGTCTGTTTGGATTTAAATCTCTTTGAGGGATAGAAGGCTGCATATTTTTTTACTGCATTACACATGTTGTCCTTCTTTACCAACACAAGAAACTCGGGTTTTGTTTAAAGCCCACTGCACTCCATAAACCCTTCCCACTCTTTTCCCTGAGCTGTATGCCTGGGAAGCAAACAAACTGCATAGGCACTGGGGAATAGGCTGCAGTTTAGAGGATGTCTGGATATTCTGTAATGCTCGTGATTGTCATTATTATCCATTATAACTTACATTAGACAAAAATAATAAACAGATCTGATAACATAATGCTAAAATAAACTTTCCAGAAATAAAACGCCTGGCTCTGGTTAGGTCATTTTTAGCAAGCACAGCTATGCTTTATGAAGCCAGACACACTTCCTCTTGATTTTGGAAAAACAGTTAAGAGCCCTTTAATTGCTGTGTCCTGGTATTACATGCTGCTAGCAAGCATGATGAGTGACACTGCCATACCAACATGGTACACCATTACTGCATCTCTGAGAAGGAACAGCTTCCAGTACCATGAGATCCCACAAACAGCACACTTGTTTTCAGTGATTATTACTGCTATTCTTAATACTATATGCATATCAAATAGCACAAAGCAAACAGAATCTAACTAATAATGGTCAGTGCCAGTTAGAAATGTGGTATCTAGTAACGCTCAGAAAAATAAATTCTTCGGCCGAGATAAAATCACCTAAATGCATTTGCTTTCCCCAAAAACACCAACAAGTGACTGAACAAAACAAGACCACTGGTTTTTTTTAAGCTAAGACTGAAATTACTTGGGTGGTTTCTCTACTGTGCGGTAGGTGTTGAATGCCTGTAGCTGCTGCTGCACACCAACCAGTGAGTTGGCAAATTTACGGTTGTTGAGGATGATAATGGTTTGCTCAATCCACTCAAGGAGGTCAGATGCCAGCGATTCGTATTTTTCTATCATTTTCTCTGTTTCGATGGCATTGTCAAGCACCTGCAACAAGCAGCACAAAATAAGCTGAGTAACAAGGGCAGCATTCTTCAGCATCATCTAAATCCAACGAGCTGCATAAAAGAATCTACATGGGTTTATGAATCAGACTGAGTTCACTGAGGTAGAAGGGCTTTGCACTTTTCGGTGCTGAATCCCCACGATCCCAAGGCAACAGGGGCAGAGCAGAGGCTCCCAACAGGATCCACATCTTGTCTGCCAGCCATAAGGATGGGGGCAGCTTTGCCAAAGGGCAGAGAATGATGGCATGTTTTTTAAATGAGGGACTTGTCTGGGCTTCAGAAGAGACAGAAGACCCAGAGGGTGATGAAAAGCAGCAACAATGTAAAATTAACAAGCGAAAATAAAACACCAGCCAAATGTTTTCTAATAAGAGGCAGCTGGAAATTAACTACTCCTCGTGGTCATATGGGAATATTTAACATTCAAAATGCATTTCAAAAGCAAAACTAAAAACTACCATACAGTGGACTCTCTAAGGTTTAAGACTCGAGAGGAAAAAAAAAAAAAAAAGAAAAATCAAAAAGACTTAGATCGCTTTGCAATAACTTATAACTTCAACTTGCAAACCTTTCCAATGCGCTTTCCTTCCACAGCTAAAGCTTTCATTTTGGAGAAGTAGTGGTAATATGTTACCACATAAGTGATGATTGACTTTTCATCAGGATGATCAACACTGATATCTGCAAAGCAAACAAGAGTTGTCTTAGCACAGTGGGAGTTCATGGATTAAAACAACAAAGCTAAGAATCTAACAAGAATGGGTTTGAGAGTCAGAGAAACGGGTTCAGTGGCAGTTCAACTGCTAAGCAGAAACACAGTGAGCAGTGTTGGACTGGTTCTGGATTCTCAACCCAGTGCTGTACACTCTGCCACTGAGTATTCCTTTATCCACCTCAGTGCAGACCATGGCTGAAGCTGGGACTGGAGATCTTTGGGCCTTAGCATCTGGTTCATGATTTTGTCACAGACTGCACAGCTGAACAACTCCCGTAGTGTCCATGTGAGCTGACACATCTACTGCTAATTAAAATCTTCAGTGCTCTATCAGTATGAGGAGAAATGCTAAACGAATGGCATGTCTGTCCAGGCAAATCTTCTGAGATATACGGATGGAAAACAAATAGGTTTTTTTTCTGTAGCAATTGCAAGGCACTGGAAAACAAGCAAGATGAAACTTGCCCAGGCACATGCCTCTATTTATTTGCCCTGTGACAGAAAAATTTTGTCCTAGAGTTGTGAGCATTCCTTCCAGCACATGTGAGTGCACAACCTTATAAATGCATGCGAAAAATCTCACCAGGAGTCTGAAAGAAACAGCAAACTATTGGGTGAAGCCCACATTAGTAATCTCCTGGTTCAGGATGACAAACAAAAAGCATATTTTCGGAGCACGCCAGAAGGATGTCTCTAATTGGAATGATTTTATGATTTTTATGGCCAATCCAGTACTCTTGTCAGATGGAGGAATATAAATTCTGAATTTAGAGCTGTTTTGGTTCCACTGCTCAGTTCTCTGCAGGAGACATCTTGCACTCGCTCCTTCCCTCTCTGGCTGAGTGAGTCAGCAGCATCCAGCCAGCTGCTCTTCAAGGCAAGAAGCTATCACAAAACAGTGTTCTCTGACAAGGACTGGTGTGAGAAAAGAGCCCACTGAGAGCTGCAAAGTGTTAAAACTGCAGGAATTCTTACCCTCAGGGTCCAGGAGCTTAGTAAGACCAAGGTGTTGCTCAGCAAGGTTAAAAGCGTTCTGCAGATTGTAGTGTGCATTTGATTTCTTCAGCTTGTCAAAATCAATCAGATCAGGCCTAGACAGGATGAAAAATTCTTTAGATTTGCCAAATCACAGCACAGCACAGCCACCCTCAAATGAGCAAATGACATAGAATGTGCAACCCTCAGAAAACCTGGCCAAGGTTTCACTTGCACAACCACCCCTACGCATTTCAGTGTGAGAATTAAAAGGAATGAAGTAACATGTAGCAGTTAGCAGGCCAGCAGAACCCAGCCCATGACAAAAAATAACAATAGTTTACCAGGGACAAAGGCAAGTGAACAGCTGTGGTCAGTCAGTCTCTACTCCTGACAAGGTGAGCGTGGAAGCCATCCCACTAACTCCACCTGAGCTCACCAATGAGTGGCACTGCAGCTGTGCCCAACTTTGCAGCAGATTCTGCAGTCTCTGCCCAGTGATTCTTTCCCTTTCAGGCTGCCACTGCATTCCATTCTCCTGGTACATGAATTCAGAGCTCACAACTGGCTACACAGTAAGGTATAAAGACTTCTCCTCCAATGTGGTCAGACACAGAACCAAACAACAGTGTGTATAATTTATTCTCCTGAAACCAAACACACCTAACACAAGTTGTGGTGTGGCCAGATGAGCTCACAGCAAACACAAGAGTGAAAAAGTGAAAGGTAAGTTGCTGTAAAACTCCCAAGTCATTCTTCAACTTCCTCCTCTCCACAGATTCTAAAATCAGGCTGCAAGGTAACTTCAAAACACAGTGCACACTTCGACAGTCCAAGCTTTCAAAATCCTTCAGGACATTTCCCCACACCACACATACCTGTGCTTGTGTATTAGTGCATTGAAAGCCATTCCATCCCTCCAGCTTGTTGTAAAGTTGTGAATGTTGACATTGGGGTAACTGCCACAACAAAGAGAGCACAATCAATACCACACATCCACTGCAGCTCTGTGTGTCCTGTTGCTAAGGGCTGGTTGCAGGAGTGACTTATTTGTTGTAAAACTAATGGAGGGACATTCCTTCCCTCCATGGACAATTTACCTTCATAACTGTTTTCTAATCAGACACTAGAAGTAAGAGCTTCTTATTCACTCCCTTAAACCAGCAGAATTGATATGCATGTGGCTAAGCCATAGATCCACAGAGCATGAAACAGAAGCCAGCTTACCACTGGTTTATTTTCCTTGCAGTTCTCAAAATAAACTGTCGTGAATTCTGGTTCCCCAACTTATAGTTCACAGTCAAAGATTCAACTAAGACAAGAACCAACCTCTACCTTTGCTGATATCCACCATGATAGGTGGGTCCCACTACGTCTGACTAAATGTGAACAGAAAAAGCATTATGCCTGGAGGGCAAAAATACTTTTGGAAGGCCAGAATACATGTGTCAGCATTCTTGAGACTTAAAATGCACATCTGTATCTTATGCCATTAAACAAGAAGTAATTTTATTTTTGAGCACTGAAAAAGTTAAAAAAAAAAAAAAAGGCCTTAAGAGACAACAGAGTTGACAGCAGCTTTTAATGCTCAGGGAAACCTAATCAATCAATATACACAAGATACAGACTGAATACAGCAAATAATCAGCTTGCCTTCAGCCTGCTCACACTGTAATCAAAAGGGAAAGTTTGACTAAATCCAGGGCAGTTCTGTTCCTTCTATATTTTTCACAGACCATGTGAGAAAAGCTGGAGAGCCAGGACACATCAAATTCACTTTCACTCTGACAGTGAAAATCCAGACACAAGCAAATGGCGTATCATTCTTTACAAGAAGGGACTCAGCTGCTGCATCATCTAAGGGAACTGTACACCAGGCCACAGCTGATACCTTTATGCCACTGTATGTGCAAAGAGGAAAAGCTGGTAGCAAAAACCTTAACACCATTATTTCTTCAAAGTAGGGTCAGCTTTTACTATATATTCATTTGTTTATCACACAGAATTAACATAATAAATCAGAATTTTCTGACTTGTAAACATCAATGCACTTTTCCTGTTCAAATTCACTTAAGGAAATACATGTATTTGCCTATTTTAAATTATTTCAATGAAAACTCAGAATGTTGTAGGAGCTTTAGAGATAATCACTTAATCCACACTCACCCAGCTGTCTTCATCTGGCACCACAAAAGCAATGCATCCTTAGCAGACTTCTTCTCCTTGTTGTCCTCAGTTTCAACACTGATATCTTGGATCTGAAATTAACACAGAAGTTGTAAAGCTTCTCTTTGAGAAAACACGTCTTTCTCTTTCTTAAAAAAGAGGAAGGACATTGTATCATAACTTAAGTAGCAAAGGAAATCTATGATGACCCAAAAAGCAGGTTAGAAGAATGTGCAGGCTTTTCCTTGGTTAAGAATATTCATGTCAAGAGAAAGCTTCATATGCCCTTATTTTACTGAATCATTACTGTTTCTTTAGTGTATAGTTTGAACTTCACCAGAAAATATTTCCAATTGCCAAGGCAAACCCTGTTCTAGGTAGCACCTTAGTTTTACCCTGCAAGGTGAAACTGCAATACTGAGATCAAGGGCTACAAGCTGTTCAGAAGGGATAAGGGCAGGAGGGGCAGGGGAGTTGTACTCTATGTTAAGAAGCAGATACACTGCAAAAAGTTGTCTTCAAAAAACAGCCACGATCGGGTGAAGAGCTTGTGGGCAAAAATTAGGGACCAGACCAGTAAAGGACACCTGGTGGCTGGGGTCTAGTAAAGGCAACCTGACCAAGGGAAGCCTGCTGGCAAGTCCTTCTTGCTTCAGCTATAAGAAACATCACATTCGCAGGCTCTCATCCTGATGAGGGATTTCAACCACCCAGGTGTCTGCTGGGAAAGCAACATTGTGAGCTGTAAGTTATTCAGGAAACTCCTGGAATCCACTGAGGATAAATTCCTGGTCCAGGTGGTGGAGAGGTGTTCTGATGGACCTTGTTCTTAAGAACAAAAACAGACAGGTTGGGGATACAAAAGCTGGGGGCATCCTTGTCTGAAGTAATCATGAGATAGTGGAGCTCAGGATCTCGTGTGGAAGAAACAGGACAATAGGGACTGCAACCCTGGACTTCAGGGGTAGTCTACTTTGACCTCTTCAGGAACCCATCCGGATGTATCCCATGGGTTAGAGCACTGGAAGGTAAGGGGACCCAAGAGAGTTTGTTGATATTCAATTACTATCTCCTCCAAGCTCAAGATCACTGTATCCCTAAGAGAAAGAAATCAGGCAAAGGTGTCAGGAGATCTGCATAGATGAGCAAGGAGCTCACGGAAAAAGCTCAAATGCAAGGATGTTTACAGAATGTGGAAAAAGGATCTGGCCTCTTGTAAGGAATATAGGAATAGTGTCCATCCTAAGCAGTGTAGCAACTAGATATTCCAGATGGCAGGCTGTGTCCCAATTACTTTAAAAGAGGAGAAAAAGAAACATTTCTATGGGCAAATACATCTGATGTTATGGAAGAGATTCACTGTTTTTTAAAAAGATGTATCAGAGCTCCTGTGAAGTTCCATTGCTGATGCTGAAAGTTAGGTGGCATCTTCATATTTAGAAAAAAATGAGAAACCTTAATATAAAGAGGTTATATTTGTTTATTATGGGTTTCTGCAAAAGGATTTTTCAGCCTTTCCTGACAGAAGACAGAGAATTATGTAACCTGCAGAAAAGCAAGAAATCACTGTCTTCAGCTGAGAGACTAAACAATTCCTGTGAGTACCCTTCATATGCTTCAGTGCAAAGTCAGACAAGTTAGTGGCAATCAACACAAGAGGTGAACAGATGAGAGCTGCACTTCCTCCTAATAACATATGTGTGTATCCCGGGTTGCATCAAGAGAAGTGTGTCTTGCAAGACGGGGGAGGTGATTCTGCCCCTCTACTCTGCTCTCATGAGACCCCACTTGGAGTACTGCCTCCAGTTCTGGAGCCCCCAACACAAGAAGGACATGGAGCTGTGGGAGGGGGTGCAGAGGAGGGTAATGAAGGTGATGAGAGGGCTGGAGCACCTCCCCTGCGAGGACAGAGAGAGAGCTGGGGTTCTTCAGCCTGGAGAAGAGAAGGCTCCAAGAAGACCTTCTAGCAGCCTTCCAGTACATGGAGGGGACTACAGGAAAGCTGGGGAGGGACTTTTTATGAGGGCATGTAGTGACAGGATGAGGGGAAATGGTTTTAAACTGGAACACGGTAGGTTTAGACTAGGTATCAGGAAGAAATTCGTTACTGTGAGGGTGGTGAGTCACTGGAACACACTGCCCAGTGAGGTTGTGGATGCCCCCTCCCTGGAGGCATTCAAGGCCAGGCTGGATGGGCTGTGAGCAACCTGGTCTAGAGGAACGTGTCCCTGCCTACAGCAGAGGGTTGGAACTACATGATCTTAAAGGTCCCTTCCAACCCAAACCATTCTATGACTCTATGATTCTATATGTCTGTGACTGCAGCTCCATATTTGTTAGCAGTTAAAAAATGAAAATGTATAACCCTCTGCACAGGAGACCTAAGCCCTAACTCCCAGTGACTGCCACTAAAGATCTTGAAGTTACATTCACCCCCCTCAGCTCTGGAGCATGTCCCATCAGATGCCAAGCACCTTTATCTCCCATCAAGTTGAAGAGTTTAGGAATGCTCCAATCTTAAAAAGCAAGATAAAACAAATTACAAGTATGGAAAACTCACAACATACGTGCACAGGTATGCATGTAGTGAGTACATCCTCACCTGGAATCTCAGGATAATAGTCCAAATAAGGCCAAGTGTCAGCCTGTGATTCCCATCCACAATATCATGAGATCCCATATTTTCCAGGTGCACTCGTTGCTCTTTCAGGAACTGCAGGGCTTTATCAACATTCTCCAAGCAATGGATGCGCATCCTTCCCTTAGTTGGTTTGGGCTAGAAGGTAAAAAGGAGAAGAAAAGCATGTATTACTGTAAATGGAAGAAAAAAAATGCATGGTAACTCTTCATTCCAACAAGCCGAGTCACTCAGGTATCCCACTACCAGCCACTAAAACTGCATGCATTTATCTTGCATATTCGACCACTTATTTACATCTCAAGGATAACGGTACCACATGGCAAACCTGCTAACCTGGGAACATTAACATCCCAGACCTCTGCCCCATATACTGGACAACCAATTTCATTGCTTTTTGATACCTTTTCCTTGCTTACTTCCTTCCCGTTTTCCCCCTAGGCATTTCACTCTCTACCTGGAAGACTTTTCTGTTTTGTTAAGCTCACACCACACTTACTACATTTTCCCAAGTTGCTCTTTTCTCCAGTACAATTCCATAGTGAACAAGACAACTCTACAGATGTGCAGCTAACTGACACAGGTAACAAATGCTCCTGAGAGGATCTGAAAATATAGATGCACTCTCTCTGCAAAGGCAAATCCTATTTGGACTGCTGCTAGTCAATAAAACACCCCGAGACAGAAAACTGATTTCTTTCAGTAAAATCAAGTAGGATAATTAGTATGAAACTAACATACAAAGTTCATTCCAAATGACTCCTTTTGGTGGGACTGCCACACCAAAGTAACATCATTTTATGAAGGCCCAGTGCAAGTGAAAAAAGCCACCAGTGTGTTAGCGGCACGCAGGAGTCAGCTGTACAACTGAAGAAAATTAAAGCAACTTTGTTCTGCAGACAGGCATTAGGATGAACAGCTTGCTCTGTGTTCACTGAGAAGTTACCAGAGGTAACGAGCCAAACTACTAACTGACACAATTTCTTTGTTTTCTGCAGTGAATGTCGTTAAGGTAGTGGAAACAGTTCAGGCAAAAGCCTCCTCCCAATCTACATTCAAGGGGAAGAGTTTCAGCCAGAGACAGATTATGGCCCTTAGAAACAGCAGCCTGAATAGCAGTGCATCACAGGGGTGAAATGTTTACTAGCAAGATGCTGCTCTGGACACATAAACTCCAGAGCAACCATCAGCTTTCAGCTGCCACTGATCTCTCCCAGAGGCTGGAGAACAGAGCAGAGGAAGACAGCTCCTAGCTCAAGGAAGGGAGCAGTTCCATGGACCCAACACTGCTTTTGGGTGCAACGGTCCCTCAGAGAAGGCTCTCAGTGGAGACAGTGCTGGATCCATCCATCTGCAAGCACCACCAGATCAGGTTTAACTGCCTCTTGCAGAGTGCAGTGGGAGTAGGGAGCTGAGGGAGCAGCAGGAGTGCCAGCCACAGGAAGTGTGGCTGCACTCAGCAGAAGCTCGGCCCATGCTGTACTTGCTACCACACCAGAGTGCCCCACATCAGCCACTGTAACTTGTGCTCACTTCTAACTACATGAAGTTTGACAGCAGCAAGTGTCAGATTGTACACAAGGCAAGCGTGGCTATACACACAGACCAGGGGACGAGGGGCTGGGGAGCAGCCCTGTGGAAAGGGATGTAGGGGTTCTGGTTGGTGGCAAGTTGAACCTGAGCCAGCAGTGTGCCCTGGAGCCACAAGAGCCAACTATACCCTGGGGCATCAGGCCCTGAGCTGCACAGCCTCACTGCCAGCACTGCCTGCACTCTGGGTGCCGCAGTACAGAACGGACATCAAGCTATCAGAAGGTTACAAAGCTGGGGAAAGGTCCAGAGGAGAAGACATACTGACAGCACCGAGGGCCCTGGGTTTGCTCAGCACTGAGCAGAGGAACTGAGCAGAGGCCTGATTGCAGCTGCAGCCCCTCACAGGGAGCAGAGGGCAGTGCAGAAGGAAGGAGGGAATGGCATGGAGCTGCATCAGGGGAGGGGCAGCTGGGGGTGAGGGAAAGGCTCTGACCCAGAGTGCAGTGAGCATGGCACAGCAACTCTGTTCCACAGACTCCAGCTCCAGAATCCTGGATTCAAATATGAGTATAAAATTCCTGTCCAAGTGCACCAGTAAGCACATCATATTAAAATAATGATCTATACTAGTTTCTAGGCTTGTTTATTGCTTTCTGGAAATATGATGTTTCTTGTCTTGCTTTCAAGTTTTCTGCATATGATCCTGCCTTTGCATTCCTGCTTAGGTGCCATGGCAATGTCAGAAATTAAACAGTGAGAGCCACAGCAAATTCCTAAAGGTTGGAGAACATCAGCAAGTGGATGCTATGTGCTGATGCTCCCAGAATGTGTGCACTGTGTATAACTGTCTCAAAGCTTAGTGCTCTGTGTTATCTGTATTCTTGTTTGCAGAGGAAGGTGTGGTGGAATGTACTGTTCAAACAGAGACTGCTGTCCTCCATCCTGAGATAACAAAGCAACAATAAACAGGAGTTTGTGGTAGTGCAGACAGCCACCAATGCAATACGCTGACGATAATGTGAGTTCAGATCCAGCAGTGTCATCAGGTGACTTCAGCACCCTGCCCACACAAACAGCTTGTGTAAGCTCTTCTGGCATTTTTGAAACCTGGAGTAAAATATGTAAATGAACCACGCAGCAAGAGTCACACGGCTGGTCTGTGCTCCACCACTGCTACTTGACACTGAAAGTCAGATCTTGGCAGGTAGATACAAAGACCTAAACAGAGGTGCCAGAATGCTGCCTGAATGCTCAAATAATGGAGCATGTTGTACAAATAAAACCTGATCTCAGTGCTACCTGCAGTGAGCAGGACAAACCTCACCAAAGTAAATTATTTGACACAGAGAGAAACGTATCTCCAGCAAAACAGAGCCGACAAGTACTGAGATTGTTTACCACCACCCACAGGGTGCTGGGACAGGATACAGTCCTGCATGCCAGAGATTCCTTCTAACCTCACAGATGCATTCAGAAATCTCTCTTTCTTGCTTCACTATACAGATGCTACATTGTAGGCCATATGTTCAATTCATTACCCAGGGTCTTAGCCCATGGATCTCTCATTAGTATGACTGCACTGCGACAAGAGATTACACAGTTGCAACCTCATGTAGCCTAACGTTTTAGCTAAAGACCCGTATTTCTTTGAAAAGATTGCTTTAAATTAGATAGTTAAGAGCATAGCCATCATTTTAAGGAACAGAATGAATAAGTGATACTCAGCCATTTCCTCCCATCCAGTTTTCCTGTCCTAGAGCAGAATTTTTCACTGGAGAGCTTTACTTACCTCCATGTGCTGATATCAGAGAGATTTTCTCCAAAGAACTTATTTATTAAATATATTTTAGGTATTTCTGTAACAGCAACAACAAAAATCCAAGCCTTATCTATTGCAGTAGACTCAAGTACACCCAGGAGCATTACTGAGTAGTTGGATGTGACTGATAATGGCACAGAGAAAGCCACTGCAATGCTACCCAGTGTGTAGCTGGCCCTCTCCAACCTGCTGTCCTTCACTCCCCTGCAACACACCCTAGGGAGGGGAGAAGGGATATATCCCAGGACTTGGGCTGGCATGTCATGGGCATTGTTTATTGCTCTGTTTCTGTCGGATCCAGGAGCTGGCAGCGTGCTGCTGAACTGCTCAGTCTCTCACCTGCAAGAAACATTCAAATAAGACTTCCTCTGGCTTTTTATCTAAACCAGTAAGAAGATATTTCAATGATTTCTGGATCCAGATGTTCCTGAAATAATAAACCTTTTATCCCCTATTTAATACATAAGACATTTGCAGTGTTGAATCTTCAGTATTCAAGACTGGGCCACACATTCACCAAAACAAACCAAGAATAAATCCACCGTGAATATTAATAAGCAAATGCTTACAAGTCTTTCTCCTGAAAGAACTTCCAGAAGTTTGATGAGCATCCTTCCATCACGAAGGTCAGTGTACAGATCTGTAATTCTGCATGACACGCGTGCCAAGTGGGAATTAACCCACTTGGTGAAAGTCTTCTTCTGAACTGCCTCACGTTCATCTGTTAAGAAAACAACACAGTGTTACTCAAAATAAATCACAGTTTATGTACATAAATAAGAATGTGATGCTCAGACATGTCTTGTCTGTTAAGTGAAAGAAGCCTGCTTCTTCTCTTTGCCAAGTCATTGCAGAAAATTTGACTTCTCATCAGAAATCCACTTTTCTCCCTGCTTTAGGGTGTTTCCTATCAACACTGGGCATTTTACTGAGTTACTATCTATGGAACAAATCTGGAGTATAGATTGCAGACTTGCATGCTGCTCATGTAAGCAGCTTTCTCAAGGTGTGAAGAGGTCAGCTGTGGAGCTGCAATGTAAAAGCCACTTTGGACTGATCAAATCGCCCAGTAGTTAGCTCAGAGTTATCTTCCACCACTGGAAGAACAGAACAACTGCTCTTGAACACACAATCAAATCTGCAACAAATTCCCTGAAACAGCAGAAGTCTCTTTGGATTAGCACAGGTATAAAAGAGCAGAGGACAAACTTCTCATTTACTTCCCCTTTCCCCCATTATAATATTTGGTTGCAGATTCAGCTTTTGTATCTGTATTTACACAACATCAATACGAATTTCTCCATAACTGCATGTTTGATGTAGACTTGTGTTTATTTTAACCATAGAAAAATGGCCTCTTACCACTTTCCCTTCCCAGAGTCTTTCACAAATGTTTACACATGAAAACATTGGGTATGAGAGATGTTTTAATGCACAGGCTCACTACAGTCCACATTAATTCAGAAACTCCTGAACAGCTATCTGCCAAGCTGAGAACTCTCAGACAGAAAATTTTAGACATCTTTGTGGTTAAATTCTTTTGCCAAGGGCTTCGGATGAAGCCTTTCCTTGTTAGCAGAAAGTCATTTCATTGAGCTGAAAACTACTACAGATCAGATTTATCAAAACACAGGTGCTCAAACTTGGAATCCTAAGTCCAAATTTAGACCTACAAATGAAAGTAGTCAGTATTTCCAAGCAGCTGAGCATCTAAACCTCCTACAGGTCTCTTTAATGGTGTTGATGCGTTCAGAAACAGGACATAAAGACTGATAAACATTAAACTAAAATGTAACACGTCCAGATCTGACAACTCTGAGTGTGCTGCTCCAAACACAGAAAATGTTAATGACAGTGCAGAGGAACGCAAAGTCAATGTCTGACTGCACAGAGCCCCTGTGGATGCCATCTTTCAACAGGCAGCACGTGCCCACTCCCTGCAATGTGCTTCCACAGAGTGGCAGGGGCAGGATCAGAGACTAATAAAGGCTGGAAAAGATCATCCAGTACAACCACCAACACCACATCACTGACCGTGTTCCTCAGTGCTATATCTCCACAGTTCTGCAACACCTCCAGGGATGGTGATCCCACCACCCCCTGTGCAGCTGTGCCACTGCATCACCGCTCTCTGGGAGAAGGAATTGCTCCTAACACCCAACGTGCCCCTCCCCTGGCACAACGTGAGGCCATCCCCTCTCGTCCTATGGCTGTTCCCTGGGAGCAGAGGCTGACCCCACCTCACACAGCCTCCTTTCAGGTCGTAGCTGAGAGCGATGAGGTCTCCCCTGATCCTCCTCTTCTCCACACTGAACAGCCCCATTCCCTCAGCCGCTCCCATCACACTGTGCTCCAGACCCCTCACAGCTCCGCTGCCCTTCTCTGGACACGCTGCAGGGCTCAGTGTCTTTGCTGCAGTGAGGTCCCAGCACTGAGTGCAGCACTCAAGCTGCAGCCTCACAGTGCTGGTATGGTGGGACGGCCACCTCCTGCTCCTGCTGCCTGCACTCCCGCTGACACACAAGCTGAGGTGTGCTGGCCTTCTTGGCCACCTGGACACACTGCTGGCTCACGTTCAGCCACCTGGCAGCTCACAGCCCCACGGCCTTCACTTCCACAAAGGCTGCCAGCCGCTCTGCCCCAAGGCTGTAGTGGTGCATGGGGCTATTGTGGCCAAAGTGCAGGGCTTGATCCCAGCTTGTGCCTGACCAGCTACAGCATCCTGCTCACAGGACTGCAGGGAAGCAACAAAAGCCTGATGACCAAGAAGCTGAGGCTGAAGAGGATAGAAAGTTGGGAAATGATCCAAAGGAAAAAGAACAGTAAAGAAAGAAGCAATATAGTAAAACAGTGGCATGGAGGAGGGATCTGAGAGCAGATCAGCACTTCACAGTTGGTTTATACAAACCCCACCCCAAGATTTCAGTTCCTTCCTTTCGTTTCTGAGTTTATTCTTGCTCCTTGGCCATGTGGTAGGAAGTGACCCAAAGCTAACACACTGAAACTGTCCCACACATAACAGCTTTTAGCCACCTATACGTTAGGAAACTAAGATAAAAGCTGCAGCATCTTCTAACCACATTGCAATTCACTCCAGCAGTCTAACAACACGTCTTGTTCTTCCTCGGACCACAGGAAAAAAGGAATGACACAAGTGGAAATGACCATCTATCCAAGCGAGGATTTAAAGACAGTATCTACTGACACTAAATATGTTCTTTCTGAAGTATTTATTAGCATCTTCCTGGGAATGTTGCATCCACATAACTTTGTCTAACAATGCTTTTAGTTGGAATATTTTTGAAAGGAATGAGTTGCAGAATTAAAAACCTTGTAATAGTTGGTGCTTTCGAAAGAAAATTCCAGTAGAAATTACCACATGTCCCTTTACCAGCTGCAGTGGATTAAGCAAGCTCCAGAACAGCTCAGCAAGTTTATTTAATCACTGCACAATTCACAGATCCTGTGCTTGTGCTCATCTTATAGAGAAAAATGGATTGACAGGGTCCTAAAGATAAAGTTGGACATAGAAAATATAAGATAAACAAGAAATCTATCTGATATCACCATGAAGCTATCCATTAAAAAAAATCTTTGGTCAAAAGCTATGGCTACCAACAATCCCCTCACCCTAGATCACAGTAAAATCAATGGGTGGGAAAAGAAGAACACACGTGTTTTTAATAAAAAGATGAAGGATCAGAGTATAATTTCAAACAGAAAGGACACAACATAGGAAACAGAGTGATGTGCCATGTCAGGTTATGAAAACCTTGGTGCTGTTGCATTAACTGGCACCAACTTAGGATCTTTTGTTGTTGAGAGACAGTCAAAGGAAGGCACCAGAAAAGCCAAGCGTGAGCAGTGCTTGCAGTGGGGGGAGGACAGTGCCTCCCACGGATGGTGCCAACATGGCCCAGGGGTCCCCTGGCTCTCCCAGAAACCTCCCTATCCCAGCATGACTAGGGGGCCTATGAGAGGACATGGCCATGCATTCTCCAGGCAATGGGGACTCAGGAGTAAAACCTTGAGAAAATTCAGAAGAGTGATTCCTTTCCATGCATGCTGCCTGAGCATCCTTAAGCATGCCAACTTCTCGGTGAGGGACAGGGTGGGAACACTCCCTGTCAAGTTGGGGGGCCTCAACGCTTCGGTAGCTCGGTGCCATTATGCGTGTTTCCTTCCTACAGCTGCTGCCTCTCCCCTTTTACCTTCCCATTTCCTCTGTGTCACTTTCTGTGGGCCTCCAGTTCCTGTTTACTGCAGAAGTTCAAGGGTTCGGTTGGTTTTTCTGGCCCTTCAGCTCCCCACCCTCACTCTGGTCTCCTCACACCTCACCCCCACCCACCCTCTGCAGAGCAGCCTGCTCCCTGCTCGTGCTGCAGACAAAAATAACCTCCAAGTCCCCACAGGGACTGCAGCTTCAGCCGTTCCAGCACTGTGTTTGCTGCTGCCTCTCCTCGTGTGCCCAAGCAGGTCAGTTACTGATCACCCTGGCAGGTTGCTGGGTGGGGTGCCAGGCCCAGGCCCTCCCCACTTGCTGCTGCTGCTATGTGGGAACAGGCAGTGTGTTTCGAAAGCTGTGTGACTGAAGCTGGTCATGTTTGAACATCTCCTGGTTATTTCTACATGGTGTTTCTTCTACCCGGCATTTCACAATGACTGCAAGTTTTTGCAATGCTTTCACCAGCCCCTTCAGACCCATCAGCTGTATTTTCCTGCTGTGGAATTTCAGGTTCTAGCATGTGCAGAAGTAAAACTGGTGCAGCTCTGACAGTGCAGATAACACAGAACACTATACAAAAACCCGTACATACAGCAGGAGCCAGGTGCACCCGTGAGTGACATTAGCAGAGATGGGTTCTGAAGCACTATTTGTGCACCTCCTGAGACCGCTTTGACAGATGTCCTTCATTCCTTCCAAACCACATGTTTAGGTTCTGAAGATTAATTAAAACTAGAGGATACGGGTGGGGCTCCAAGCGGCCTACAGCTTGTGAGAACATTTGTTTCCCAAGGGTAAAGAGTAACATATGACATGCAAAACATGCACAGCAGGAAAACGGAAGGGGCTCTAACAGCAGTATTGATAATAGAGAATCCAACTTATCTTGAAGCAGCACTAGGAAGGAAATTTCCTTTATGCGGAAACCCTCCTGACAATGCCACTAGCACACAGCAGCTTGCAAGCTCCAGCGCTGTGACTGAGATAAATCAGGGACTGGCTTTGTTCAGAACTTCAGTAAATAAGCTGGAGTTTGTTCCCCAAAATCCACATAAACCAAGCCAGAACAGGATGTCAAGCAGACATCCAAGTCTGCCTTCCACCATTTCTCCCTCGGCTAATTCAGTGAGAAGTCCTGACCCAAACATAGTCTGCTTTGACTGACCCACCCAAGTCACTGCAGTGAGAGCAGGCCAAGGCAGTCCATCTCCTCTCTGTTTCACTCACTGAGTAAACAAAGCAGTTTGGGCCAGAATAACGGAGAACTTATAGTAAATGCCTCTCAAAATGCATGGCTCTGACAGCTGGCTGAGGGAAAGACAGGCTGCTCCTGCATGCCACAAAGCGTTATCAATCCCAGTCCTTTCTTGACACCACCACTAACTGCTCTCCTGGCAAAGGTTACCTGTGCGCCCGCTTGTTTGCTATCAACAGCCTCGAGATGCTCTGCTCCCTTCCAGACCGGTCAAACCACATTTTCAACACTCTGACCTTGAATCCATTTAGAACTGAATGGCAAGTATGCTTCACTGCCAGCCCAGCACAGGTAAAACATCTTTCGGAGTGCAAAAGCTCCTGCTAGCACCTGCACTGAAAACGCCCCTGCACCAATCAGATAAGAAGTGGAGTGTTCTGAAAGGAGATGAATAAACAGAGAAATAAGTGCATAAAAGTGAAGCAGAAAGCAACAGTGAGCATCTAGGACAGCCGCTGCGTGCTTGCTGCCCTGGCCTAGTCCAGGGTTTGAAGGCACCACAAATCCTCCCAACCAAGCCCCACATGATCTGCACAGGACTGGTGTGTGTGGGTCCCTGTCACCTTGAGCAGGGCAAAGTAAGGATCAATTTTAATCCTTAACTGCAAACATCCAACCTCCTGCAGGTTTAAATCTTTTTTTCTTTCCATGCTGGAAGTGATTTTTCTGGCTTATTATTTTTTCACTACAGCAACAAACGCAGCCAGCATGCACCCTACATGAAGCACTGCTAACCATATACTGACTCAGAGATCAGATGAGAGTTGCTCCAGGCACTCTGCTTCTGATATTCAATATCCACAGCTTCCCTGAATTCCTCAGATCGTAACCTCGGCTAACTGTGCAGAGGGAAAAACAGAGCTTTCTTTCATGGGACAATGCTGGCATTGCTATAGGCTTTCAGGGTGCAGGACATCACTGTGTGTTTTCTCAAAGATGAGAGGATACAGATTGAGCGGCCACCAGTATTCTGGCCACACAAATCCCAGCCTGGAGGTTTTCACCCACCAGCAGTGCTGTGGGAACAGAACAACGCTGGCAGTTCCCATCCCTCGTGCATCTGTGTGAGATGGAGGAAGGCTGGGGACTCTCAGGTTGCCCTTCATAGGCACCCCACAGTTCAGCAGGGTGGCAAGGCCTGGCTGCAGGATTCCATAGATTGCTGAGCTGCTGCAGTGCTAACTAAATATGACAGCGAGGGGGGAAACACCTCTGTGTGCCTGTACTGCTGCAGCTAAGGAGAAAAACATCTGCCTGGAGAAACACTCCCAGAACGATGGCCTTTCCACATGGTCAGCTACGTGCTGCACCAAGGGACGTGGTGAGATGCCTATAGAGAACAACACACAAGCACTGCAGTTGGGTACCTGTTACACATACAGAATCTGCATTCAATTGCCTGGTCGGGAGGAAGGCTACTAATTTCTTAAAGGAATGGAAATGAAATGAGCTTCTGTGTGCCCAATGGCTATTTCCCCTTTAGCAGTAAGACAGCAGAACCGAACAGCAGATGATGCTTCCATCCAGCTGCAGATCACGAGTTAGGACTGAGGGCAGCAGAGGATTAAAATGGAGAGTGCTGAACGTAGGAAAAAGAGGTTGGTACCAACACAAGCATGCACAGGCAAGCAACAGCACAGAGTGAGACCTGCAAGAAATAAGCCTGCATCCTGCACAGGCAGCATGGCCGTGCAGCACGGGGCCTATGCTCAGAAACAGCCGGGGGAACGCTAGTACAGCATCCCCTCTGATTCTTCTTCAGATTGTTTACCATGGAGGAATGACTGCAGCTGATGAAAGCAGCTTGTGTTTGCTATGGTTATTTATGGTGTAAAGCAATCTCTGATGCGACTCCCCAGTCAAAAATGGTGAGACTATTCTACATGCTCAAACATGACTTAGACAAGAACTCGAACGCAAATGCAAAAGATGACAAAGCAAAGAGGTGCTTCTGTTCGTACTGTGTTTAGCTGGTGACTTTTGTTGGGAGCAAAATCCATGCTGCCTTCCCAGTATGTCCACATGGAGATCACTGGTCACAAGTCCGGGCAATGACAAGCCATTTTCTTTCACTGGGAAGCACCAGCCAGCTTCTAAATCCTATTAAATATCTACCCTTCTCTATTAAACATTATAGCCAGCATGTGATTACTTTCACTGCTGAAAATGCTCTGAAAGGAAAAAAGGGAAAGCTCCATCATGCTGCATGCGTAAAAAACAATTCTGCTGTTTTCTCTTTGATGTCACTAACCCTCCCCGGAACAATGAAGCGATGCACAGAACAATGTCCTGGAGCCAGCCAGGCGTTGCAGGGCTGGGAGGGCAGCTCCCCCCATTGTCTTTATTTTTACACGGGGTTTATGGCATTTTGGTGTCAGCAGTACAAAAATAACCCTTCCAAAAGCCAGCTTCTGATTCACATAGAAGAATGATCGTGTCCATCTGCAAAAAGGTGCTGTGAAGGCTCCCAGAGCCAAGTAAGTGAAACATAGAAGGCATCTGGGTTTAGCAGATTATACTGGGAGAAGAACTCAGCTTATTTTTTTCAAATTGTTATTACATCTGAAAACCAAATTAATATATTTAAGCAGATTTGGAGAGAATACGTGCTCAGCTCTCTCTACGTTGGCATAAATCAGCAAACTGCCCCTTTAATGTTAAATAGCCCAGAAGACCATTACCTCATCTTCACACTGCATTTGGATAAGCACATTAAAAATGTTTTTTACAGCAAAAGAACAAAAATACAGTGGAATAAAGATATTAACTTTGTGGCCTAAGGAACGTTGAATATGTAGCTCAAATGGAGATCCTTTAGAAAACAGCACGAAAAATACCTCAGTGTTGTCTGTATTGAAAATAAGAGAGCACAAATGCCTTACAGCTTATTTGATGTGAGTATTTCACTGCCATTTTCTCCCTTTGCACAGCTCTTCCTCAGGAGCATTGTAAAAGCACTGGCTTGCCCCAGGCCGCTGGAATTCCCACAGAACAATGGCCAGCCTGAGGTCACGGAACTATTTCAAGACCATACGGTCTTGTGGGGTCTTTGCAGTTTCCTTTAGAAAATATTATAAGCATAATGCAGGGAAATGCCGAGGTTTTTCTGGAAGGGGGCACTGCTGTTATTTTTAATTCATGCCCAATTCACTGGCTGAATAGCACTGGGAGCAAGGGCGAGGGCAAGGCTTGGCACACACAGAGGAGACAATGGGTACTCGACTATGTAAAGTCCGTCTCACTTCCTCCTGTGCCTAGCAAGCCCAGCAAAATGAAAAGAGCTTTTCCGGTAGATTCCACTTGTCTAGAGGAGGAAGAATGAAGGTAGGATGGAGGAGTGTATATATATAAATATATATATATTTATTTTTTTTAAGATGGTTTCCTTTCTGCAGTTCTCTTTTTCCTTCAGTCCCCCTCCTCCTCTCCTCGCTGCAGTTAACGCAACAGTTCTCACACAAGAGTAATAGTAACCTGCTGTTTCTGCAAAACAACTATGTGGGCAGGCTGGGATCCTCCTTATCTAGGTATTTGGAAATATGAAATTATAACTGTTTAGCACAGGTGAGTCAGTAAGGGCAGGGCTCTCACCATGAAGACAAGGAACTGGATCCTGACGCCCATCCCTTACCAAGCAAAGCCAGGTGCAGCAGGGACAGCAGCTAGCAGGGTGCACATTGCTGCTGGTGCAAAGCTGAGTGTGTGCAGGCAAGGTGAGCTCCGAGGCTTGGGCCAGGAGGGCGAGCAGATAAGCAGCATCAGGCCCACAGAGGCTGGGCCTCAGCAGCCTTGGGATATTCACACCTCTGCTGGGCAAGGCCCTAAGCAACACACAAATTGCCACTGCTTTCAAGAGGTTTGTTGGACCTAATAAAACTCCTCACGTCCTTTCCAACCCAATGAATTCTGTGATTCTGTGAATTTTCGCAAGCTTAAACAAACACAAGCCAGAAAATGAACAGCTAGCAATCCCGAGCGGGCCCACTGAGGGATTCCAGAGAGCTGCAGGGTCTTTTCCCTTCATCTGAGGCACAGGCTGAGACTTTACATAGAGTAAAATGTCAAAACTGTGCTGTGTTTTCACCATGCTCCTTTAAAACCTCATTGCAATCAGAATAGATGAAAGAAACGCCAAACCTTTGTTGGTTTCATGTTTAAATCTGATTTCACCTTAATAACAGAAAAGCATGAATAGAAAATAAATAAATCTATGATGAATGCATTTAGCCCTTTCAAAATATTAAATCTGAGCGCTAAGAGATGTTATCATTATAATTAGTTGCTGTTAAATTATAATTTTCATTATCACAGAAATATTTTAAATGGAAGAACATGTATTTAAACAACCACTGTGTTGATCAGGGATTAATAACAGTTCCAGTTTAACAGGCTGATTTTATAGCCTCGCTGAACAATGTGCTTAGTTCATCCAGTTGCCATGGCCACAGAACAATTTATTATTGGTAATTGCAGGCTGTAGTGCAGAGGCAGACGCATCACGCCGTACTGACAGGCTCTGAAGGAAAGCAGCAGCACCACAGCTAAGCCAGGCCATGGCTCAGAGTACTCAATCGAGATCTAAGCTAAAATCCCAGAGGCACCCCCCACAAGGAAAGCAGGAGGCCTACCACCCATAAGAACATGGTAGGTTACAGCAACAATTACTGCGTAACTGAAGGAACCAACGGCATTGATAACATGCAGTTATTCCTAGGAAGGCAGTTCAAAAAATGAATGAAATTTAATGAGATTTAAAGCAAACTGCTAATAAGAAGCATTAGAGGAAAAACCCCTAATCTTCTCTTGCTCTAATCTGCAAACCCATCATGCAGAGCTACTGCTGAGTCCTGGGGCTGTTTGAGAACAGCACAACTTGTGCCTTCACCTGTTAAATTCCTTAGGAAGAGCTCCTGAAAATGGAACCACAATGAAAAATCTAACACACACACACACACACGTTCCAGTCAGTCACTCTATACATTAAAGCTCTTATTTAACAAATCCACACGTTAATTAAGAAAATGTCTTTTGTGCCATACTTTCTTGTGACCCCAGAGGTACAAAGCTGCACATAAATTTTAATTCCTCACCTCAAAATTTTCCTGCCAGCTTTTTTGATTCCAAAGCAAAGGTCCTTTACAGATTTGCTTTGGTGGAGCAATGTGGCATGTTTAAGCAAAATCATTTTAGTCTTTGGAGTCATGCGAGAGCCGGGGGAAGAAAAGATAAATAAAGTACAGTATAATTTTCCCATAGAGTAACTTTCAAAGCAATAGCAGGAAAATCCTAAAACTCCCTCTGCTTGAAACTCTAGACGATCTCTGAGATCTAAAAGGTGACGCAAATTTGAAGGAATTCATTGAGTAAAACTGTACTTTGAACATCTCAAATATGCATCTTCGTTCAGAACCATCACTTGTCTTTCTAGCCTTAAAGAGGACTCATGAGACGTTCTGGATTGTGTAATGCACTGACTACACAAACCAAAACGCTCTACGTGGGTACAAAGGTGCAGCTTCTGTGTAAGTTATCTGTGAGAACTCCCAATAATTTTCCTTCACTTCAATTTTTAGCACAGTAAGACTTAACTGACAAACATTATCAGCTCAGTGCCATCAATGGCAATGACCAAAGGCATTCAACACACTGCAGTGGGCTCTGCACTCTCCCTCCTTGCCCAGGTGGGGTTTAGTATTTGGCTTTCTGCTTGTTGGGGGAACTTCGTCTTGTTTTGTTGGGGGAGATTGCTTGCTTATTGTATTTTACACACAATGAAACATGGCAATCAAGAAGAGAAACAGAGCCCAAGAACTTGTGGAAGCTGAGTACCTGATTAGTGATCCCAAGTGATGATGAGCCAGGATGAGATGAAACAGGAACAACGAGCCCTAACAATTATCCAGGTATCAGTAAAGCACAGAGCTAGGGCACATTCATGTTATGCATCTGAACAGGCTCCTTTGAACTCACTGAGACTGTTGCGTATTTATACCTGAAAATAATCCCATGCACCTCCATAGGCAAATTACACAGAGCTGCATGTGTACACAGGCAGTTGTGAAATAATTTAACATAAAGGCTGGAAACTCACTGAAATCCAGCAGGACATAAGGACTACAGAACATGAAAATGCATCAACAGCATCTTATGCAGACTGCATGCACCTTATTTGTGCGTTCCCAAAACAGCGCAATGTTTTTCTGATCTCTAAATGTATGAGCACATTTAAACTTAATTCAGATGCACAAGAAAGCTCCACAAACACATCTGAATCTAAAGTGACCCACAGCTGGTGCCATGGAAATATATTTAAACTTGGCACCAGGTGCTAAACTGGAGAACTGACCTGCATTGCACAAAACCCAAAAGGTGCTCTGGGCATTAGACAGCTCACAAGCATACCCTTGAAAACTCTTCTAGGAGAAAACTGCAATGGGCCACACTCATGGAGAAGAGGTGGAAGACAGCCTGCACCCAGCCGCTGACCAAGTGCTGAGGAGGTCAGACCATGCCATTTCAGTCAGGCAGAACAATACAAGCTGCTGGTCCTTGCTCTGCCACAGCCAGCCCAAAGCACAGCACAGCTCTGTGCTCCCTCCCCATGGAAAGCACTCATCACATGCCTGGGGACTTCATAATATATCCTATCAGGAGTCTTCATTTATTTTATTTACTTAATTTGGAGGAGGCAAAGGAGGTGTATAGAGAGAAGAGGATTCAATATCATCTGAGTAGCAATGGATCTGTGGAACAAAACGTGCCACAACCTCTAGGTCTCTAGCTGTGAACTGCTTGCATGAGGACTGCAGCAACAGCCACAATCAACCTTGACTTGTACAACCATCTCTTAGAGGCTGCTGGGTCACCATGTGCACATGCGAAAGGGACAGTGGCCAGGATGTCACCTGGGGCACCATCAGGGAATAGTCTAGAGGTATGGTCCATTTTCTGCAATGGCTTTTTTGTACTGGGAGCAAAATACCACTTGCCACTGGGTGAGGTCATGAGGACAAAGTACAGCTCACATCTGCCAGGTGAGTGAAACCGGTGGGGAAACAGAGAAGGAAGAGTTGCAACACACCTCTAAGGAAGCAAATGTGATCCCTACCATCGTGGATAATATATTTACTGATACCCTTTCCTCAGACATCGGGTTCAAGACTGGAGTCTCCATCAGTCAGCCCTCATCAATGTAACTGAAGACATTCTGAGCACTTGTGGTCTCCTCTGCAGCTCCAGCCCCAGCGCTGGGCCTGGCCTTCTCTTTCCTAAATCTGCTTGTGACGCTGAGCACTTAGAGGCAGGGTTAACTCAAACCGTTTAGCTCCCCAGCACACAAGAACAGAGCAGAGGTCAGAAGTTCAGGACCAAACCAACATTTCTAGACACCTCCCCTGTGTATTCAGAGCCGTACAGAACTGTCACTCCATAACGACTATTACTCATGCAATCAAAGTACAGTCACATCCGCAATTTCAGAGCAGAGTCACTTTCATTATATTGCCAGGCGCAGTGGAAAAGCTGAAAGGAGGAACACACCCTGAAAAAAAGGGCAATTGCACTACAGAGTCAGTCAGTTCCCCTGGAGATAACCACGGAAAGATATTAAACGAGACGTTGAATTAATTATTACCCAAAGCAAACTGTAGTTAGCTGACTGCAGATGAGACAGCCTTATTATCACTCTCCTGTTCTTCCTGGAAACAAATCATATTCAAAAACCTGGAAACACTGCTCAGGCAGAACAAACACTGAGGAGTGGTGTTTTTTGGTGAGGGGAAGAAGTCTGAACCCAACAGACGATGTCAGCTCGCAGAAGCTGAAACCACAGAGGAGTTATCTGAGAAGGAGGGAGCTTTGTTACCCTCAGTGGGGCTCAGATCACTGGAGAAGTGGGCTCTGCAGATTTCTGGAATGCCTGCCAAGCCCTCGAGACACATTAAGATATCTTTCTTAAAGCAGAGGGCTTTTACCGAGAAAAATCTGGGCAGCCAGCATTTCTTTAATCTCTTTGCAACATGGCACTGCTTCACTGTTTTGCTGAATCTTCACAGACATGAGGGCACCCCTTGTTTGTGAACAGAGAGCAGAGGTAATGCACCTAATTGCTGCACCTTGGCACCATGCTGCTCGGCATCCCTTTTGCATCTAATTCTCTAGGGATTCTACCTAAAAACTCTGTTCTGACAAAACCAAAACAGACACAAGAAAATCACAAACAAAAAAGCCAGCCACCCATGCCCAAAGCAACGCTCAGGAATGTTATTCACTGTGACAATCACCGAGGCAGAGACATTTTCTGCAAGCAACAACAAATGTGATTTCTGTGCAGTGCCATCTGGGGCCATACTATTTGTTTGCTAACACAGGAAGTACACAGAACTTGCAAATGAGAAATGGTATTTGTGACCTTGCCCCCCAACCTCGATCCAGTTTTACTGCACAGGACTGACCATGCTGCTCACACACACCAAACAGAGGACTGCCCCTCCCATGAGCCAGCTCACCATGTGCACATAACCGAGGCCATGCTTCCAAGACTTCCAGTTCCTAATGTTTATGAACAAACCCAGCTTGACTGAACATGGCATTATATCTACATTCCCAGCTACATCACGAGAAGGCAACTTGCTAATGTCAGACCCTTCACAAGACCTTTGAGAAACCATGAACATGGCCTCTAGACTATGCTACAATTTGTGCATGCCATGTCTGTTCAGCTGCACTGCCCTCCCCGAAAACTGAAGGGCCCTTTTCTTTCAGCTTCTTTCTAAGTGAAACAGTGGGGCATTCAGTCCGGTCGAGGAGAGCGGTTAATATTAGTTTGGCTACAGTAGTTCTCCTTCAACAAAGGAGGCTCTCAGCCTGGGATACCCGCGTTCCAGCAGCAAGTGCACAAAGGCTTTGTGTGAATGCGGGCTCTCCCGGCCACCGCGACCTTAGACTCCACATCAAAGTCACAAGCATGAGTGGTCACCGTCCCACTTGTGTTTTCTCCCCTGAAAGAAATGGAAGGATACTCCTCTATGTGTTTTTAAGAGCGACCAGCAATGTCAGACTGTCCTTACATGTCCTCTTTAACTGCACTCGGGGTATTGCAGAGGACAGTAAGGCCAGAACTCCTCTGTGTGCTAATCCAGCTCCGTTCAGTACAGGAATAGGATTTCATGTTGAAAACCACATCAGGAGCAAAGCCCTGCTGCTCCATTGCAGGGAACCGCAGACACCCTGTGTGCCAGGTCAGCCCTTCTGCAGCCTGCCCGTCAGTGACCCTTTCCACAGTCGGGGGCTGCAATGAGATGACCTTTAAGGTCCCATCCAAACCAAGCCATTCTAGGATTTTATGACCCTCTGCTCAGCAGAAGCCAACAGATTTCACACTGGGAGAGGGGCGGCTTGCTAACACCTAGGAGCTGACTTTCATCTCTGGAGTCTTTAGGTCACTTCATCTGGGAAACAGACTGCCACCTGCCCACCTCCAGCATTAACTTCCAAATGAAATCCCGTATTTGTTTTCCTGTGGGAAGAGAAAAGTAGGTTCTAAACCTTTATTTATTTTATTCTCTCTCCTTCACCACAGCTCTTAAAGTTAAGAGAGACTTATTTCCAATATTTGGCCTAGCAGTTTTCCCAAACCTGTCTATCTAATAAAGAAAATTCATTTTCACATAATGAAAAACCAACATTATCATAGCCCACTATTAATACTCCATTCAACTGCAACAGGAGCAGAGTTGTTGGCAATCAAATGCTCCTCCAATGAATTGGCTCAGATCAACATCCCTGTAACATTACAGCAGCTTCTTACAGAAAATTCAGAATCTGAGCCTAAGGAGTATGTACACCTTCCTGAACCCCATGTCCTGCACTATGATATCACAGAAGATACAATAGCTTAGTACAGGAAATAGGAAACTTGGATTTTGTCACCCACGCTGCCATTTGATTTATTTTCTTCAATGTTTCCCCTTGGCTTAGCTAGCATTTCATCCATGTTCACAGACAAAGCATGCACCCAAGAGAAAACAGAGATGAAAAGAAATGAAGAAAAGGTAGGAAATCACAACGCAGATCTGAGAAAGAGTTGAGGAATGAAAGTGTGTCAGTCTGATTCTTCATAACCGCTTTCATCTCCATCTGTAGTCTTCTTTACCACTTCTCTTTCCACAGAAGTTAACGGCAAAAACCGTAATCCATTTGAATGGGACTCCTGGACAGAAGAAATATTTGGACCAAGACACTCCTGCATGCTTACAGCATGCCTAAGGTGCACTGGGATTCTCTGTAGCATTTAGCTTATTGGAGGCACCCAGTGTAGCAACATAAAAACCAGTTCCCTCATGAGCACAAGTCATTGTATTTCCAGATTTGAAGAGCTATGGGGTTTTACATCCCACAGATCAACTCACTATTCTGGAAGGCAACAAATGGCCCCTGGGTTATTCAGGGATCACCTTACTGTCACATATGACAGTATCTGCTTACAAGCTTTGTTTACTTCACAGTTTCAGAGACACCAAGGTGCACAGCAAATGCCTTAAAAAATAATAATAATGAGAGAAACCCCACTATCTTCTAGAGCTGAAGTTTTGTGTTTGGTTGAAAACAAAGTTCCATACCCAAACAGTCAAAAACTAACATTGTAAATAATCTAAACAGAAACTGAAGAGACTATCACACAAAGCTGAGGCAACAGCTCAGAGCTGAGAGTTTTCACAGTTATTTCAGTCAGGAGCCAAATCCAATTTAAACATTTACTTTTTTCAACTCTGTGTCATTAATGACTACATTAACAGAAATACTCCACCATGCACTGTTTTAATTTGCCCTCTACAACTTCACGAGTATCAAAGCCTACAACCAAAAGGATAAACTTCTCAGAATTTTGAAGACGTGATACAGAGTTCAGAACCTCTAGAAGACAGAAATTGAGGACAGTCATTTCCTTCAGTACCTAAGATATTATCAAAATCTATGGGATGTCTCCAACAGGAAGTTATATCTTAGCCCTCTTTTAGCTATCCTTGAGCCACAGAAGCACTTTATCTAGCAGTACAGATGGAGTTAGAGTTTCCTGGGTGTTTTTCAAGTTTAGCCTTCACAGACCCTCTCCCAGATCTTTCTGAGTGAGCCTGCTTTCTGTCACCTAAGCAAAAATAAGAGAAGTGTGGGTGCAAAGTCAGATGTCTTATAACAGACAATAAGCGTGGCCACTAAAACAGACTATACTGATTTCAGTGGTTCCTATCCCATGGAAGGGCATGAAGGTGACAAGAATCAAATACAAGTCCTAACAAGTGATTTGCTACAAATGTGCCTTTCAATGGAGAACCCCCAGACATGTTAATCATAACACTCACCCTGTCATTTCTAAGTTAAATCCCAAAATTATACACTCGATTGGGTGGCAAGAGCACTTTTTATATCCTTTTCCAAACAAGCGTCTATCTGAAACACTTCTAGACAAAGACTTCCACCAAAATTCAGCTACCATCTAATAGATAGCTAAAATGCCCCCAGACTGAGTCTAGCATTAAAACACATTTGCAGAACTACTTTAAGTCAGAAGGAATAAGGGCCCAGCTAACACAGCAACACACGCTGCATTTGAGGTCATTTAAGACTTTGCAAATCTGACAGCCCTTCTAATGCTTTAGCTTGTGCTCCTGTGTTCTCTGAAAATAGAGAGCTGAAGAATGATGTGACATGAAGATTTTGGAAGGGATGCAGACAGCAGAAAATCAAGCAGAATTTGCCATAGGAACATAAGCATATTTGCAATTCAAATGGGTCTGAGAGGGGAGAAAAAAGCATGTAAACCAGATACATTTCATCTGAAACAAAATTAAGCCTTTTCTCCTTCTCCCCTTTAGCGAAAATTACCATGACAAGAAATGCCAGTGACCAATTTGGTAGACAAAGTAGGACATCCTTCAGCAATTGCTGCCTGTAGCTATGCAGGTCACTGCTAGCAAGGGACTGTGAAATCCTTTAACACGTAAATCTTGCAGCAAAGAATGAACTGTTGAAGCTGTCTTTCCAAAGGGCACCCATGTAACTCCAGAGGATCCTGAGTGGAGCAGATTTTGCGGCCCTACCTTAGGCCTGATCCTTCAGCTCACTGGTCATATTACAGCAGCAGCTCCTGATTCTCCTTGGGCACAGGAAAGGAAATAGGGACAAGACTTTCTTGCAGACAAGGAATTGTACTTCCTATCTGAAACGTAACATTAAAATAACCCAAAAGAACCAGAACATACTGCATGGCACTGCACAGAGCTCCAGTGGAAGCCAGCCTTCCTCTGGAGCACAAATGTAGCTCACTCCCCTCCCCCAGGATTTCAATCTGTAATTACCATGAGAAACGTTGCTGTCCGTTAGCCAGATGGGAAGGAGTCTGTGAGCAGTGATGAGAGCTGCTCATCTCCCCTAGCACCTAGACCTGCCCTTGCTGGGGAAGGTGATGCAGCAGCAGGAATCTACCCAAATTCCTGACTTGCATTAATCTCTTCCTGCCAACTATATATCCCTGCCAAGCCACAGGATCCTGCAGTGTTAATGCATCACAGGTGATCTCTTGGTTTACAAGTGTAACTTATCTGTTATGCCTGTCATGTAATTGCTCAGCTGAACAGGATGAATTTCTCCACTGCCATGCCCTGCATAAGCCACATGGCAACATGTTTTCCACAAACAAGTTTTGGGGTCCTGTCTTTACTTGCAGAGCTACAGCAGCTCTACTCCAGATCTCTTTTTACTGAACAACTGGCTGTGAGAACCAAAACTCCACGCCTAGGTTTAAACGATAGCAACCACTGATACTATCTCCTGCCTATCATTCCAGGACAGGGCGAACTAACCATAATAAGAACTGACAAAGCTTACTGAAAACAGGACTTGTTAAAGTATTTTTCCTTCCACACCTGCCCTGAAATTCTCACAAGGATTAAGTATGCAGAGAAATCCTGGAGATGATCTAGTTTTCCTCCTCCAGCCATGGTCGCTTTAACAGGCATCTCCACTATCTGCAGCATCTCAACACAGGACTTCAGTGTTTTCTGACACAAAGTAGCCTCGATCCTCAAATGCACTCACAGCAGCACCTTCTGCTGCATCCTTCCTCTGTGGGACCCCCGGAGGCGTGCGGGAGCAGGGATCTCAGCAAGGTGACTCCAGGTGCAGGCTGGAAATCTGCCCAGAAGGCTCTGTCACCATAGCCCAATTTCATAAGTTTCCATAAAAATCACTACTTCAAGGTGCTTAATGGAGGTGGAATGTAGGAGTGCCTAAGTGGTCACTTGAATCTGCATCTGAATTTGCTTTGTCCTCCCCAGCTAAGTCGTTTACCGGGATCATTTGTTTAGCATTTGGGGGCAGAACTTGGTTGACTCTCAGCTTCTCTTTCCTCCTCAGCGAAACTCTCCGTGCCAAACCCATCCAACCATAGGAGAGGTGAGATTAGAGAGTGATTTGCTTGTATGCCTTCTAATCAATGATAAAACTGTAGTTTAAGAGTACTATATATGTACTCAGCTCACCTTTCCTGGGTCCGGGTCTGGCTGCACCTAGCACTCTGTGGTGCCACAAGTACCCTGCAGCTCCACTGGAGTTTCCAGCAAGGAGACAAAAGTCACTTGAAAGTACTATGACTCCCAATAACAGCTCTCAGCTATTCTTCAAGCAGAGACTTACTAATCCGAGGAAAGACACCTTCTATGTCAGCAGTCAGGCCACTCCCTTCACAGCATGCAGTATTTTCTATGGTTATCTAGCATTTCATGGAGTATCTAGTGCATTAACTGAAAACATTTCCTGTATGTAAGCTCCACCCTGTAGGAGATCATCGTCAGCACTAGTCTTCAAGCCTGTCTGCCCTGCCTGCAACGTGAATAAACAGCCAGGGATGGTCTACTGCAAAGTCCCTCCTTACACTTCCAGAAGAACACAATGTGTTATCTCATTCCTTACAGGCAATTGCAGTAAATTTAAGTGTATTGCAATCTTCCCCTCCCCCCCGCCCCCCCCCAAAAAAAAGTCAATACTGCATTCCACTGCGGGGTAAACTTTGCTTTCAACACTGTGGTTTGCTTTCTTCTTTCATCATCATGTAAACATGCAGATAATGGATTCCTGAAGCAGTGACCCTGAAAATGATAAAATCTGCCTTCCTTAGACTGCTACCTTCACCAGCGCAGAAAGAGGTGTGACCCACTAGATTTCCTCCATGCCGCAAGCTTACCTCTCTCATTTCCAACCAAGTACCGCAGTCTAAGATCTGACAGATGACCAAGATAAAACCTCTAATGTATGTATTCCCTCGTGTAAGTTTGGAGCCTGGACTTTATATGCCTTGCCTGAGGAATGTTTCAGTTATCAGTGCTTAAAATGCTGTCATTTCATCTTACTGCATCCAGAACGCAGCCATTACTGTGAGCCAGTTTACAAGATAAACAAAGTGCTATGAATGAAAGATTTTCTTGCCTCCCTCCTTAAGCCAGCAGCTAGGAACATTCTTCAGGCTAACCAAGGCTCTTCCTCCTTCTCCAGTAGGAACCACAGGACCATCACTGTGGTACAGATCAGAGTAAAATAAGAAACATGCACAGAAGGGATGAACTTCACTGTACTCAGGCTGCTCCAGCATTATTTACAGTCACAAGGCTATACAGAGGAGGAGGAGGTTAGGTTTTGGTTAAGAATTCTGATTGATTTTGAACTGCACTGCCAGAATTCATTCATTCATCCCCAAGACTTGCCTTGCACAGAAACAGCAGTGCTGACATTCCTGTGCCCGAGGCAGAGAGACATGGGCACAGTCCTGCTGCACTGCAGCACAAGCAACCTAGGATTCCAGCTCAGCTCAGAGGCCTTCCCTCTATCGAGTACATACCATTCTCCAAAAGAAATGGCTACTAATTTCCCTTCTCACACAAATAGAGAATTTAATGGGAAGGCACTGCAGGACATTCCCTCTGTCTAAAAGTAAGGTGGTAAAAAATGATGGAAATTGAGAACGTTAAAGTATGCTAAAGCTTTCAGAGTAATCTACTATCATAATGAGCTAGGTATTTTGTTTGGAAATGATGCAACTGCCCTTGGTTTGAAGAAGACAAGCTACCTTACCCGTCTTTACAGGAGGTACACAGGAAGCTAGAGCTGCTGCACTGCAAACTGCACCCAAACAAAGCCAAGATTTCACGACTAATATCCACAGTTACAATTGTATCTCACTTAAGGCTAAAACAAACAGAAAGACCAGCTCCTCACTCTCCCTTTTACTGTTCCAAAGGCCTGGGCTAGTTCTCCCCTCTGTGAGCAGAGTGCTCACAGTTGGATGTGCGCCGTAACGCCGTGTAAGACTGAGGACACCTTCAGAGTGATCAAAGTCACACAGGAGCTCTTAAAAGCACACAGAGCTTTGTGCTGTAGCACTGTTTTTGGACTCTGTGTCGTTCCTACCTCCCTGCAAGGAGAACAAGCCCAGGCTAACATATTCACTGGGATCATATCATAGCAACACTTTCAAAAGAAAAAAAAACAAAACAAAAAAAACCATACACAGAAAACAGCATGGGCTTACCTTGTAACTGCTTGAATCTTCCTTCTAACTGATTATAGTTATAGGGTACCTGAGCTGCGTATCCTGGGGACAACGGCCCAGGCATACTGGTTGATTTTTGTAATTCCATTTACAGGTAACACAGGGATACGATGAACTGCAGCATAAAGAAACCACAGGTTTCTCTACCCCACATCCAGGTAAATCCCAGCTTCCTCTGAAGTTTGGCTTTGGTCCCTGAGAAAACGCTCTCGCTGAGCCCCAAGCAAATAGCAGCTCCAGTTCAAAATCCAGTGGTGTGGGTTGGCGTGTACGTCTTCTGTAACAGATTCAAACTTCACCACGAGGAGGTTTTTAGGTGTTTTTGTTTTCTCTGCCCCACTGCAGTGCTTGAATCTGGTTTCAAATGCCCAACTCTGGTGAAACTAGCCTAAAGAAAAGTGAGCTTGCGATTCAGCCCAGAGCCATGCACAGCCGTCCCAGCAGCGCTCCCAGGAGCCGCGCACACCTCAGACCTCGCGGCGGGTTTGTAATATAATCAGCAGCCGCCCGGGTGGAGGCTGATGTCACTTGATTACCATACTGCACAGTAGAGGAAACGAAGGCTGTACCAAGGGCGAAGGGGCGGTGGAGCTGGGGAAGAACGGGGCTGGCGGTGGGACGCCGGGGAGGCTCCTTCTGCTGGCAGTGCCCGGCATGGTGGCAGCGCCCAAGCCAAGGGCCGCGTGCGGGGTCGCTGCCTGCACCCCGCTGCACCACACGAGCTGGTGGTATCTTCCTAAACAAAGCTGGTGGAATTACACGCTTCTGTGGAGAGCCTCATGTAACGGAAAAGTCTCAGATTACTATCGCTTGAAAAGGAGGGCACTTCATTTATTCTCAATACCGTTCGCTTGAAAAAGCAACACGCACACAGAAGCACTCATTCAGTATTTAGCAGCAGGCAAGGAGAGGACTAAGAAAAACATGCTCTCCAGCATGCTGGGTACAAACGAAACCTTTGTGAAGGGGTTCTGTAAGCAGCCAGTTCCTTTTGCTCAATTTCATGTCACTTGCCAACACGGAGGATCTTGACATCTCTTGTGAACGTGAGCACAGGTGCCCGCTGTGCCCAGCACCTCCTGTGTCTGACGGTGCGTCCTGGAGTGCAGCTCCTGGAGATGGCTTTAGGATGGGTCAGCTTTCCCTTGGGGCCATGAGCTCCTTCCCTCACTTATTCACAAGCGAAATGAAAAGGTCAGTTCTGCATTTATATTTTACATCTGCATCGTTTGCCCACTTGCTTCTTAAACTGCTAAAACATTCACACAAATGTTTTCTCTTTTTTTCACTTCTTGCATTTCCAAATTCCTTCCCAATTGAATCAATGTTCTCTTCCCCTCCCACTCCATCTCCTCCTTAAATGTTTCAAAATGTTGCCTTTGTTTTGATGCTGCAGTTTCACAAGTTTTTAGTCAGATAGTAATTTTTGAGGACAATTTCTGTGGGCGAAGCACCCACGGGCTGATTGCAGCCCTGGCTCCAGCAAGGTGCAAGCTGGAAAGGCGACCAACTGGGAACAAGCAGTGAGACTGGGAACAAATGGCAAGAGATCCAGCTGTGAGCAGTGTTAATTCAGGGAGAAGGGATTAAGGCAGCACTTCCCAGCTGAAGCTGGGGTTTCAAAAAAAAAATAAAACATCCACAGTGAGCTGAAAGCACCTGGTGCATCATTCCCAAGGCCATAAATACATTTAAAATATTTATAGCCTTTAACTACGCTGGTTTACTCCAAACAAAAACCTACCCCCAACCCAGAGTTTCTTATAAATTTGACGTGGAAGGGCTCCTGCCAGCATCTTCCAGTGAGCCCCTCTGTATCCATATAGCTGTGTTTAGATAAGACTTTTGGTGCTACAGTAGGCCTCAAGTAGAGCCTAACACATTTTGGCCTCCAACCTTTTCAGTACTACCCAAAGCCCATTCAGGTGCCCAGAGAAGACAGTGACAGCTGGAGCACTGCTGTACCATGGAGCGAGGTGCTGCAGACTCAGTGCCCCACAAAAAGCACTTGGGAGGCACAAAGGGATTCGAGGAAGCACCTGTATCGCTGCTGCTGCAGGCAGGATGCTCCTCCATGGACAACAATGTGCTGGCACGGTGAGCCCCACGTTCCTGCTCAACCTTCCCCTGCTAATCCCTGTGCAGCCAGCTGTCCCTCAGCACAAGGAGAGCTGTGCGGAGAGCTGCCAGCCACCTGACTTCCAGGATGGGGGAGGGGGAAGAAGGGGAAACAGAGCTGGTCATATACAACCACAGACTCTTCCAAAGCTCCAAGGGCACAAGGATGGACTCATTTCTGTTGCAGATGATTTCCTGCAGCTTTCTACCAACGGCAGTTTTTGCCTGCAACGCCTGATCTATGTCATAATTAAAGGAAACCCGTCCCCACCAGAGCAGGCAGGCAGCCAGGTCCTGCCTGCAGGCATATCGGCTCACTGCTGTCCCACCTTGAGCAAACAGGTGTTGCTATGTGAGTTCGGGAGGCAGCCCTAAGGTCCAAGAGAGTGACGGGACAGCTGGAGTATTTTTCACATCTTTAAGGCCATAAATCAGGAGCCAGGAGCTCTTCCCCACCTGAAAGCTTTCCCAGCGCCTTTGGCAGGGGACACAATAAAGCACGTGGCCATTATCAGAACTACTGAGAAGTAAAATATTACAAAAAATGAAACATTAATAACTGAAAATAATCGTCTGGCTTTGACCCATATAAAACACAGTCAGACATTCCCCACCCTGCCGTAAAACATTAACAACACATGCATGAATTTACACCTCAGACCGTCCCCCACGGGACAAGTCAATGTGGTCAGCTTACAGCTCGCAAGAAATGCTGAACAAAATTTGGCTTTTGAGAATTTTTGTCCCTGCCCCCAGTTCTTGCCTGCCGAGCAGCACTCAGTGCTACACAAAGAAGTAATGCAACTGAAGCAAGGACAAGCAGTGCAACTACACCACAAACAAAGAGAAAGCTAAAGGGAAAGCTAAAGGAAAAGGGAAGAATTTGTGTTTGAATTGAGTTTAATTTCTTCAAGATCTGAAACAGAGACACTAGAATGTTATGGAGAACTCAGCCTCCATCACTGAAATTCAGACCTCTTTTTATGTACCATCCAGGTTGGCATTTGGGCTGAACAACAGGTTCCCAAGCAACAGATGTGACAGACTTTGTTAAAGATGATATCAGCTCCTTGGGCTGGCCTCAGTCACCCAGTGCAGCTCACTCATCTGCCAAAGCATTACTTGTGCTCTGCTGGGCCTCATGTGGACATTTTGGAGGGCTCCACTTAACAGGTTGGTGGTAATTCAGTAGGAAGAGCAAAGCAAAATGGGGACCAGCTCATATTTGTGAAACTCTACATCACGTGCAGCAACTTCTTAAAAATGGGCACCCTGCCACTTCCCATCTTTATTTGGGTAACATCAGATCTAATACAGTCATTTGCTGTTGATTCCAAATTAGTGACCTTAAGACCAGTTTTCTGCTGTTTGTAGCAAAGCACTGAATCAATTACAAGGTTCTGACAAGCACAAAGCCCTTTTTTATACCCAGTTTTCACTCATTTTCTTTCTTCTCTTCGACTAAGCCCTCAACAATACAAATCAGATTATTTGTTACGAAGTGGAATTAGTACTTTAAAGGCCACAAATAGGATAACTTAAGTCACACTCCGGCCAGTGCTTATCAAATCAACCCAACTTGAAATTGTCCATGCTGCAGTTCATCACTGATTACAGTGTTGGGCAAAACTAAGGGGCAAATCATGTGTTAACATCTACCAATCAAGCAGGGATTTCTTCTCTTAAATTTGCTTCTACTTTTCCCTTACAGCTCTGAAATACAAGTTTCTGCTTGTATTCTTTGAATTGTACCTCTCCCATAGCCCATGACTGGTAATGATGGCTTCCATTACTTGTGTACTCGTTAGGAGCTATTAAATAAAAGCACAGGTGATTATCCACTTAGCCATAAATACATGCAGTAATGCAAAGTGTGACTTAGTTGATCTGATTAGAGCTTTGCAAAGCCTCAAGGAGAACAAGAGGTTGATTACAGTAATAATATGAATGTAGAAGCAACATCTGGAGGCAGGTGCTTTCCCCAGAACAAAAAGGATCTGACCCAGGACCCGTTTTTATATGGCTTCTCAAATCTGCTGTTGAATTGTTGTTCCTACCACAAAGCAATTGTATGGAAAATAACTGATGTTACATCTAGCAAAATTGCCTTCCAAATCCCTAACTGTCATTGTTTCTAAGATTTAACCAAATCATCACTTCTCTCAGCCAAAAGAAAACCCATAACCAAGCACTTAACATATTCTCAAAATTAGTATAGACAAAAAAATTCTAATTTCCAGGCTAAGGAAAGTTTCCTAACTTTTCTGCAGAAAATGCTAGATTGGCAGCATTAATAGCACTCACACAGCCTGGCTACACAATTGGAATAGCTAGAAACTGCCTGATAACCTCATCCAACCATCTCTCTACACTGTTTTCCACTAATAAAGTTAACCAGTACTGGCTGGCTCTCCTGGGCTGACAGCAAAGATAATGTTTGTGGTGGACACAATATCCAAACAGGCCCACCCACAAATCACATTCATTTATTGCAGAAGAGAAAAACCAAGAAGGTAATTCACAAAATGTTCCCTGGGTACCATAAAACAAATACAGGCTTTACAGTGCTGTGTCCTGAAACAAAGATGTGATTTTACAACTTCACAAAAGACAATTATCTTTCTAATGGGAAACAGAATGCACGCCAGAGCTTACAATAATTACAAATCTGGTTAATCATCACCCTTGTCTTTCTTTCTTACTTTTATTTGCTCTTCTAAATTCTCTATGTGATGACTAACTAGAAAAAATATTGCAAGATAAAAAGGATGATATATTAATCTAAAATGCCTCAAAAACTATATAACATTTGATTCTCTCTTGAATGGGACTAAAGTTCTCACACAGCCCCTCTAGTGCCACACTTAAGAACTGAAAACTCCATCGCATTTGCCTTTCTTGACTCCTCTTGCCAATATCTCAGTCTGCATAGTAAAAGGAGAATCACTCCTTACATATGCAATCGTTTCAGCAAGGAAAGATTGTTTTTTTGCTGTAGACTGTTCTGGAAATACTTATTTTTATCACATTTGACAATCTGCATAAGATGAATCCTGAAGAGTTAGCTGCCTTCCCTGCAGTTTGCTCACAAGATGCTGGAACACAGAGAGGAGCAGCCCACACACCAAGCACGAGACGCCGTGCCAACTTCATTTTGTCTCCCCTTCATTTTGTCTCCTCACTGCAGGCGCTGGTGGAGCAGGTCCACTCCCCTTACCAACCTGTCATCCCCTGGGACACTTGGCAACTGCCTCAGATGGTCAACTATACACAAACCAAGCAGAGCTTCTCATCAGTAACACTTCTGTGTCAGAACTGTAGTTTAATTCTTCTGTTTAAAGGGAGTTTTAGGTCAGTGACAAACAGAAACATCCTCCAAGCCCCTTCCAGATATGTTCTCCATGACTCAAGCAGGCTTGGGAGAGCCAATGGGAGGGAGATGGGAAGACTGAAAAGCAGGAGCCCACAGAGACTTTTGTCACTGAAGGACCTGCACACACTTCCCTCCCGCCAGGCCCAGGCAGGTCTCCAGCAGCTCAGTGCTTGGTCCCTGGCACAGATTTGGGCTCAGGATGAACCTGCATGCGGTGACAAAGGCGGCTCAAAACCTATGGGAAAACTTGGACAAATCAGCCCATAATGTCAGCTTACTATAGAAACTGGGTCAGTTTCACCTGGTTTCAGGTTTCAGTGTGAACAGTTTTCACAACTGCCAGATTAACAGGAAAGTTGACATGACTTTTGCAAGAGCATGTCCCTGCTAAGAGCAGCAGTGGAACACTTGCCAGAAAAGCCTGCAGAGAAAAGGTTTTGAGCATTTCATGTCTGGAAAAGCTTATGGTTTCTCTTAGTGCGTCTTCCAGTCCAAATGGCTTTTTTCTGAGCAGTATTGCTTTCCATATCAACGCAGGAAAGAACCCCAAAAATGACAGAGGTTTTCCTTGTGGGCCACAAAATGTTCTCAGTTTGCTATATGATTTAGATGAGTAACTCTTAAAAAGTCTATTAAAATCAAGTAAGGCACACAATTAAAAGTTAACATACTCATTTTCTCTCAAATTTCAGTGTGAAAGCACTTCTTCACTTTCTTCCAGAAAATTCTTCAAGCTTTAACGTGCTGTTTAAACAAGTGATGCTTTTATTGCCTCTCCTCAGCCCCTCTCCTCCTCTGACTGAACTGCACCGACATTTATATGCAGGGAGAAGAAAGTGTTTCACCACTCCTTGAATTTTTTTTCCCCACTTGTCCTGCTTTCCTTTTTTATTTCCCCTGAGATCAACCGCATACATGGGAAGAGATGCACTGTTGCTGCATCATAATCACTCAGGCATGCAAATTCAATCTTCTGTTACTAGTCAGGCAAATGAAAATAGGGTGAAAACAATAAGCAGAGCACCCTGATCTTTATAAATCCCCATAAGCCAGATTATTTATTTCTACCATTTTCCCTGCTTCCCATATTTAGTAAGGAAAGCAGGGTGGCATTATTAATGTTTAAAATATATCCTAATGGTGACCAGCCACTTCATAAGTGATAAGTACAGGGGAAAGAAATAAGAAGGCATCTTTTTACTCTGCCTGTTACATAACTGGAGAAACTCGAGCCTCTAAACTAGAAACCTCTGAACTTAACTGGGCTCCATAAAGAACCTGAGTTCCTCTTATACCTAAGCACCAGAGCTCCAGAACAGCCTAGGTATAGGCCTGAGCTGTTCCTAGAGAGAGAACAGAAAAATGTTAGACAAGACAGTGCTGGAAGTTGTCTTCTTCTTGGTTTTGTTTGTTTTTAATCCTAGATGCAGAACTAGGAGCTGAAAGCTTCGTTTTTAAAGTTAACATAAATGAAACACTTCCTTCAAGGGAAAATCTCACCCACAAAATGTCATCATCTGGCAACTGCCTGTCACTGCAAAAAAAAAATCTTAATGATCAACTGACTAAATACTAATTGTCTGAAATCAGGTTCTTATTCTACAGCAAGCCACATGTTTCATTCTTACATACGTACAAGAGCTGTCTGTGTTTACATCCACCCCAAAGGCTTAATAACATTGAAAGAAAGCAGAACAATATTAAACAAATCCACATTGTGCAACACGTAGTGATCAGGGGAAAAAACGTGTCAGCACTGCTCACTAGAAGAGATCAAAGCTATTAGGAAGAATGTTACGAACTAAAAAAGTGGCACTCGGAAGCAAATTTGCACCACCCTCTGTACTTGTCTGGTCTCTGTTCCTGTTCATTTTGTCTCTTCCAATCAAGGCAATCTGGGTTTATATCTCTCCAGGATACTACCTCAAGATAAGAATCAAAGCTCTGATCTGAGGGGATGATTTCATCACTAATCCTTCTCCATTAGAAGAACTCCAAGGTTAACAGAAATTAGTAAACATCTTTTAATCCTGCACTGTGTTTTGCTTTGCAGTATGGCCTGCTAGACATATACTTCAAGGAGTACTTTCATGCAGTATCCAAGCAACAAATAGAAGGAAAAATGCAAGGCACACTTGCAATTTGGCTGAATAAATAAAGTAAATACAGAGACATTGATAGTTAGATGCTGAAGATGTAAGACAACAGCACTCTTTTCTGCATACACATCTTTTGTGGAAATACATCTTTTACACGACAGATTCATGACTCATTTCTTAAGTGCATCCTCAGCCAAGCTCATCCCTGGTAAAAACCACAAATTAAAAAAACAACATTGCCATTATTGGCACACAGTTTCTTTAAGCAAGAAATCCTTTCCAATAACATGATGTAGCAAAATATATAAAACAATCATATTATTTCAGAAAAGGGTCATTAACAGTCATCCCACTGTTTCCCTGTATTAAGTATCTCTAAAACACTGATTCCAACAGCAAAGGTTAAGACTAAAAAGACTATAATGACTGGGTTCCCCGTGGTGGCCATATGGGTTAGATACCCAGCTGGTGGAAGTCAGTGTGGTACCACAGAAACCAGCAGGAAAATGCCAATCGCTACCAACAGACAAGCTGGTTGGCTCGCCTCCTAAACCACCCTCTGCCCCAGCCCTGCTATTGTTTCTGGCTGAGCTCTCACTATGGGGCAGGCATCTCACAGAGAGGATCCTCCTGCTCTTTAAGTGGCTGTAGTAGCCTGTTTTTGACTCTACAATGCCTACCCTGCCTTTCCTTGCTGCACTGCATCTCACTCATCCCATTGCTGCAAGCAAACAAAAGCAAATCCTCTGGTGCTTTTACTCTTTCCTGATGCCATGGTGATGAATGGATGATGAAAACTAAAATAGACAGGAGAAAGCTGTGCTGTGCCAGTGTGGAAGTTAAGCAACACACCTAAAATCAGTGCGTGTAAGGAAACACACCATGAAGGTTAGCACAGAGACCACAAGTGCAACACCAAGGTATGACAGAGCAGATTTACCTGTGCTTTAAGGATTACTCTCACAGGTATTTCATTGGTAAGATCCTAAAAGTAGACATGCGTATGCACACACAGTCAGCATACATACATTAGCTTTCTTCGTACTCTAAGTACAGATGGCTTTTTATTATTTATTCATTTTTCAACTACAATACTTTTTCAGATGTCCTACATTTACAAGAATTTTCTTCTACCTTATTTTGCCAAATTACCGCATTGCTGACCTTAGCATAGAGTCAACCTTCTGTGAACTGAGGTCTGGGATACATCTGGAGATCTCCACGAAAAACTGCACTACCTGTGCTCTAGTCCAAGGACTTCCTGGGATTCAGAGATCTGTCAGTACAGCCTCATTCACTGGCAAGATGCTAGGCTCTCCCAAGTGCATCTCTGACTGGATATTGCCTAGTCTTGAAAGAATGTAATCAGAGAGGTAAAATGGTTGCAGCTGTCAGACTTTCCACACTGTGCGGCTGCCAGCAAGTGTTCCTTTTCCACCCCCATCCCAAAGCAGCTCAACGCCCATTTTCCAGCTCCACTTGTTCTGCTCGAGCAATGTCTGCTGGATCAGTTATTCACAAGGATGCAATCACTTTCATGCATCATCCTGCTACCATGCAATCACAAATACTATTCATCAAGTAGACAAGCATGCATAGTTCCAGATAATTCACAAATTACACTCAGCATGACTTTCTTCAGAAGCCTGGCTCCATGCTCAGGCAGTTACACTGGCCCACAGATCTGGTATCTGTTAGTTTGCAAAGACCTGGCTTATACCCCCAAGTGATTTGAACACGACTCATTGATTCAAAGGGAGAAGACAACTTCAAACTACACAGAACTGATACCAAAATCATATTACTACAGCAGTGAGATACAAATGGTCTTTGTACTTAATTACATTTTTGACGGGATATCATTGAATTGTGTTGTTCATTTGAACGTAATTTTATGTTGCATGGATACAATGATGCCTTTGCAGGCTGAAATTGGTCTACTCATTATCTTTAAAATTAAAGTGCTAAGAACAAAATATTATTTATTATCTGCTTTTGTTGTGATTTGCTTCAGAAAAATCCTTCACCAGCAACTTAAAGAGCAAACACATTAATCAGCATTGACAGATGGGTCAAGCTTTCCTTGTTTTATGAGGAAAGCACAGCACTCACTGGTAGGCACAGACAGCACAGCAGGTGACATGCTAACTACAGCAGTTTGACCAGCATCACACTTTCTCCCTTGATGTCTACATGACACATAATACGTAAAATGTTACTCCTGTTTTCAACACGAGCTTCCTACAGATGCTGGTTAAGTACAGCAGCTCAGGAACTCCAGATGAGGAACCATTCCAGGCAAAATCCAGAAGGAAAGCACTGGGTGAGGTCCACACTTGCAAAAGCTTTTGTGAAATAATTCCATCATCTTCTGAGCAGAATCGGATTTTTCAAAGTATGCACTTCTATATCTACTTGGAAGCAAGTCTGTACTGGGCCTTTGGCTGCTAAAGCTGGACTTAACACCATGTTTTAAACCAGCACTGCCCAGGCCCATGCTGAGGAGATGCATCTGTGGTTTCAATGCTGTATGGTTATTTCTGTTTCATGTGAGGTGAGTCCTGAACATGCCCTTCAGACTTGACCTCCATTTGCCTCCCTAGTCTCCACAATACTGACAGGAATCAGTATGATGCAGGTTTTCCTTTCCTTAAGCACTTGTTACTAAAACCAGAGAACTGATTTTCAAATGCCTGATACCTCAGATATTTGTGAAACATACTGCAAGAGATTATTCTCAGCACACTCCTTCCTTCAAAGACAAAAAATAAATAAAAACATTTATTATCTTGAAAGCTGTAACACTGCTTTGTCATCTTAAAAAAATAAAACAGACCTAAAACTTCAGCCTGCCTGTGCAAAATTCCTCTTCCAGTTGAAGCAGTAACAACTTTGCTAAAAGAGGTGCTGGGCAGCATGGACCTGCAGGTGCACAGTACCTCAGGAATACTGCAAGCACAACTTTCCTCTTCTGCAGGTTTATTCTGTCAACTTCCTGTGCTGGTGCAGCTGGGGGAATGGCTTTAGGACAGGGCTAGCAGGCCTCACATGTGAGACTTAGCACAGGTTTTCCTTACCTTTCTTTAATCCTCAAGAAACAGGTATTCCTCTATTCTGAAAAGGAAACTTTTCAACAGTGTAACTTCAGTAACAAGTTCAGTGGCTTTCCCTTTTTGCTTCTCAAGAATATAAGTTACTAGCATGAATTACAAGTCCGTTTTCTCTGCGTCAGAGGGATAACTAAGGAAAGGCTCTACTCATAAAGCAGTCCCTTTACCTGTATTCCCCTACGAGGCTCGTGAACACCATGAAGTGTCCTGACCTATGCACAGTAAACTAGGTGGAGCTGTAAAAGCAACACAGTTTCCCCTGCTCTGCCCTAAGAGGATACACCTCTGTTATAAACTTAGAAACTATCTCATACACCAGACAGCTGAGTCACAGACCTTCTGGTCATTCAGGTGAACACAGACAACAAAAGGACAGAATACAAACGAAAAGCAGAAAAGTGAACTCCTTCACCCAAGTATTTTTAAATACTGAATTAGCTAACTGAAGAAAGGGAAAGTTCTGGAGGTGACAATTCTCACGCAAAAAAAAAAGCAGCATCTGAGATGGTGAACACAGCACACCTGAATGCCACAGTCCCAGAAGGAGCGTGAAAAATTCTGCTGAACAACTGAACAGTTCCTACAGGCCTTCGTAAGAGCTCTGTGAGCCAAGGTGCTGCACAGCAGATCTTGTTAGCTAATGGTCCTCGATGGACGAAAGCCGACACTTGAGGGCTTCTGAATGAAGAATTTTGCACAAACATGATCTCTTTTTGGCTTCTACGGAGCAGGTAGAATTACCTGGTCTTACAGCAAGACCTTCCGAAGAACCACAGAGAACAAGGACAGGTGAAAGATGATTTCCTACAGCAGGGTTTCTTAATTTACAAAGTAGGGATCAGTTACCCTCTTCCCATACTGGTTGCTGAGTGAGTTCAACACGAATGGCAATCAATCTGGTTGCATATCTTCTTCAAATCTGAATTCTGATTGAAAGCTGAGTTCCACGGCAATTTTCTTTGTTTTAAGTGGAACCCATCATTAGCATTACTGTATTCACAGTATACAGACCACTTTAATAATACCAATTAGCTGCTGTGCTGATATTAGTGCTTCTCTATTATTTATCATACCTGCTTTAACTAAGCTTTTCTCCAATGCATTGTTCTGACCATATTCTGACCACTCATCTCCTGCACTGCTCTTTAAATATTTCACCATCCTGCTAGAAGATGGGGCCAAACAGAATATCAAGTTCTGCCTCAGAACTCGCTTCTTGCTTACCTGCTCTCCATCCTTTTCCTTTAAGGTCAAGGAAGTAAGCTTCATTTGAATTACAGTAAACTAGAATCAACACAAGATGGAAGCTTCACAGAAGAGGCATTTCACAGTTTGATGAAGAATGCTGACAGAAGATGCTTGCACCAACAGAAGAGTTTCACACTGAATACACAGCCCTTAGTCAAGCAGCATAAAATGCTTATGGCAGTTATACTCTGGCATCTTATCAACAGGGGAATAAAAAACTTTATATTTTTACTAGGATAAGGAGATAGTGCTACACGTGTGTTTCAGAACCTGCATGACATGGATGTTTCTCTGATTTGCCTCATCAGCTCAACAAAAGGAAGACATACTAAAAGAAAGAGCTGGACTCTCCCAGGCAGCCACTGAATCTGACTGATCTGGAACCTCTAAAAAGAAAAGTGCTGTTGTCAGAAGATGGCCAATCCAAAATCAGGATACTGGATGATGCCGGTGCCCTCAAAGAACCACCATCCTTTTAAGTCAGACTGGACTTGGTAGTTCTTCAGAGAATTTGGGCCCTATAGATGGTGCATGATTACTTCTGCCTTCAGAGAGTGGTGAAATTTGACCATAAAAACTTGATGGTGCAGACAAGCCCAGGCTTTCATGCAGTGATTACTGTGTCTGATCCTGTGACAGGCAGCTGAATTACAAGACAGCTTGAGTCGGTCTCAATTCAAAGACAACAGCAAGAAAAATAATTAGTATTCCAGCTCCAGGCTGATAGTCAGTTCCCTAGTGCTTACAACAGGGAAGCAAGCACCTGCCCTTCTGGGGAGACACAAGGAAAGATTATCCACCAGAAAACGTATGTTGAATGGTGCCAGAAGTAACGTGACTTAGTCTTTAACTGTAACCTCCCATTTGCAACACTAGCCTTTCCTCATTCCTCTCTCCCTGCATCATCATTAGGATTTCAAGCAGTGCTGCAGCAGTGCAGTATGCTGCGTGTTCTGGCAGCACACCGTATTATCAACATGAACAGTAGAGAACCACAGGTAGGAAGCATATCAAATTAAAACGATTGTGCATAAAGCTTACACAAAGCAAATGCGTCATACTCTAGGACAACGATCATATACAGACTGGAATCAAATCTTCAGCAAAATTATTTGCTTTGAAATTGGTATTTGTTCCAGGATGTCTAAATAATTTAAGCACTTTCCTTGCATTATTTCTTGAAGTAAGAGTTTCATGCTAATTATTCATTACTCAGGTGGGAAGCTTTGCTTACTCTAAAATTAAGTGGAACAACAGACAGCAGTAAAAGCTAGATGTGGGACCCAAATCCTGCTAGTGGGATTTCTACTAAAGCACTTCCACACACCAAGAGTGTAACACAGCTCACATCTGTTAACGTTGCAGGAATAAAATGCAGTTTATCCTTAAATGAGGTCCAACTAAATAACTCAGATCAAGACTCTCTTGATTTAGGCCAGTTTACACCAATCTCCCCTCATAAATATCTATCAGGCTACTTCTGACCCCACCTTGCACTGCCCCATCCCAAGTCTCACATTTTACCTGTAACTGCAAATGCACACTGTGATGAGCTGCTGTATATTTAACAAGACTTCTTAAGACAGTAAAACCTAAATAACACACACCCTTTCTGCAAGCAGTTCCATTAAGCTGATACAGATACTTCCCTCAACAAGGGTTATATGATCTGCTCTTTGCCCACCTGCATGATTTCATTACCCTGTTATACTCAGCTCCAAACCTGATCCTGCCCTGAGCCTGGCACACAAAGGTGTTCAGCATCTAATGCATTCCCACGGCTGGCAAGGAGAGGAGAAAGGTACGCCGTGCTTCAGACGGTCTCATTGGAATCACAGATTAAACACGTGATACCTTTGTCTCGGTACAGCAAATTTAATAAACCTGCTTCAACTTGTTATAAAACGTTGGGTTTAAAACAGTCCCTGCGAGTGAAATTTCAACGGTGGAAAGCTCAGCAGATTTTGAGCTGTTCTCTGCTCCTACAGTGCACCCCACACCACCGAGGCATTTTGTTCAGAGGTCAGGAATGTGGGCACACTAGCCTAACAGTCAGGAAATCATTTACAGAACACATAAAAATTGCTTTGCAGGGCAATGCCTCAGAGCTGAGAGGACATGACATAATCTCCTTGCTACGTAAACGAATTTGGTTAATGTATAAGCTTTAATACGCAATAGTCATATGTTTTAAGGAAAAGCAGACCCGCTTAAATTTAATTTCTCTGCTGTTGAGAGTAACTCAGTAGATGACAGCATGCATTACAGAAGCTCTGCTTCTCTGAGAAAAAGATCAACAGTTTCAGCATAATTTACTAAATAACAACCATCTCCAAATACCACATTCCTCCATTTCAGGACAGGTGAGATGCTCTGAACATCTCTAAATGGAGACCTTTTGAAGCAGAACTTTGTTATCCTTCTGCTTTCTTTTTCTTGCAGACTAATGTCATTACCAATCACAGACAACCAACCAGAACAGTGTAAACACACAACCCAGATGTTTAATATCAGATGAGAGTAATAAATGGTGTGTTATGGCAGTAGTTCAGAATTCTAACTATATTACTACAGTGAAATATCCTAAATATAAAGAATTAATGTATTCTAAACATAACACTACAGTAAAACAAGATTTCAAAAGTGCCAGAAATTTCTTGCATAAAGAAGGGCTTATTTACAACATAAAAAAGCACACGTATCTTCCAGAAAATCAAGTCATAAGGGTTAGAATTGACACTACAAGGAATTTAAATAAATTCTTTGCTTGCATTTCAGTTTTAAGTGGGATGAAATTATCCTCTGCCAAGAGGTGAAGAGGAGAGTTCTATGCAATACTGTCTCAGGCTGTGGCTGTGAAGTAGAGATCACGCACTGGAATTGGCTGCCCAGGTTGATGGTGGAGTCACTGACCCTGGAGGTGTTCAAGGAACGTTGAGACGTTGTGCTGAGGAACATGGTTTAGTGAGAACGATTGGTGACAGGTGGGCAGTTGCACTGGATGACCCTGAAGGTCTTTTCCAACCGTGGGAATTCTATGATTCTCTGAAGAGACTACTCAGGATAAAAACAGACAGCTAGCTATTGCAAACCTTCAGAGAATATCGGAAATTTTATACCTTCAATTACACATACTGCACTTACTAGCCAGCAAAATCTACCAGAGTAGTTTCAGGAACAGATTAAACAAGGTCTCTAGCATCCTTTTTTTTTTTTTTTTAATTGAGACATCATATACGAGCACATCCTAGGAAGCAATATGAGACCATCATGTCCCACTAACGTCAGTGATGGGAATAAATATCAAAAATCCTTCAGTCAAACTGCATTTGTCCTCAAGAAAATTTCAGCTCTAGTTTACCAGCAAGGTACAGGCACTGAGTACAGACTATTTCATACTATCACTTGCATACAGTGTATCAGAGTTTTGCCTATGTGATGAGTACTTACCAGCTAGGGCCTTGATGCGAGATCGTTCAAACAGTCGAGCAGAACTATTTTCATTGTCCCAATCATCGACATCCCAGCGGTTGTTGACATCACTGTACTGTTGCTGGATTTCAATGTTGTCATAATCTGTCGCTACAGTTGTCGTCATCCTGAATCGTCTTAGTCTATTTTCAGCATCAGATTCCTCTTAAAATCCTCTGTAAAACAAAAGTATATAATAGTGTGATGGGTTTAGACAACATACACTGGAAGTAAGTAGTAATGCTCAAGCTTACTGACAAAAGCAAAACTTCAAGAGATTGATGAGAAACGGTGCAGGCCCCACCCTTGGAGACAGCCAAGGTCAGGTTGGATGGGGCTCTGAGCACTGATGGTGCTATAGGTGCCCCTGTTCAGTGCAGGGCAGTTGGACCAGATGGTGCCTTTAAGGGTCCCTTCCAACTCAATAAATTCTGTGATTCTATGATTAACAGTATTGTACTGCATAGACATACGCAGAACTGTCACGTTGGACTCCACGCAATGGAAGCGGAGCACACACGAAGTGGTGTGGTGACACACTTCCATAACTGCTATTTTCAAGAGCAGCCTGTCTCTTTTATAGATCTGTGACTGATGGCTGAAGCATATGGGCCCACAGGTAAGTCAGCTACGAAAACCTTGAAGTGCAAAGAAAACCTTGACGCTTTTACAAAATGGTGGAACTTCTGATGGAAATATATATATATATATATA